>CM045885.1:4156115-4356115 GCA_025169545.1 Anguilla japonica
GTTTACCTAAACGCTAAATAGTATCTAACACTGTATCAAGTCAGGCCTTGAAAACCTCCAGTGTTTCTGCCTCCACTACATGTCCAGGCAAGCTATTCCACACATTGAATACTCTCTGTGTGAAAAAATATTTCCTAATGTCTGTGTGAAATTGACCCTTTGCCAGTTTCCATTTATGCCCCCTCGTTCTGCTAACTGAACTCAACTTGAATAATTTCCTTTAGTTCACTTTGTTAATCCCTTTAATAAATTTAAAAGTCTCAATCAAATCTCCCCTAAGTCTCCTTTTACTAAGCTTGAAAAGTCCAAGCATCTCATCTTTTCCAGCGCCTCTATATCTTTCTTGTAGGTACGGTCCCCAAAACAATATCTAAGTGTAACTAAGCAACCTTCCATCTCAAAATCAGTGTAATTAAGCAACCTTACAACCTAAAATCACTGTAACTAAGCAACCTTATATCCCTTAATCAGAGTGTAACTAAGCAACCTTGTATCCTTGAATCAGAGTGTAACTAAGAAACCTTATATATCGGAATCAGTGTAACTAAGTAACCTTACAACCCAAAATCAGAGTATAACTAAGCAACTTTATATAACTAAATCATCATAACTCCGTAACCTTAAATTTCTGACTTTCAGCATAACTATCTCACCATACTAATGAACATTTAGCAGCACCAGCCTTTACTGCAACTGCTCAGACTGGCCAAATAATGTGACCAGCCACCAGTCCCAGCACTGCAGATAGATAGTCAATCCACCAGCAGGTTAAAAAAAAGAAGAGAAAGTTTGTTGTTTCTGGTTCACTTCTCATCTGATGGATAAATATAGCGCAAGGACAGGAAGTGAAAAAGAACTGCAGAGCAGAGAGAACCCTAACCCCCCACCCCCAACCCCCCAACCCAACCCCCAAACCCAACCCCTCACAGACACAGGCCAACCCCCCGATACCTGTCCCCCAGCCCAAACCCAACCCCCAAACCCAACCCCTCACAGACACAGGCCAACCCCCCCCATACCTGCCCCCCAGCCCTAAACCCCCCAACCCCCCTCACAGACACAGGCCAACCCCCCGATACCTGTCCCCCAGCCCAAACCCCACCCCTCACAGACACAGGCCAACCCCCTCGATAACTGCCCCCCCAGCCCCCAAACCCTATCCCTCACAGCACAGGCCAACAAACCCCCAAACCCTATCCCTCACAGACACAGGCCAACCCCCTCGATACCTGCCCCCCCACCCCCAAACCCTGCCTACCTGATACTGTCATCCACAGCTCCCCCCGCAGGCTCTCTGGGATCCCCATGGCAACCAGCTTCTGGATCTTCTCCGTGCGGAACATGTGCACGCCACGCCCAAACTCAGAGAAATGCTCCTCCCACAAGCGCTCCCTCACGCCCTCCCCCGACTGCAGACACACACACCGTGATAACACACACACACACACACCGTAACAACACACACATACACACACCATGATAACACACACACACAAACACACACCGTAACAACACACACATACACACACACCGTGATAACACACACACACACACCGTAACAACACACACATACACACACCATGATAACACACACACACACACACACACACACACCGAGTCACTGATAACACACATAACTATTCGAAAATCTTTTTCTTTTTTTAAGTTCGAACCTAAATTTTAGCATTCAAATATTAGTTTTGGATCCCGTGTTTTGTAATTAACATAAATATACAGGTTTTAATTTCATGTGGCGAATCATGTTCATGCACGCAAACTTCATTTCTTGTGCTAACGTTACTGGTCAGCTAACAATTTAGGCTAAATAATGTTCCCATGGAAGGCTATGTTTATTATTTCTGTTCAGAAGATTTTGATAAAATTGGATGATGAAAGAAGTAAACCGAGTAAGTAATTCATGTTGTTTTAGGCTACAGGTATTAGCCGTTTGAATAGATTTTGTGTTAAGAAATAAACAGGGATTTCCTATGAACAATCATTTCTCTATTATTGTGATTAATAAATGCCGAGTTGTGGCAAATTACATCCATGAGAAAGTGCTTTATACATTTGTGCATTAGGCTATAGAAACTGCAGGGGGCTCATTTATAAAATGAACTTGCGTGCATACGTTAAGTGAAGACCTGACATAGAGCCACAGCTGTTTCCATGGTCAAATCGAGTCATGTTGAAATTTTATAAATCACTACTTTGACGTGATTTTCTACATACGCGCCACACAGTTGATCTAAAATACGTTTTATAAAGGAGGCCCCAGATGTAGTAACCTAGTATGAAAGTTCACCGATGTCCTCTATTCTACTGCCTGCTTGCGCCCGACAATAAGCAGCTTATTTTTGTTAATTATAGGAAAATGATATTCAAATATATTTGAATGCTAACTAATTACAAAAGCTAATATTCAAACTCAATTTCATGGCACTTCGACAGCCTTAACATATACACACACACACCGAGTCACTGATAACACACACACACACATCGAGTCAGTGACAACACACACACACCGTGATAACACACATATACACACACACCGAGACACTGATAACACACACACACACACACACACACACACACTCACACCGAGTCATTGTTAGCACACATACACGCACACACACACTGTGATAACACATACACACTGAGTCACTGATAACACACACACACACTGTGATAACACACACACAATGAGGCACTGATAACACCCTCACACACACCGTGATAACACACACACACACACACACACACACCGTGATAACACACACACACACTGAGTCACTGATAACACACACACACACACACACACACACACACTGAGTCACTGATAACACACACACGTACACACACACCGAGTAACTGATAACACACATATACACACACACATAGACATCGAGTAACTGATAACACACATATACACACACACACATACACACACTCATTCACACACACACACACACACACACACACACACATCCTGCAGTACACACACACACACACGCCGTGATAACACACACACACACACACTGAGTCACTGATAACACACAAACACACATATACCGTGATAACACACACACACACACACACACACAGTCACTGATAACACACACACATACACACACACCGAGTAACTGATAACACACATATACACACACACACACACACCGAGTCACTGATAACACACATATACACACACACATAGACATCGAGTAACTGATAACACACATATACGCACACACACACATACACAGTCACTGATAACACACATATACACACACACACTACACATGCAGTACTCACACACACACACACACACAAACATCCTGCAGTACTCACACACACACACACACACACACACTACATCCTGCAGTACACACACACACACACACACACTAAACATCCTGCAGTACTCACACACACGCACACACACACACACTACATCCTGCAGTACTCACACACACACACACACACACACACACACATCCTGCAGTACTCACACACACACACACACACACACACACACTACATCCTGCAGTACTCACACACACACACACACACACACACACACACACTACATCCTGCAGTACTCACACACACACACACACACACACACACACACCCTACATCCTGCAGTACTCACACACACACACACACACACTACATCCTGCAGTACTCACACACACACACACACACACACTACATCCTGCAGTACTCACACACACGCACACACACACACACACACACACTACATCCTGCAGTACTCACACACACACACACACACACACACACACACACACACCTACATCCTGCAGTACTCACACACACACACACACACACACACACACACATACATCCTGCAGTACTCACACACACCACACACACACACTACATCCTGCAGTACTCACACACACACACACACACACACACTACATCCTGCAGTACTCACACACACACACACACACACTACACACTGCAGTACTCACACACACACACACACACACACACACACACACACACACACCCTACATCCTGCAGTACTCACACACACACACACACACACACACACTACATCCTGCAGTACTCACACACACACACACACACACACACACACTACATCCTGCAGTACTCACACACACACACACACTACATCCTGCAGTACTCACACACACACACACACACACACAATCACATACATCCTGCAGTACTCACACACACACACACACACTACATCCTGCAGTACTCACACACACACACACAAACACACACACACACACACTACATCCTGCAGTACTCACACACACACACACACACACACACACACACTACATCCTGCAGTACTCACACACACGCACACACACACACACACACACTACATCCTGCAGTACTCACACACACACACACACACACACACACACACACACTACATCCTGCAGTACTCACACACACACACACACACTACATCCTGCAGTACTCACACACACACACACACACTACATCCTGCAGTACTCCACACACACACACACACACACACACACACTACATCCTGCAGTACTCACACACACACACACACACACACACACACACTACATCCTGCAGTACTCACACATTTGTCTCCTTGGGAGTCTTGCTGACTTTGGCGGAACATGGATATCAGCGCCTCTGTGTTAACTTCCTGCTGCACAGCCTTGTCTGCTGACTCCGCCTCCTCACTGTCTGAGTACATGGTGTCGTAGTAGAAGGTGTAATAGGGCAATGGGTTGGCCTTCTAGAAACAAAACATCACAATGCTAAAAAATCTACTCACAATAACACACTGTGCTGTAATGTGTGCCGTGCGGTGTGTTAAAAAGCTATTCACAACAACGCACTGTGCTGTAATGTGTGCACTGCAGTGTGTTAAAAAGCTATTCACAATAAAGCACTGTGCTGTAATGTGTGCACTGCAGTGTGTTAAAAAGCCATTCACAATAAAGCACTGTGCTGTAATGTGTGCACTGTGCTGTCTGGAATGTGCCCATTTGTTAGCAGAGGCAGCAGTATCCACTGTGACTGACAGTGATCATGTACTGAAGCACTTCCTGTGAAAAGCTAAACTTGGGCTTTTTTAACAGAAGCAGACAGTACAGGGGCCTGCTGTGGCCACTGTCTCTGCAGCCCAGAGAGCTGAAAACACTCACAACTTCCTGCTCTCTCAGCCCACCGCCCGCAAAGTACCGTGTATGAGAGCGTGTGAGTGTGTGTGTGTGTGTGTGCATGCGTGTGTGTGTGTGCGTGAGTGTGGGTGTGTGTGTGTGCGTGAATATGGGTGTCTGTGTGTGTGTGTGTATACGGGTTCACACCTTGGACTTCCTGCGCGACTCCCTGCTGTGGAACACTTCCTGTTTCCACTGCCGCGCGCGTAGCCGCTTGCCCAGGTTCTCCACCAGCGGGTCCCGCTGCCTCAGCTCGATCAGCTGGAACGCGCGCTGACCACGCACGCTCACGATCACCGGGTTGGGCAGCGAGCACGTGCTCTCTGGCTTCTCGATGGAGACCACCTGCCAACAGGGGAGGGGACAGCGTCACACTCCACAGCCTCAAACCCCCCCCCCCAGCAAGCAGAATTTGCCCATTTCAGACAAATCATGCTCTTTATTCAGAGGAGCTTCTACTGGAGCCAACAAAAAGGGAACGATGTACTGATAACACAACGCTGACTAAAACTGGCCAGAAGCAGAGTTACACTGCAGGAAAGCAACCTGACTTCCTTTAGCAGAAGCTGTTTTGGGGAGAAGACAGGAGTTTGAGCAACCCTGTGACCACTTTGCAGTTCTACACATTTATACTGATCTACACTTCTGTCTTTAGCCAGAAGGTCTGACATAACACAGTTTAATATATAAGTGCACATTTAAAGGAAAGTCCCTCACCCCAGTATAATGGTGTAAAATTATCTCTTTCACCACCCTGGCGCTGTAGATGTACTCTCTCACGACCCTCCTGCTCACATGGGCCAAGGTTCGAATGCGACAGACCCGACCCACACCACACCAAGATTCCACCCAAACTCAAATAGAGCAGTGAACAGCGTCACATGACTTTACTGCAGTGGCATCACATGACTCTATACTGCACAGAACTTTAACCAACTCGCAGTGCAAACAGGGCCTGTTTAAACTCTACAAATACACGACCTTCAGCACCAACATCTACAGCTCCCATAAGGCTGAGTACACGTATTATACATTGTGGTGTGGGGATGGCTGGTTTAAGCAGCCACACCTGTCCTGGGTCAAGTTAATTAGACCTGGCCAATTGGATAATTGGTTAAGAATTGGAGAATTGGCCAGGCTAATTGGACCCAGGAACAGGAGTGGCTGCACCTGTGCGTAGTGAGGTAATCACTGCGCACAGGTTAAATCTGCCATCCCCACCCACAGAAGAGAGCTCTGTCATGACAGTTTTTAAACATCTGCTCCTTGGCTATAACATCTTGCCGACCCTCGTAAATAAACGTGGACTGTTTGAACATCTTCTCCCTGTGTCTCTGTGCTGGAGGGCCCCAAGGAAAGCCACTTCAGTGGCCTGTGGCAGGCTTGTTTGCCACATACATACTCAGGTATGACTGTGAGTCCTATAAGGCTAAGTACACGTATGACTATGAGTCCTATAAGGCTGAGTACACTTATTACACATACTCAGGTATGACTGTGAGTCCTATAAGGCTGAGTACACTTATTATACATACTCAGGTATGACAGTGGGTGGAAAATACCCTGAATTCAAGACATTGACTATAGTTTCAGCAGAGACTGACCAAACAGCCACACACAAAGAGGTGATTGTGTGTGTGTGTGTGTGAGTGCACAGTGTATAGTGCGTGTGTGTGTGTATAGTGTGTGTGTATAGCGTGTGTGTGTACAGTATGTGTGTGAGCATGTGTGTGTGTAGTGAGTGTATAGTGTGTGTGTGTGTATAGTGCGTGTGTGAGCATGTGTGTGAGTATAGTGTGTGTATAGTGCATGTATAATGTGTGTGAGTATAGTGTGTGTATAGTGCGTGTATAGTGTGTGTATAGTGCATGTATTGTGTGTGTATAGTGTGTGTATAGTGCATGTATTGTGTGTGTATGTACGTGTATAGTGCATGTATAGTGTGTGTGAGTATGGTGCGTGTATAGTGTGTGTATAGTGCATGTATAGTGTGTGTATAGTGTGTGTATAGTGCGTGTATAGTGTGTGTATAGTGTGTGTATAATGCGTGTATAGTGTGTGTATAGTGCATGTATAGTGTGTGTGAGTATAGTGTGTGTATTGTGCATGTATAGTGTGTGTATAGTGTGTGTATAGTGCATGTATAGTGTGTGTGAGTATAGTGTGTGTATTGTGCATGTATAGTGTGTGTATAGTGTGTGTATAGTGCATGTATGGTGTGTATGTACGTGTATAGCGCATGTATAGTGTGTGTGAGTATGGTGCGTGTATATTGTGTACCTCACACAGGGGAATGAGCAGTGTGCAGAAGCCTTCCTCTCGGCTGGTGAAGCACAGGTAGCTGTCGGTGGTATAGAGGGTTCCAGGGGTGTGGCAGCGTGCATGGGGGGTCCAGACCGAGCACATCGCCACCTCCTGGAGCTGCTCCCGCCGCGGCAGCCGAAACAGCGCCAGGACATACTCCTTTAGCGACTGCTGCTCCAGGACTCTGCTCACAAATCAAATCTACATTTATTTATACAGCACATTTCACAAATAACCCGAACCCTGGCCTAAACCCCCACAGGACCAGCTTAAGAACCTTTTGTTCAGGGGCACAATGACCTTGCCTTACCTGGGATTTGAACCCGGAAGCCCCTTAACCTCTGCGTAACACTGCCATGCCACTCCCTGCCTCACTAAGCACTGCTGACGGACGTGGGAGAAACCAGACTGGCAAAGAGATGCATGTGTTTACGTCCCATAAGCATTCCTGCGCTCAAATAGATTTTAATACGATGCGGGTTTGGCTGGTTGCCATTTACGTTGTTTTTTACTTTCTTTTCCACAATAGTCCCCCATTGACAAACGCCAATAACAGCTTCTAAAGGCACTCAAAAGGCAAGAATCAAAGCACTGAAAGCTCTCTTATACTTGTACTAAGGAAGCAATTGAACACCCCGACTAATCAGAAACACGTGTGACGCCATTTGTCCAAACATTATGGTGCTCACTCTATACCAGTAATTGCATATCTGGATTTGTCAAGCAGAGCTAAATGGAATGTTCTAGTCACATCCATTCCATGATGAATTCATGGTAAGATCTGCCCTGTTCTCCCCATCTCTCTATCCCTCCCTTAACAGGTGAGCCTCTGTGTTCCTCACATTCAGCAGGCCTGCCAGGGAGATTTAACCCCCACCCCCCTACATGTTTCTCCCAGGCTCAAAGTCTACAGAGCGGGTTTTTACGAGCTGTCTACCACCATCATGTGACACACAGATAGGACCGGTTGGCCAGGTTTCAGCGGCTGCAGAAATTAGGTCATTCACAGAGGAGCTCACTCATATGTGGGCATTCACAGAGGAGCGCACTCATATATGCTTTCACAGACACACGCATCACAAAGGCAGACGTTGCCTAGGGGACCATAGCCCAGTGGTGCTGGCGGTGGGATCACCCAGCGCTCCCGGTTAGCGCTCCTCACGGGCTCAAGCCCACGTGACCCATCCCAAACCAGACATACCATACAAACCACTCACCCAAAATCCACCAAGCACATACAAACCACTCACCCAAAATCCACCAAGCACATACAAACCACTCACCCAAAATCCACCAAGCACATACAAACCACTCACCCAAAATCCACCAATCACATACAAACCACTCACCCAAAATCCACCAATCACATACAAACCACTCACCCAAAACCCACCAATCACATACAAACCACTCACCCAAAATCCACCAAGCACATACAAACCACTCACCCAAAATCCACCAATCACATACAAACCACTCACCCAAAATCCACCAATCACATACAAACCACTCACCCAAAATCCACCAATCACATACAAACCACTCACCTAAAATCCACCAATCACATACAAACACCCTCCCCCTCACCCAGCGGTGTGCAGTGACCTCTGACCTCTTGGTGATGTTGGCGGGCTGCTGCAGGACCTGATCCAGCTCAAAGGCCTCGTTGTCGAGGAGACGGCGGAGGGTGATGTCGGCTAGCCGCACCATCATGGCGAAGGCGTCCTCCACGCTCAGGAACATGGCGAAGTGCCGCACCCGGCAACGCGTGCTCACCCGCACCGTGTCCGTCATGAAGCCGGAGGAGGTTCGGTCCAGCCGGACAACCTCCGCCCACGGGATCACCATCTTCACTGCAAGCAGAGCCCAAAAATCAGCCGCAGAGTAACAGTGAAAATCAGCCCCAGAGTGACGACAGTGAAGGCAGAAAGGCTTGGTGGACCAAAGCAGCTGTGCAGGAATAAGCCTCTGTGTAGCAGGTGTGAGCAGGGACAGAGACAGGTCAGCACTGGTGTAGGCAGACAGGTGTAGCACAGGTGCACGCAGGTGAGACACACACCTTCCTTGCCCAGCAGGAATGAGTAGAAGGCCAGGTGGTTGGTGCTGAGGTAGAGCCAGCCCTGGCGAGGGACACGCCCCTTCCAGCAGCAGCAGGAGTAGTGAGTGACCAGCTTCTCAGACGGGGGCAGGCCGAAGCGCAGCTCAAACTTCATCACCGCCTCCCGGAACTTCTCTGGCTCCTCCTCCTGCACCGCCCGGCGGCTGCTCAACTCCTCCGCTATCAGACCCTGAGAGAGAGGGAGGGAGGGGAAGCGAGGAGAGAGGAGGAGGGGAGAGAGAGAGGGAGAGGGAGGGGAGGGGAGAGAGAGGGGAGAAAGAGATAGAGGGAGGGAGGGAGGGAGGGAGGGAGAGGAGAGAGGAGGGGAGAGAGAGAGGGAGGGAGGGGATGGGAGGGGAGGGGAGGAGATAGAGATGGGAGAGAGAGAGAGAAAGAGGGGGGAGAGAAAGAGGGAGGGTGGGAGAGACGGAGGGAGAGTAAGGTAAGAGAGATGGGGGGCATTAATGAAATGAATGTTTTTAGAGGTTTTGTGCATAGCTGCACTGCTCTTCCAGCATGTGAGACTCTGTGAAGTGAGCTGAACAGTGAGCTGAACAGTGAGCTGGGCGATCTCCCTAACGGTGAAGCCACAATGTACGTGGCCCCGCCGCGCGGCGGTGCCACCTCCGTTCATTTTGAATGAGGGGTGGCGACCAGACCCCGCAAGGCATGTTGGGATTGCCGGCGGCGCGGCGAGAGGCGGCGAGGCCGCGGGGGAGATGGCAAAAATTCAACTTTGACCCCCTCGCCGTGTCACGGTATCCAATCTGATTTGATCTAATGATCCGTCAAGTAAACTGTCCCTATTTTTTTCTAATTTTAGTTCCACATTCTATCGTTCCACAATGGAGGACCTAACTCATAATTGCCGTATCAGGTTTCCAACTTAATAAAAGTTGGACAGAGACACTGATAAGAGGAACGCAGCGTGGAGAAAAGTCTCTGAAATTGTCGGTGGCTCTGCTATGTAGTTATCGCGTTACTACTAGTTATCACTGTCCAGTCCGAATAAAAATCATTTTTGCAGTAACCTAACTCTGAAAAATGTTAAGCTGCCTAGCTAGGCTCTCTAATGTCTAGCTAGTGAGTAACAACCAACAATAACAACAAAAACATTTTCTATCGAATGTATTAGTTGCTAGTTGTTCGTTTCTATCAGCCACCTAGCTAGCTAACCATATATAACTTTGAAGGCATTAGCTGGCTAATTAGCCAGACAATATTTTTGTTGTTGGTTGTTACTCACTAGCTAGACATTAGACAGCCTAGCTAGGCAGCTGACTAACATCTTTCAGATCTAGGTTACTGCAAAAATGATTTTTATTCAGACAGGACAATGAATATGAAACACGACATTAAACCCGGTCAACATTTAACGAACACAACTGTCTGTCAAAAATAGGCGACACGCCCACAAGCTGCTGATTGTGGGGATGCGGCGCGGCGACGCGTGTAGCTTCACCGTAACTCACACAGCACAGGTGCCTGCAGCAGGAACCCAAACCAGAAACCAGCACTCTCTGTGACATCACACACTACCCTCTGTGACATCATCCACACCTCCTGTGACCCCACCCACTCCTCTTTGTGGTATCACCCACACAACCGCACCTTCACTTTCCCTTTGACGAAGCTGGTGACATCGTCCTTGTTCTCGAACACGGAAAGGGAGTGGAGGAGGTTCTGTACGAGCCAATCCCAGTGCTGGTTCACTTCCTCCACCGCGGTCCCTACTCAACAAGAAACAGTGGTCAAGCAGGCAGCGCACCCCCCCAGCACAGAGAACATACAGCAGAGGGAACAGAAGCAACGGCTAGTGCACACGTCCCTACTTCACTAGAGAGTACACTCTACTTCCCTGCAGACTATACTCTATTTCATAGGTGAGTACACTCTACTTCGCTGAAGAGTACACCCTACTTCCCTGAAGAGTATACTCTACTCATATTTCAGTGCACTCTACAAAAGTGATGGAAAATACTGCAAGCAATGAGAAGGGCAAACAAATACCGATTAGGCTTTCCAAAAATTTGGGAAATGTAAAACAGGGAATAAAAACAGGTTATTTTACATTTAGGGAACGCGGAGGCATTTAGCAGACAGTCTTTCCAGAGCAGCTTATATAAGTGCTGCAAAATGTTTAGGCAAGGAAGAGCAGATGCCTTGTCATTTGGCTCACAGCTCATACTTGCCCTTAACATCTAAAATACTTAGAACTCATACATGCAAAAGCCTACATAGAGCTAGGTTATCGTAGCAAATGGGTTTGAGGACATATGTTTTAATGTAGCATAGGTGGGGCTAGTAGCCACTATTAATGTTAGAGGAGTTCAGAAGACGCGACTTAAAGAGGTGTGTTATCAACCTGCAGCAGAAGTGACTGAGAGAAGAGACCTTCAAAAGAAGGAAGTAGTAAAACTATTTGCGGATGTGGGCTGAGTGGTTTGGCTGGAGTGTGGGGTTTGATAACAGACTGCAGGAGAGTGGGGTTTGATAACAAACCTGCAGGAGCGTGAGGTTTGATAACAGACTGCAGGAGGGTGGGGTTTGATAACAGACTGCAGGAGGGTGGGGTTTGATAACAAACCTGCAGGAGCGTGGGGTTTGATAACAGACTGCAGGAGGGTGGGGTTTGATAATAGACTGCAGGAGCGTGGGGTTTGATAACAGACTGCAGGAGTGTGGGGTTTGATAACAGACTGCAGGAGTGTGGGGTTTGATAACAGACTGCAGGAGTGTGGGGTTTGATAACAGACTGCAGGAGAGTGGGGTTTGATAACAAACTGCAGGAGTGTGGGGTTTGATAACAGACTGCAGGAGCGTGGGGTTTGATAATAGACAGCAGATGTGTGAGGTTTGATAATAGACTGCAGGAGTGTGGGGTTTGATAACAGACTGCAGGAGGGTGGGGTTTGATAATAGACTGCAGGAGCGTGGGGTTTGATAACAGACTGCAGGAGTGTGGGGTTTGATAATAGACTGCAGGAGTGTGGGGTTTGATAACAAACCTGCAGGAGTGTGGGGTTTGATAACAGACTGCAGGAGTGTGGGGTTTGATAACAGACTGCAGGAGCGTGGGGTTTGATAATAGACAGCAGGTGTGTGAGGTTTGATAATAGACTGCAGGAGTGTGGGGTTTGATAACAGACTGCAGGAGGGTGGGGTTTGATAATAGACTGCAGGAGCGTGGGGTTTGATAACAGACTGCAGGAGTGTGGGGTTTGATAACAGACTGCAGGAGGGTGGGGTTTGATAATAGACTGCAGGAGCGTGGGGTTTGATAACAGACTGCAGGAGCGTGGGGTTTGATAATAGACTGCAGGAGTGTGGGGTTTGATAACAGACTGCAGGAGTGTGGGGTTTGATAACAGACTGCAGGAGTGTGGGGTTTGATAATGGACAACAGAAGTGTGGGGTTTGATAATAGACTGCAGGAATGTGGGGTTTGATAACAGACTGCAGGAGAGTGGGTTTGATAATAGATTACAGAAGTGTGGGGTTTGATAACAGACTGCAGGAGAGTGGGGTTTGATAATGGACTACAGAAGTGTGGGGTTTGATAATAGACTGCAAGAGTGTGGGGTTTGATAATAGATTGCAGGAATGTGGGGTTTGATAACAGACTGATGGTGTTAGCAGGGGGAGACGGGTGGTGTTAACGGGGGGAGACGGGTGGTGTTAACGGGGGGGTGGGAGATGTGGTAACGGGGGGAGACGGGTGGTGTTAACGGGGGCAGACAGGTGATGTTAGCAGGGGGAGACGGGTGGTGTTAACGGGGGGAGATGGGTGGTGTTAGCAGGGGGAGACGGGTGGTGTTAACGGGGGGAGACGGGTGGTGTTAGCAGGGGGGAGACGGGTGGTGTTAACGGGGGGAGACGGGTGGTGTTAGCAGGGGGAGACGGGTGGTGTTAACGGGGGGAGACGGGTGGTGTTAGCAGGGGGAGACGGGTGGTGTTAACGGGGGGAGACGGGTGGTGTTAACGGGGGGAGATGGGTGGTGTTAACGGGGGGAGATGGGTGGTGTTAGCAGGGGGAGACGGGTGGTGTTAACGGGGGGAGATGGGTGGTGTTAACGGGGGGAGATGGGTGGTGTTAGCAGGGGGAGACGGGTGGTGTTAACGGGGGGAGATGGCGGCGGTCTTACCGCTAGCGATGACCCAGCTGACCTGTGACCCCGGGACCTGCAAGAGGATACGGAATGGAGTCACACGCGCATTAGAGTCCAGCACTGTGTCCAGCGCCCCCACCAGCAGCCCTACGAGGGGGGAGGGGGGGGGGAGAGAGAGAGAGAGAGAGGAAGAGAGAGAGGGAGAGAGGGAGAGAGAGCACTATGAGCTACATTATATGTACACAGACTACAGTACATCCACAACAAGCAAACTAATGCATCAACTTCACAAGGCATTTGGTGTTTGTTGACTCAGCTTCTCCTGAGAAAACCAACTCTTTTGAGGTACAGTGAGCACCATAATTCATTGGACAGTGACACATTTTTTGTTATTTTGGTTCTGTACTCTAGCACTTTGTGTTTGAAAGGGTACAATGACAATGAGGTTGAAGTGCAGACTGTTAGCTTTAATTTGAGGGTATTTTCATCCATATCGGAGATTGTTGTTGGGGTGTGACAACATGAGGAAGACAGCAGTGTCGATGCAAATTAAGCTGGCCATCATAAAGCTCAGAAATGAAAATCAATCAATCAGGAACATTGCAAAAACCCTGGGCATGCCCAAGTCAACAGTTTGGTTCATCATTAACAAGAAGAAAACAACTGGTGAACTCAATTATGTCAAAAGACCCGGTAGACCGAGGAAGACCACGGTAGTGGATGACCGGAGAATACTCTCTATGGTGAAGAAAACCCCCCTGACAACAGCCCAACAGATCAAAAACACTCTCCTGGATGCAGGTGTAGATGTGTTGAAGTCTACCATACGTAGAAGACTACACCAGCAGGACTACAGAGGGTACAGTACACTACAAGATGCAAACCACTGATAAGCCTGATGAACAGAAAGGCGAGATTACAGTTTGCTAAAAAGCAACTAAAAGAGCCTCAAGAGTTCTGGAACAAAGTCTTGTGGACAGATGAGACAAAGATTAACATGTACCAGAGTTATGGAAAGAGGAAAATTGTGGAGAAAAATAGGAAATGCCCATGATCCAAAGCATACCACCTCATCCGTGAAACATGGTGGAGGGGATGTTATGGCTTAGACCTGTATGGCTGCCAGTGGAGCAGGCTCACTTGTCTTCATCGATGATGTGACTGCAGACAGAAGTAGAACAATGAATTCTGAAGTCTATAGAAATATTTTATCTGCTCAGATAAAACCAAATGCCTCCAAACTCATTGGACGGCACTTCATCATGCAACAAGACAATGACCCGAAACATACTGCTAGAGCAACGAAGGGGTTTTTGACGGCCAAAAAGTGAAAAATTCTTGACTGGCCGAGTCAATCACTGGAGCTGAATCCAATTGAACATGCATTTTACATGCTGAAGATGAGACTGAAGGCAAAAAGTCCCCGAAACAAGCAGGAACTGAAGATGGCTGCAGTACAGGCCTGGCAGAGCATCACCAGGGAAGATACCCAGCGTGTGGTGATGTCTATGCGTCGCAGACTTCAAGCAGTCATTGCATGCAAAGGATATGCGACCAAATATTAAAAATGATTACTTTATTCTACATTATGTTAAACTGTCCAATATATTTTGATGCCCGAAAATGGGGGGGACTATGTACAAAAGATTCTATTCTATAATTTTCAAACGGTTCATCCGATATGTATGAAAATACCCTCAAATTAAAGCTGACAGTCTGCACTTCAACCTCATTGTCATTGTATCCTTTCAAACTCAAAGTGCTAGAGTACGGAAGCAAAATAGCAAAAAATGTGTTACTGTCCAATGAATTATGCTGCTCACTGTATGTGAGACACAGTATTTAAACTAAACCTCTACCATTCTCAGTTCTGAGTTCTTTTGTTTGTTAATGTTAGGACCCCAAAGCCCGAAACTGAACATGACTGCACACTGAGGCACATTCTGTCATCAGTCCTCTCAAAAAGAAAATGTTCCTTATCAGGGAAACTTAGTTGGACCGAACTGGTGTGATCTAACATAAACAGGAGGCTTATCATACGCATGGTTATAAATGCAAGTCCAATGCCATTCCACGGTAATACATCAATAAAAATAAAAAATAAATGCTTGCCGCGTTGCCCAATCCCGCGTAACCTACCGATGGCCGCAGGAGAGCTGAGCCTGGACCCAAACTGGATTCAAACCCAGCCTGGACCCAAACTGGATTCAAACGAAGCCTGGGCACATACTGGATTCAAACCCAGCCTGGACCCAAACTGGACCCAAACCCAGCCTGGACCCAAACTGGATTCAAACCCAGCCTGGACCCAAACTGGACCAAAACCCAGCCTGGACCCAAACTGGATTCAAACCCAGCCTGGACCAAAACTGGACCCAAACGAAGCCTGGGCACATACTGGATTCAAACCCAGCCTGGACCCAAACTGGACCCAAACCCAGCCTGGACCCAAACTGGATTCAAACCCAGCCTGGACCCAAACTGGACCAAAATCCAGCCTGGACCCAAACTGGATTCAAACCCCGCCTGGAGCCACAGATACCGGTGCCTGGCTGTGCGTGCAGACGGACCGTGCGGCCGGGAAGTCCCGCTCCTCTGCCCCTCCGCCCCAAACGATCTAATCAGAATCACGCTCTTTCAGCTTGTAATGACAGCTCCAACGCCGACCTCCCTAGTCTCTATTTAAGGATTAATTACCGCTCTGCGGTAGAAATGCTTTTTTTTTCTTTAAAACTTCCCATATTAAAACGGGTCAGACAGGCATGTAAATCATCTACTCTACATCAACGCGCAGAGTTATAGGCACTCAGCAAACCGCTAAATGCAAAACACAAAACACAACGTCTTTCACATTTGGATTCCAACAGAGCTAATCATGACATTCTGATTTTCTAATACATTCGTGCACAAGATGGCAAATAAATACACTCCATCTGGCGTATGCCACGATGGACTCGTTCCCATAAGTGCTTTTCCTAACACAGTATCTGCATCATTTCATGTAAACCAGGCCTATTGACCGACAGAAGAAGAACTGAAATCAAAAGTAACAACACCACAAGGTCCTATAAGACAGCTGTTTTGTTCCGCACAGAAATACTCTCAAGCTTTTGGCCCTGCTCATGTAAAACCTTCTCTGAACATTTCTGCAACAAAGCTGTGATGTCACACCACTGGTGTGTATGCCTGTTGAGGGTAGGCTTGGTAAATTAAAATAATTTGCAATCAACATTTATCATCAAAAGAATACGTCTGTTTTGGATTACTGCCATCATTAGGGAATACCCAACTCTAAACCCTAATGTTACATTTAGAGGAACTACCATGGTAGCAGAGCATCTGTTCTCATAATGAGCCATTACACTGTGTGTGTGTGTGGGGGGGAGGGGGGGGGTGTAATCACAAACCATCTCAAAGACAGAAAACTCCAACCCCTTGGTCCCAAGAGAACACTTCATATTGGATAACAGCCACGTTCAGAGAAACTTTCCGCAATAACATTTCTGAGGGCTTTAGACGGTACATCTCTGGATGTGAAAATGGATGTGAAGTGAGACTGTAAATACAAGCCTACACAGAGACCCTACAGGGGTACACAGAGACCCCACAGGGGTACATTTATCAGGACAGACAGCGCTTCCACACAAAATGGGATCTTTGTCTCCTGTCTTCACAAAGCAAGATTTTGGGTTAAATCATTGAGCTGATGGACTCCAGGCCGTGTCAGTGCGGACTGTGCTCGCCCCACAGGTTGCTTCACCCAGGTACAAGTTTTATTAGGCTGTGAGTATGACTCTGGCTGTACCTTTGAAGCAAATATAAAATATAAAAGGATACACACAGAAAAGAAACAGCTGTTTTACTCAGAGAGAAAGATTCTGGAGGATTATGGGATATTACAGTCTGAGTTTGCTCTTCTATCTCTTTTCCTTACTCCTCCTAAACACTGTTTGTAGACAGAGTGTAAATTACAGTCTGACAAATAAGTGGTTTCTGGATCACTGCCTGCTCAAGAGTCCTGCTAAACACCACTGATCACTGCCTGCTCTAGAGCCCATCTAATCCATCGCTGATCACTGCCTGCTCTAGAGCCCAGCTAATCCATCGCTGATCACTGCCTGCTCAAGAGCCCATCTAATCCATCGCTGATCACTGCCTGCTCAAGAGCCCATCTAATCCATCGCTGATCACTGCCTGCTCTAGAGCCCAGCTAATCCATCGCTGATCACTGCCTGCTCTAGAACCCAGCTAATCCATAGCTGATCACTGCCTGCTCAAGAGCCCATCTAATCCATCCCTGATCACTGCCTGCTCTAGAGCCCAGCTAAGCCATCGCTGATCACTGCCTGCTCTAGAGCCCAGCTAATCCATCGCTGATCACTGCCTGCTCTAGAGCCCAGCTAAGCCATCCCTGATCACTGCCTGCTCAAGAGCCCAGCTAATCCATCGCTGATCACTGCCTGCTCTAGAGCCCAGCTAAGCCATTGCTGATCACTGCCTGCTCTAGAGCCCATCTAATCCATCGCTGATCACTGCCTGCTCTAGAGCCCAGCTAATCCATCGCTGATCACTGCCTGCTCTAGAGCCCAGCTAATCCATCGCTGATCACTGCCTGCTCAAGAGCCCAGCTAAGCCATCGCTGATCAATGCCTGCTCTAGAGCCCAGCTAATCCATCGCTGATCACTGCCTGCTCTAGAGCCCAGCTAATCCATCGCTGATCACTGCCTGCTCAAGAGCCCATCTAATCCATCGCTGATCACTGCCTGCTCAAGAGCCCAGCTAATCCATCGCTGATCACTGCCTGCTCTAGAGCCCAGCTAAGCCATCGCTGATCACTGCCTGCTCAAGAGCCCAGCTAATCCATCGCTGATCACTGCCTGCTCTAGAGCCCAGCTAAGCCATCGCTGATCACTGCCTGCTCAAGAGCCCAGCTAATCCATCGCTGATCACTGCCTGCTCAAGAGCCCATCTAATCCATCGCTGATCACTGCCTGCTCTAGAGCCCAGCTAAGCCATCGCTGATCACTGCCTGCTCAAGAGCCCAGCTAATCCATCGCTGATCACTGCCTGCTCAAGAGCCCAGCTAATCCATCGCTGATCACTGCCTGCTCTAGAGCCCAGCTAATCCATCGCTGATCACTGCCTGCTCAAGAGCCCAGCTAATCCATCGCTGATCACTGCCTGCTCTAGAGCCCAGATAAGCCATCGCTGATCACTGCCTGCTCTAGAGCCCAGCTAATCCATCGCTGATCACTGCCTGCTCAAGAGCCCAGCTAATCCATCGCTGATCACTGCCTGCTCTAGAGCCCAGCTAAACCATTGCTGATCACTGCCTGCTCTAGAGCCCATCTAATCCATCGCTGATCACTGCCTGCTCTAGAGCCCAGCTAATCCATCGCTGACTGCCACGTGCTCACCAGTCAGGTCGAACAAAGCACTGATAACACACATCTTTTCACACAATGGTCTGGTGTGCTTTCCAGAATAATCTAGGCTCCACAACATGAAAACTGCAAACATTCCAGTCTGATACGCAGCTGAAGGTGAAACTGCCATCATGCCCCAGCGCTGTCTCTTTCCAGAGGACATGCTGTAAGGAAGAGGAAACAGCTCATTCTACCTAATGAAGAACAAGGAGTCTGCATCTGCTTCAGAGAAAATGCACAGTCATGCTGTAAACTAAACACAAGTCATAGTTAGTGTACCCATTTTTTTAAAAGTCCCAGACTTTTAGAATAAAAGTCCATAGTGCCAGGCAGTGAGGGAGTAGACTAAGAGGCAAACACTATCTTTCTTTGTCCTGTTCAATGCCACCAAAAACCACTGCTGGGCTCTGGTTTGACCTTTAACCCAAGAACTGACTTGGGAAAAAACAACCACACACTGTAACCACAACAAAAATGCTCAAATTTGTCTCATTTATAATGTCTTTCCTTTCTTCCTCTAAAGCAGGCCCATAATTCACATATTATTAAAGGGATAAATGATTTACTATGCCCAAGTCATCTGAGAGCATGTTAAACATTAATTCAGCAGGGTGTTTTATTTATTTATTTATTTTAATTTTAAAAAAACATTAACTCTATTGCTCTAAGTATAGATGCAGTGTCAGCAGCTGCAACCTGTGAATCAGACATTCAACCATCTGGTGACACGTCCAGATCCTCAACCAAGATGCCATATTATGGCTGATGTGCTGTAATATTTTGTCAATCGAGTCATCTTGCCGATACTTGTGATCTAAAAAGCCCATACTCAAAAGTCACTGACCTTTACACCACATTCCCAATGATTCATTATAAAATCTAATGGGCAGGCATTATGAGTAGGTCACGAAGGTTCGTAAAACATGCATATTTATTTAATATTATTCACATTTCCCCATAGTAAAATATGTTTTTTGCACACTTTTAGTTCATTATGTCAGTGTATATAAGTATAGCCCATAATTAATACATTTTCAGCCAGAGGGTATGTTCAAGTGGTCCTATGTGATTAGACAAACAAACACAACAACAGACGGAGTTTCTTTGTTAGTGAATACAAAGCATTATGATTAATAACTTAAAAAGTGGGCGGTCACCTTTGTTCGCCAGCTAATTCTGTACAATTGCCTGAGCCAGCTCAAAATGCCGCTTATCACCGCAGACCAATATGGAGCGCGCGCTGTAAGAAGCCCCACAGTCGGGAGCTCGAGGGGTCGCACTCGACGCGCCCCTGGCGTGCTGGGCATACCTGATATTTTGCCCCCGGAATCTCCGTGTCCCCTCCGACGCTGCAACAGGAAATATGCGTTGGATTTCTCGGTCACCCATAAATTTAGTGCGTTTTTCAGCAACACTTCTTCGGGATTTAACCACATTCTCGGAGGGAGAAGAATAAAAACTATAAAACCGTGTTTTGCTGCACTTATGTTTCAGGTGCACGCCAGTCTCCTGTATCTGGCGGTTTTGCTATCAGTAATATTCGCGAGAATGATTATATTCCGGTTCGTCCATGGTCGATTTCAGCAGCTTCGTGGTACCAAACACAACTGAGTCATTTTTTCTGTCACACTCGCCAGTGAAAATGTGTACAGCAAGCGTCTGATTTCCGCATTTTACCCGAGCTTTCCTTCCTTCCCACAGTTCCGGCGAATATGGAGGAAGTTTGATTTCAAAGGCTCTTTGTGATTGGCGACTGTCTTGGATTTTTTGGGAGGCTGTTGTGCCTGATGTTAAATCCCCCAAAAATAACGAATTGCATGCAAATAGAACAGCAGGATCTGAATACATACGAGACATGCATAGCACTGCCATTTTAGTTATGTCTGACTGTCTGAAACCAATTCATAAGCTGAATCACAGTCGGTAGCAGAAGTGTTACATTACTCTACTGATTTTACTGCCTGGATTGCTCACACACATTACAATGATTCAATATCAACGTGTGCAATAGTATGCATGTTATTATTATTATTATTATTATTATTATTATTATTATTATTATTATTATTATTGTTGTTGTTATAAAGAAGATTGTATCTTATTGTTAATACATACTATGTTGAAATGTGAGCTATATTAGTAATTTAGAACTAAAAACAAATTAATAAAGTGATTTTGAAGATTGTCTAAGGAACGATTTTATTTGTTTTTACATTTCTAAAGATTTATAAAGTGCATCAGAGAGGCTATTGTAGGTTGAATTCTGTCAGCAACTCTGGTATAAAAATGAAGCACAGGTGTAAAGCTAATCTCATAGGAAGGATTTTTGCTCCCCACAGGAGGAGCTAAGAATGCTTGGAACAGCTCCTAGTGGAGGGGGAGGCTCTGTTCAAGACCAGGCTTGACACAGTGTGGAGTATTTTCTACAGGAAAAACACAAGCAAAAAAGGCCTGAATGCCCTATTTTAGTAATCAAGCAATCTCTCGTTCCTCATCTTGGCTGTGTACACAAAATAGTGATTATAAGCAACAAACTGTTTGCAAGTTAAAGAACTATGTCTCGTCCACCATGTTTTAATCACCATCTCTAACTGGAATACACAATTTGTCAAATCCAGTCTTCTTTAACTTAACCTAAATCAGAGAGTACCTTTTCTCCAACACTGAAAAAAGTTCATATTACACATAGTAATACATCACACACTGGCCTGAATGTACTATATCACGCGCTGACCTTTTTACAATGCCTCATGATTTTTATTTCCTAACCTATATATAGATTGTAAATATGACACAATTACTTTTTCTTTACTCTGCAACCTGTTTACAATCTAAATGAGGCTACACACAGACAAAGTCTGCAAACTTTTCAAAGAGCTGGTATTCCCCAGATAGCTGTATCAACATCAGTCTGAAGTCCCATCACTTTATTCAGTTCTTTTCTTCTGGTGTAAATTAAAATTACAAAGGTTTTATTAAGGCAGTTCTCTAACATTGTTTTGTTAGAACAATGTATATTCAGCATGGCAAACAGCAAAACGGTTTAAAGATAATAACATTGGCCTCAAATTTGGCGGAAGTATCAACTGATTAATGTATATTGCTATGAGTAAATCACAATGGACCATTCGTAAATGTTATTTTTTGCAGCTTATATGATAGCCTATAGTGCCACACCTGGACATCACGGAATATTTCGTGCGGATAGCTTGTCAGTATGCATGAGATTCCAAATTAATGTAATATTTAATGGAATGTCGAATAAATGAATATATTTAAGACTGGAAACATTGCTTGAAAGTGGAAAGAGATTTTTTTCAAAAGGTCAGTAAATGAGAGTTAAAATCTACGCGCAGCCTGGTTAATGTCGCGTTTGTAAGTGTTCTTTGTCTTTGGAGTGATAGGCCGTAGTGACTGACGTCTAGGTACAGCTGTTGTTTGCTTTTCCCTCACTGCTGGAAATGGAATGCAGCGTTCTATGACCTTATATGGGCATGGCGAAGAAACAAACCGGATATTGGTGCAACGGCGTTTATAGTCCCTTCAGTTTCTCTCGGCAAAATTAAAGTCATTTACGCAGAACGTGAGCACGTTTAGCAAATGTATTACTCAGATAAATACAACTTACTGTTCTCTTTTTGAGGTTATTATTGAAAGAAATTGTGCAATGTTTTTGGTATAAATCTGAACTAGATTTATATTTTCATCTTTTTTTCTGTCGGAACAATTTCAAGTGCTGTACCCATACTTCTTCGTTTCTGGGTGGGAAGAAACGTGATTTAAAGAACGGCTTTAGACAACCGGACAAAATGCAGGTTTGTGACAAAAAAAAATATTTTCGGTGTTTAAATTATATTTTGCATACTTGATGCTTATGTTTTCTGTATGTCCAACTAACTAGTATATCTAAATAAAAATGTGCCCATATACCCATTTTTATATATGATGTCATGTAGCAAACTAGATAGATTGCCAAATAGATAAATAACGGTTAGAGTGCGAAGTTAGTCTGCATTCCTGTAGTTATAAAGGTAATTTAGTCTAATATTTTATTGGGACAACTAGCATTTCTGTCTACTGGTTGCCTTCGTCATCTAGCTACATGGTTTAAACAGCTAAAATAATTTCAGTCATAGCTGATTTACTATTAGCGAATTACTAGATTGCTGTTTTAACTTGATAAGTAAAGTTAATCACGTAGCTAGTTGCTAGTGTTAGTAAACTTTTAGTTGAGCTGACCTCTAGGCTTGCACGTTAGCTAATGACAAAAAACTGCTAACTTTTTTCAAGTGAAAGGTTTTTCGATACATTTGCTTAGGATCCAAACGCAGACACGGAGTGGAATGATATTCTCCGGAAAAAGGGGATCCTTCCCCCCAAGGAAACACCGAAGGAGGACGAGGAAGAAGAACAACAGGTCATGCAGCAGTCAGTAGGTAAGCTCGTTTTTCCCCTTCAGCGCAGTAAGCAACAGACATGTTGTAACGGATTTTAGTGTAAATGACCCATCCAAGTGTTTATCCTAAAATACGCAATAATTAAGCTATAAATATTGGGCAGCACTGCCGATTTGTGTCACAAGTATCAATGACTTGTACCGTGAATGGATGCAATAAATTGTTCAGTCAGTCACTGTCCTTTTGTCCCACGTTACGCGTATCCATGTTGTCTTTAAAACTTTTGAAATGTGTCTTTGTTTGAGATGCGTGTAAACATTTTTCTCTTTTTTTCTGCTGTGACCTTTATGTCTGAATGCTGTCCTCAGTGACAACCTATGAAGACATGACACTAGAAGAGCTGGAGGAGAATGAGGATGAGTTCAGTGAAGAAGATGAGATGGCGATCGAGATGTACAGGTCTGTGCCCCACGTCCTTTATGCTGGCCAGCTGGTCTCTGCAGGAGGACTGATGCTGAGCCAAAAATAATGCTAACATCGAGCTTGTTGAATGGGAGTGGGTGGGAACCTCAGTTCCTTCAACTGGATGATATATACTGTATTTCAGTAATGCAGGTATATTTAAGCTGTATCATATGTATGCTATTATTCCACTGACTGTAATGATGTAAGCAGCTGTAACTAAACTCCTTAGACTCTGCTGTCTTTGCTAAACCACCCCTGTCTCTTGTAATTTAACATAATTGCCCTTTTGGTTCTTATGATGATGAAGTTACTGTGTGTAGAGGTTCCAGAGCATGATTCCCCCCAACTGTCCATCGGTCTACATTACGTTACATTACAGGCATTTGGCAGACGCTCTTATCCAGAGCGACGTACAACAAAGTGTATAACCATAACAGGTGCATTAACTAAGTCATCTACGAAACAGCTGCCTAGTTACCACCCTAAGCTTACAGTCATTTACCGGGGGTTAGGGAGGGATGGGGAGAGGTGCAGCCTGAAGAGGTGAGTCTTCAGTCGTCACTTGAAATGGGTCAGTGTCTCAGCTGTTCTGACCTCCACGGGGAGGTCATTCCACCATCGTGGGGCCAGAACAGACAGGAGACGTGTTCTGGAAGTGCAGGTGCGAAGAGGGGGAGGGGCTGGGGTCTACCCAATCTAGGTGAGCCGGGACTGTAAGTGTGAAAAGATGATTTTGATTTTGAATGTGAAACTGGTTGTAATCATTCCTCTTTTGTTTCTCAGGCAGAAAAGACTGGCAGAATGGAAAGCCAATCAGATAAAAAATGTTTTTGGGGAGGTTGTGGAGATATCAGGTCAGGATTACGTGAAGGAAGTGAACAAGGCTGGCCCGGCATTTGGGTGGTGCTGCATCTCTACAAACAGGGGTGAGGATTTCCGCGCCTCCCTGGCACTGTACATGGGGTCTATCTGCCGAAAAATGTCTCCTTCAATTTTAGCCCTGTCAGTGAGAGTCTTGAGCTGTGAGTGTTTACTGAGCGTTTGGGCTGTGAGTGTTTAGTGAGCGTTTGGGCTGTGAGTGTTTACTGAGCGTTTGGGCTGTGAGTGTTTAGTGAGCATTTGGACTGTGAGTGTTTACTGAGCGTTTGGGCTGTGAGTGTTTACTGAGCGTTTGGGCTGTGAGTGTTTACTGAGCGTTTGGGCTGTGAGTGTTTAGTGAGCGTTTGGGCTGTGAGTGTTTACTGAGCGTTTGGGCTGTGAGTGTTTACTGAGCGTTTGGGCTGTGAGTGTTTACTGAGCGTTTGGGCTGTGAGTGTTTAGTGAGCGTTTGGGCTGTGAGTGTTTACTGAGCGTTTGGGCTGTGAGTGTTTACTGAGCGTTTGGGCTGTGAGTGTTTACTGAGCGTTTGGGCTGTGAGTGTTTACTGAGCGTTTGGGCTGTGAGTGTTTACTGAGCGTTTGGGCTGTGAGTGTTTACTGAGCGTTTGGACATTTGAGTGTTTACTGAGCGTTTGGGCTGTGAGTGTTTACTGAGCGTTTGGACTGTGAGTGTTTACTGAGCGTTTGGGCTGTGAGTGTTTAGTGAGCGTTTGGGCTGTGAGTGTTTACTGAGCGTTTGGGCTGTGAGTGTTTACTGAGCGTTTGGGGCTGTGAGTGTTTACTGAGCGTTTGGGCTGTGAGTGTTTACTGAGCGTTTGGGCTGTGAGTGTTTACTGAGCGTTTGGGCTGTGAGTGTTTACTGAGCGTTTGGGCTGTGAGTGTTTAGTGAGCGTTTGGACTGTGAGTGTTACTGAGCGTTTGGACATTTGAGTGTTTAGTGAGCGTTTGGGCTGTGAGTGTTTACTGAGCGTTTGGGCTGTGAGTGTTTACTGAGCATTTGGACTGTGAGTGACTCATCCTGCAGCCAAATTCCTGGGGTGTCACACAGGGAGCTGGAGGCGTTAGTGCGGTTAGAGTTAGGCTTGGGGTTAGTTAGTGGGATTGCCTCATTCCAGAAGATTATCTCTGCTGCTCAGTTGTGGAGCCTGCAGTCTATTCCAACTGTGCATTAAATGGACTCCTCTGGCTGGATGAGCATGGAGTGACAATGCAGTGAAGAGATGGGTCTATGGACACAACTGGGCATTAAAAACTGGCAGAAAAATATCAAATCAGGGTTAAAATGAAAGGGTCAGGAGGATCATTATTGTAACATCCAGGATTAGAGCTGAAGAACATTGGTGAGTAAGGTTTGTTTTCCGTGTGTTTACTTCTCTTTGCATTATATTCAAATGGTCTTTGTCTCTGAATGTCCCGTGTATCTCAGTCACTGTCAGTACGTGATGGTTGCTATGTAGTCGAGGAAAAGAACCACAGTCATAGAATGTCTGAATGGTTTCAGTTTAGATTGGGGTCTTTTGTACATGGAGTCCAGTCCTTGAAGTGTGGTACCATCCTAGTTTTCCAGTTTGCCACAAGGGGAGCAAATTATTTATGATGCCTGTTTGCTGAGAGGCCAACCACAGACGTCTTCACGTGTTCTGGAATATCTCAGCAGCATCGTGCGACTGTTCCCACTCAACCACCTGTCATTATTCAGCCAACAGTCTGGGCCTGGAGTTTAACCAAAAACCTGGGCCTGGAGTTTAACCAAAAACCTGGGCCTGGTGTTTAACCTAAAACCTGGACCTGAGTTTAACCAAAAACCTGGGCCTGGCGTTTAACCTAAAACCTGGGCCTGGAGTTTAACCGAAAACCTGGGCCTGGATTTTAACCAAAAACCTGGGCCCGGAGTTTAACCAAAAACCCGGGCCTGGAGTTTAACCAAAAACCTGGGCCTGGAGTTTAACCTAAAATCTGGGCCTTGAGTTTAACCTAAAACCTCAAACAGTTCAAGAATGATATTGAACATAGAATATGAGTGAATTATGTTTAAAAATATTGAAAAAAATATTTATTAAGTTATAAATTATATTTATTAATGAATATGTTTTTTGTAATTTCTGCTTTCTCAGCATCCCTCTCTGCACCCTGATAAACCAGCACCTCACTGAACTGGCCCGCAAGTTTCCTCAAACCAAATTCCTCAAGTCCATCTCCACCACCTGCATCCCCAACTACCCGGACAAGAACCTGCCCACTGTGTTTGTGTACTTCGAGGGCGAGATGAAGGCCCAGTTCATTGGGCCGCTGGTCTTCGGAGGCATGAATCTGAAAGTTGACGGTAAGAAGCATTTTGTATGTTTGTGTTTGTGCAGTTTTACATATGAAGCCATCCCTGCAGATCACGTGCGTTTTGGGTGTGGATCACCCCCCTCCTTAGCGCGTGGATAACGCCCCCTCCCTGTGTGCACAGAGCTGGAGTGGAGGCTGTCGGAGTCCGGCGCTGTGAAGACCGATCTGGAGGAGAACCCCAGGAAGCAGATCCAGGACCAGCTGCTGACCTCCATCCGCTGCTCCGCCCCCACCAAAAACCACAGCGACGAGTCTGACAACGACGATTAGCCCCACTCCGCTAGACCTATCAGGAGCACGCGTGTGTGTGTGTGTGTGTGTGCGAGAGCGTGCGAGTGAGTGTGTGTGTGCATGTCAGAGAGGAAATCAGACATTTTTACAGGCGAAATGTACAGTATGTAGTGTTCACTGTACCTTTTTAAAAAAAAATTTAAAAAACCGTTTCCCCTTTGATTTAAGTTTCATAAAGAGCTTTGAACAACTCTGACCTCTGCCACAGTGTCATTTATTTTATCACATTATTATTTTCAGCAAACCTCACCCCTGCAGCTCCACAGAGATGGGGGGGTGGGCGGCGGCAGAGGCGGGGGGCACTTCACTATCACACGCTGCACGGCTATCAATTTTGTAATCACTTTTTAGACATTTATTTTCATTTGATGCATCTTGTTTCAAAAAGTACAACATTTAATAATACAATAACTGATAACATGTCCAAAGTCTTCTGAAGTAGAGGGGATGGGGGGGGGTCAGCTGCTGTCCTGCCAGGAGTAGGATTCATTGCTCGTCTGAGAGGATGCTGGGCTGCTAGAGAGAGGGGGGGCAGAGGGAGAGAGAGGAAGAGTGTGGGGGGGGGGGGGGGGGGGGGGGGGGGGGGGGGGGGGGTGACAGAGGGGATTTAGTGGAGAGAGTCTTGTGTTTCTGCTGTTCTTTCAGGCTGCTTCTCACAGTGGTCTGAACCCACTCTGTGAAACCCTTACTCTGTCCAGGGTCTCCTCTGAATTAACTTCTCATCTAAGGAGATACCACAAATGTCTGCTAAAAATTCAGTATCATAAAATTCCATTACATGTTTTCTGCATATCATTGTGTTTTCTATACTTGCAGCGTATGCAGTCAGTATGCACACATTTGGACATAGCACAGTATGTATGCACAATGTAATAAGTAACGTATTAATTTTGTGTTTAAGAAAAGCCAGCAGAGGACAGCTTGTCAGGCCTGGCTGGTACACTATATGGCCAAAAGTATGTGGACATCCAACATCTCATCCAAAATTATGGTTATTAATATGGAGTTGGTCCCTTTTCTGCTATAACAACCTCCACTCTTCTGGGAAGGCTTTATACTAGATGTTGGAGCATTGCTGCAGGGATTTGCTTCCATTCAGCCAGAAGAGCATTAGTGAGGTCAGGCACTGATTGGAAAATTGGGCCTGGCTCGCAGTTGGCTTTCCAGTTGACCCCAAAGGTATTGGTTGGGGTTGAGGTTAGGGCTCTGTGCAGGGCAGTTAATATCTTCCACTTGACAAAACCATTTCTATATGGACCTTACTGTGTGCCTATGGGCAGTATCATTCTGAAACAGGAAAGGGCCTTCTCCAAACTGCTGGGGAAGCACAGAATCATCTGGAATATGATTGTATTGTGTAACACTAAGATTTGCCTTCACTGGAAGTAAGGGGCCTTGCCCAAACCATGAAAAACAGCCCCAGACCAAGGGGTGTCCAGATACTCCTGGTTATATAGTGTGTGTGCTTTGCATGTTCTTCGAGTTTCTTCTCACTGAATGTGCTGTGTATGCAGGGCTTCAACTGGAGACAGTGACAGCTAAAATGTAAAGCCTATCTGGATGAGCCTAACCAATCTCAGAAACAAAATTGTGGCTGTACCTGTGCCCAGTGTGGGGAAGGAGGAACCGCCTACATTCCCTATCTTCCCTTTAAGAGAGAAAGCACACTATTACCCTGCTGCGACAACAATAATCACGGCTACAGAAAGACATGAAAATGTATGAATCGCACCATTAGGATGAACTGCTTCTTCCTCCTCAGTTTGGGAGACAGGCGCAGCAGAGGATGTGCTGACTGAGACTAAAGAGGACAAAGCACAAGTTAGAGAGAAGAGCTGCACACAGTATTAATTTTAGCATGGCACTAACCCTAATCCATAGTGATTTACACAGTATTAATGTTAGCATGGCGCTAACCCTAATCCATAGTGATTTACACAGTATCAACGTTAGCATGGCGCTAACCCTAATCCATAGTGATTTACACAGTATTAATGTTAGCATGGGACTATCCCTAATCCGTAGTGATTTACACAGTATTAATGTTAGCATGGCGCCAACCCTAATCCACAGTGATTTACACAGTATCAACGTTAGCATGGCGCTAACCCTAAACCACTGTGATTTACACAGTATTAATGTTAGCATGGCGCTAACCCTAATCCATAGTGATTTACACACTATTAATGTTAGCATGGTGCTAACCATAATCCACAGTGATTTGCACAGTATCAACGTTAGCATGGCGCTAACCCTAAACCACTGTGATTTACACAGTATTAATGTTAGCATGGTGCTAACCCTAATCCACAGTGATTTGCACAGTATCAACGTTAGCATGGTGCTAACCCTAAACCACTGTTATTTACATAGTATTAATGTTAGCATGACGCTAACCATAATCCATAGTGATTTACACAGTATTAATGTTAGCATGGCGCTAACCCTAATCCACAGTGATTTACACAGTATTAATGTTAGCATGGCGCTAACCCTAAACCACTGTGATTTACACATTATTAACGTTACCATGGCGCTAACCCTAATCCACAGCGACTTTCTCAGTTTTGGAGAGGGAGTGCCTTGCACAGCACCAAGCATATCTCACTTTTGCATCATTTTAGCGCAATCGAGCTTCACCTAATTATATACCCTCTAACAGGTATATGATTTCCTGCAGCTGTGTTTTCAATGCAGTCTTTCGGGTCATATATCTGCTGCGTGGGAAATGCATTGTCTCATCTCCATCACAGCCTGGCAGCCAAACCCACAACCTTCCTCGAACGTGCAAATTACTCAGTCATCACTTATCTCTATGTAATGCTATCAGAGATTCTCTAAACTAGACACCCAGCTTCTGCTCCTTCTGTCCACTGTTTCTTAATCACTGGAGGTTCCAGTTGGTAAACGCTTCCAAAATATATTACAGAATAGAACGTTCATTGCCATGATATTGTATAATTGGCCATTCCCCTTCAGGAACGCTCATTGGAAGCATACAATTGGAATGTTTATCCTTCAACGGTACAGATAGAGAACTTGCAACGGTGGCAATGAACTGAGCAGCTGGTGGGTATATAGAGTCTGTGACAGTACACAGCCACTCACAGAGGAACTGTCACTGAGCTGAGATTCCTGCTTACCTCACTATTTACTGAGTGATGCGAGTCCTGGGATTTGGAGTAATGAAACAAGAACTGAGAGAGAGACAGAGGGGAGAGAGCACATTTACATTCCAGTGAAGTAATAGTGATTTGTAAATATCTAAATATCTTTAAAATATCTCAAAATAAATTAATACCGCCACTCACTCTTTTGTACACATCTTGAATTTGGTCCTGCAATGTAAACAGAATAGATGTTGTTTAAACATGAACTGCACCCTATCTTGAAGCAGTCTGTTTGAAAAAAATAGCATACAATGCATAGGCTTACCTTACTGTGATCTTCCCAGGTCAATCCACACAGGATTTTCTGTGAGCCAAACACCTATGATAACAAGACAGTCTGCACTGAAGTCATTTTCTCCAAAACTGTTCTATTTCGCACTGATGGGTATGACGGGGAATTATGGGTAGAGGTGAAATCCAAAGACCTTGGCTGCGCCCAAATAGTCTTTTTTGCTTAGGAAAGTTCCTAACTGAGTGAAATGACCCAGAAGTATCTAAGTGGCAGCCATGATAAGAGCTGTTCGAATTGTCTAAATGCTTCAATGCTTCCTATCTTATCTCCTTTAGCATAGGGCACACTGGACCGTCCTTTACAAAGGAAAGGAGATAATGCCGTCCCACAATTCCTAACGGCAGCAACATTTAAAGCGAAGCACCATTCGGCTGTTCACGAAAACAAACGATCAACATGACTGAGTTGTGTGGTTCTTAGGCTATTATATGTATAGGCTTACAATCAGATCATAATCAGCATATTAACCGTAACACAGAAGTCTGTCTTTAAAGAAAAGGGGTATGAGACGTTTTTAGCCAGATTATGTTTTTAATTCAACATGTTTGAAATTATGAATGACGATATGTACAATAGTATATTTGTAGGCCTAACATGTTATGCCTATCTTGCATTAAATTTAATGAATTATTTTCATACAATCATACTAATTGGGATTCATGTCGATAAATATGAGTGGACAGGAGGGTGAGCGTGAGTAACCATTCTCAATGTGACAACCATTTCGTTTCACTTTTGTGACTGGTAGCCTATATTCCTTTTTTTTATTTCAATTGTAACCTTGGTAATGAAGTAATATTTTTCACCGGGTTGTCCATGTTTATATATTCTGCATGAAACAACATGGTAAGAACGCACGGGGTGAAGTATCTAAGATGCACCTTCGGAACATTGTAGGTTTACCACGGCAGTCTCACGTCAATAACATCCGCCGTCGCATAATTACGTAGCCTAGTGTAAGTGCAGTCGGATTCTCTTAGCACCGTGGTTGTGTTTTCCTAAGTCCCTTTAAATTCTCCTTCACATCTTTCCTTGACCTCATGACGTTTTCCATCGAGGCCAAGGAAAAGTGCTTAGGAAAAGACATGGACGTGATTTTTTTGACTATTCGGACGCAGCCCTTATTTCACCCTAGTGCCTGTGAAATCTGCTTTTCTCCACACCCCTGAACTCTGTTCTGAATTCCAAAATGTCTTCCAGTCTAAAATCACTGCCATCAACTTGCATCTCTCTCTGGACTGCCTTAGTCCTAACTGCAGATCCAGTCACTAAGCTCACCCATAGCTCCCCCCTGGATCCTGCACTGGAAAGCTTTCTCTCCAACATCTCAGCATCTCGACTCAGCAGACACAGGCCAACTCTTCAAACTCATTAGCGGCTGCGACCACCTCCTGTTCTCTGCACCCCATGCCCACCACTTAAAGGCTGCCTCCCTGCAAGCTGCCCTTCTATTGTCAGTACTATTAACAGTTCATTATCCTATCCTACTGACCTGAAAATCGCTTCCATCTCCCTGCTTCTGAAAAAAGGGGGCCTTGATCCTGACTCTTTGAGGAATTACAGGCCAATTTCAAATTTGCCATCCCAGTCAAAGTACTGGAACACGTAGTGGCTTCTCAAGTACAAACACCCATGGAGACAAATAGCTCACATAAACCACTCCAGATTATGCCTTCCACATTAAGCACGGCACAGACACAGCCATGGTGAGGGTCCTTAATGACCTGCTCTTAGCTACCAGTGCTGGTACTGTCAGCATATCGGTTCTTTTAGACCTCAGTGTGGTGTTTGACAGAGTCAGCTGCTCACTGTTGCTGGACTGTTGGCAGCATTCCCTCTCCATCTCTGGTTCCATCCTGGAATGGTTCCAGTTTCACTTGACTGATAGACCAATCCTTGTTAAACTAGGTGCCTTCAAATCACCCCTGGCCCCTGTCACCCTGGGTGTGCCCCAGGGCTTAGTGCTGGGACCACTGCTTTTACTCATCTATATGCTTTCTCTTAGTGAGATCATTCGAAGGCATGGTCTTGATTGCTGTTGTTGTTGTTGTTGTTGTTGTTATTATTATTATTATTATTATTATTATTATTATTATTATTATTATTATTATTATTATTATTATTATTATTATTATTATTATTATTATTATGGGGCATTGGTGGCCCAGTGGTAGAGCTCCCGCCTGCCACGCCGGCGGCCCGGGTTCATATCCTGGCCAATGCCACAATACCCAGCCGCTGGGGACGCGCAAGCCAGTGCATTCTCAGTGCCGGTCCCAAGCCCAGATAAATGGGAGGGTTGTGTCAAAAAGGGCATCTGGCGGAAGACATATGCCAAATCAAATATGCGGATCTGGATGATTCGCTGTGACGACCCCGAACGTGAACAGCCATGTCATGCTTCAAGCCTCAAAGGCAGTTTGCAACCTAGGGTTCATGCTTGATCCTCTGCTGTCTTTCAAACGCCATGTCAATAATCAGGTCAAAACCATTGTTTCGCCTGAGAAATGTTTCTCACTTTTGACCTTCATTAACCACCTCTGCTGCTGAACCTACACAAGATCCTGACAAAATGTTGCACCCACTATAAAAACCTATACTGGCTACCCATGAAGGCACATATCAATTTTACAGTTGCTTTGGTCACCTACAAAGCTCTGAGTGACCTGCCCCCTCCCTACCTCACTCACCTGCCAGCAGTGTACACTCCCCCTGCACCCTCCCCTCCTCTAATACTGGCACTCTACTCACCATCCCTAAGACCCACCTACGTAAGTCTGGAGACAGAGCTCTGTAACTGCCCCCTCTCTGTGGAACACTCTTCCAAAAACCATCAGGGAAGTAGAGACTGTTTAAATTTAAATAAATCCTTGCTTAAGGCTCACCTCTTCAGTGTAACTCAGCCAAGGCTGCTTTGATTAAAATGTTTTTGTTTTTTTCTTTATACTTTACTCTGTACTCTCTACTGCATTACTGTCCGATGAATGTGTTTTACTTTTTGTACATTCTGTTCCTTGTATTTTAGTCTTGTTAAGCAACCTTGGAAAGTTAATAAACAAAAAAGATTTATTATTATTATTATTATTATTATTATTATTATTATTATTATTATTATTATTATTATTATTATTATTATTATAAGTGAAGTTCATTACCACAATGTAATGTACATATTCATCGGCACTATACACTTTATTTATAATTACACTTTATATTTATAATATTTAATACTTTCATTCCTATTGTCAATATTCCCCATCTTTACAGGCTTTGGTACTGCTGCTAGAGTTTTTGCTCTTTCTGCTATGTATATTTTTGATATTTTTGCTTACTACATTTTTGCATACTACATAGTTGTTGCTTGCCATGTCCTAAGAATTTCATTGTTCAGAATGACCCTGTTTTACACTGTGTACTTGATAAATAAAAAACACTTTGACACTTTGACTTTGAAGGTGGGGATGAAATCTACATCCTTGGCCCCATCTTGAATAGCAAAGTCCCCAGTTTTGCCTCAAGCACAAATGCATCGCGAGTGCATAACATCATTTTAAAAATATTTTTTTACATAAAAAATAAAAAAAACATTTTATTGCTTAAAAAAACATTCCAAATTAGCACAGAGTGTAGCACATGCTTAACCGTGAATTAGAAGATACCCGCTCATAATTAAAACCACAGGCTACGAGTCCATCTGATCGCATATTGTAGGCTACCTTTCTGAAAGGAACTTCATCCGAGCAGACCGCCAGCCTGTAAGGTAGGCCTGAAACTGTAATAGAGAAGTACGTTTAGTGATCATTGGAGGCAAACATGCAAAACATGAACACTCCTGGTCTATTATTTTCAATATAGCATTATGTTTCGATGTTAAAAACAGATAAGATAAAAAAACACACACCATTCACAGAATCAAAACGTTTACACTTGTCACTTTGAAACCCAGAGATTGCTTTCAATAAAACGCCAAATGACGCGTCGAATGACAGCCGCTGATATTAAAAACGATATCTGAATACATTCTCTTAAATGAAAAACACAATTAGTTAGGCAATACAACAGCTGTTATTCCACATTAATGTAAAACAACTAAAACGACTACACAAAAATAAAAATATCACATCTATGTATTTCATTATGCACACATAACTCAGTCAAGGCGCTAGTAAATTATTATACAAATGTTTTGCATGAATTCATTTTTTATTTTATTTTAATTTTATCATTTGGATATGCGTCGGAGGATGTTAATAAACTGAATTCTTGGTTGTGCGATAAATAATAAACAGCTCAATGTATCAATAAAACTAAGAAACGGAAATCAGTCTAAATCCTACCTGTAATTGCTGGCCACCCGGCGAAAGAAAGAACAAAGAAAATCAGAAAAAGTTGCGAAAGTGTAATTCCCATCACGATTTCAGGAGTTGCTGGGTGTTACGCGAAAAATGCGTTTTGGAAGTAGCGGTTATTAGTAGTTTTCATTAGAATGTGACTAAAGACCTCACACTGCCACCTCTTCGGCGTCTGATCTGAACTTGATTGAAATGATTCTTCTTATAAAAATAAAAGAAACGTGTCATACACAGAACTGACCAATCAACGCATTGGCTCTCCAGTTCTTTATTACACTCCTGGCATAACGGTTTCCCATCCACAGGTAAACGTCTGTTTCGGTAATTGGTCCGCTTAGAAAACTCGATTATTGTACCATAATAATTTGCGTTACAGGCTATTTCCGTTGTGAGTGCTTTAGAACAATATTGAACATTTTTGAAGACTAACTTCGGTCAAATGACAGGATATTGCAGACTGAATAAACTGAAAATAAAATGGAAAGGTCGTACTGTACCAGGGTCCACATATTAATTGTCTGACATTGAGCGGACCGAAAATAACTAAATCAGCAAATGGGTACTGGTTTTTCTGACACAAATCAATTTGCACTTATATTGCCAGATATATTAACAGTTTTTGGAATTCGTTATTGTTTATATTCAATGATGTTATTGTTGAATTGTTTGTAAGTATTGCCCACGTTAAATTTCGAAAATTCAATAGTCGCTGAATTTAAATTCTGATGTTGGCTAATACTCTCAGTTGGTTCACCACCCATAGCTATACAAGAGCTAATATAGGCTGTAGCCTACTTTGCATGCAGGCATACAACAAATTCTTTATCACATTCGTATGATATTGATTCTATAAATATGTAATTCCTTTTTTGTTGAAAATGTGTTTGAAACAAAACCGTTTCAGCGAATGCATGCCGCCAGGAGGCGAGGAAAATCCAAAAGCATGTACAATTATGGCTCAGTGCTAAATCAACACTGATCCATGTTAATGTCCATTTCATTCCACTGGTATTTTTCAGTCAATTAAGTTCTGGCGTAAGACGGGTGGACTACTTATTCACTCTTGGCGAATGGAAGCTGATTCAGTTTCATTAATCCATGTTTCCCCTGCGTTACGCGCCTAATGAGTCATTCCAGAGTCATGGCAGGTCTCGTGGAATCGTGGGACCCCTCTGACGTCCGCAGTTCCTGGGGGTTTTCAAATGTTTGGTGTTTGCGCAAATCCGCTCTTTAATTTTCTATCGTGTCATTGATTTCCACGAGCTCAGAAAGAGCAGTAAAAACCTGACTGTGGAGCCGGGTGCTGTTCGCCGGAACGGACGGGCCCTGAATAATGCGGCCCTGTTGTGTTTGGTGATGCTGATGCTATAGAACACTGTCGTTCTTTGTACATTTGGATTCAGAGTTTTGGATATGGTAAAATGACCTGGTCACTGTTTTACAGGAAGGCAGCATGATCTCCTGCATGACACACACACACACGCACGAACACGCACACGCACGCACACATACACGCGCATGCATACACATCTCTCTGTCCCTTTGAGGTTTGAGGCGCTGGCTTGATTGCGCTCTGCGCGAGCCATTGTGGGGCATTCTGTAAAACAGCAGCTAAATAATCCAGCACAAATACAGCGCGACCTGGAGAGACAATGATTTTATTCTTTTCGCTGAGGAATAACTGGCGCTAGAGCGCTGAATTTGCATACTGATTCCTCAGCGTATTATCTCCATCAGAGAAATACCCTGTTGCTCAATTCTTCCACAGCATATTTTGTCGCCGTATACACTGTGCTTGAATTTTCAAAAATTTACCTGACACTGGAGGAGGAGTGATGTGGGCGGCATGGTCATGTGTTTTATAAAACTTTTTTTATAAATAATTCAGTATTTCCTCCTACCGTCCAGTTCCTCACGTACATCTAAATTGCAACAAATTATTTCCAACATGTAACGCGCATAAGATTCACATGGCAAAAAGAACGCCTTGTGCATACTACTATTTCCATTTTCACAAAAGACATTTGACATTTAACACTTGGCCTACACAGCAAAATATTCAGTGTTAAATCAGCTCTTTACATAAGTCCCTATTGGACTCATATGCCCTCTGTTAGAGTTGAATTAACACTGGACATGTTACTATGTGGCATTCACTCCAACTCTTTAATTTTGACACATGCTAAAACATTTGAATTTGACATGCAAACACACTGTATATTAGGCTGGGTTAATTTAATGAAAAATTGTTTTGTGCATTGAGGGGGTGGTTTGCTGGGAACACTCACTGGATATGGTTCTGAATGGAGCAGGATCCAGGTGCAGAGACAGAAATAGGGACTGACGTGTGTGTGCGGAGGGAGGGAAGGGCTGGTATTTCCCACAATGCTGTATGTGCAGGTGTGTCACTTCCAATTGAGATCATCTATCCCACAGGTCCTGTGAGGGGCTTTGAACAGGCAGCTAAAGCCTCCCCCAGGGGCAGCATGACAAGAACACGCTTCTGCTCTCATCTCCCAGCATGCAGCTGTACAGAAACACGCTTCTGCACTCATCTCCCAGCGTGCAGCTGTACAGAAACACACTTCTGCACTCATCTCCCAGCATGCAGCTGTACAGAAACACGCTTCTGTACTCATCTCCCAGCATGCAGCTGAACAAAAAACCCACTTCTGTACTCATTTCCCAGCATGCAGCTGTACAGAAACACGCTTTTGTACTCATCTCCCAGCATGCAGCTATACAAGAACATACTTATGTACTCATCTCCCTGCATGCAGCTGTACAAAAATACACTTCTGTACTCATCTCCCAGCATGCACAACACGCTTCTGTACTCATCTCCCAGCATGCAACTGTTGCATTGGTGATGGTATGATGCGCACAATAAATGGACGTGTGATTGCATCTGGGTTGACTCTCTAGTGTTTCCTTCAATTTTGACTCTGACTGGACATACTTTCTGTTGTTTTATTCTGTGTTGTATTTTACTTGTGTTTATCTTATTTTTTATTATGGGAAGCACTTTGTATTGCATTAGGTACAATTTAGTCAGGAAAATGGTGAGCATTGTTGGGCTGAATGGCCTGTTCTCGTCATAAGGTTATGTTATGTTATCCAGCTCTGGCTGTAACAGGCATAATAATGTTTGCCAACCAGGATTGGGGCATGCTGACTCTCAAAATGAATAATTCTTAAGTATCTGATTACAGTAGCAGTTTTCAGTTTGCAGAACTTTGCTTCTGTGGATTATAAAATCTAAGCTCCAGTGACAAGCCTTTCGCATTGCCACAGCAATCATAAGTTGTATGAGCAACATATTGTACTGTTCAGCTAATTAGAGTAATTGGTTCTGTGCAATATTTTATTTTGTCAATTACATTTTATTTCTCCATTAAAATGTAAAACCAAATTACCAAGTTCATGTAACTACAAATTTTAACTACATGTTTATTTTTTATGGTGGCCCAGTGTAAAATTCATAGTTACATGAACTTGGTGTTGTATTTTAATGGAGCAATAACATGTAATAAAACTACAAATATTTTACTGGACGGATTAATCTTGTTGGCTAAACAGAACAATGTTAGTTAATATTAATACACCTTATTTATTATGGTTGCTGTGCCCACATAAAAGTCTTGTCACTAGAGCTTAGAATTTGTAATCCACAGAACCCAAGTTGAGCAAACTCAAAACTGCTATTGTAGTCAGTTACTTAATCATTTTTAATTGAGAGAAGCAAACAATTTTACAGAGCAGAAATTGGAAATTATAAGTGGTTATTAATTATTGCTTTTTATTGAGACATTTTAAATATGTGTAAAATAAATATAATATAAAAAGCAAGAGGATCTGCTGGAGTGTTTAAAAATGTCCTAGCATCGAAGGAGTTAAAGTATTTCAAATAATTTGATTTTTTATCGTTTTAGTATTACTGGTGCAATCAAGACTTCAGTGAACTGCTAAATAATATGCCTTCATGTAATTCAAATGGCGGTTTAGTAAACACATCATGCGACAAATGTTAGCAGTAACCTTAAACAAGACAATACGGAGTGTACAAAAATAACATACTCTTCACAATCCTGAAAGCCTGAGTTATATAACTGTTGGATCACCGAACTAATGAACCAAAAAACTTCTCTTTCTGAATTAGGCCTACAGAAGCAGCGGTTGCTAATTATTTTCTCGACAGCCTCCCGCTGAGGCTCGGAGGTTCACTCCCATCCGCAAATGCAAGGGGCGACGTTGTTTTAGCTCGCATTTCAATCCTGAAAAACGGTGAATTCTTGTCTCAGAAACACTAGCAGAAACACCAGAGAAATACTAGCTTTTTCCACTTTGTTCAACAGAGCCTGGTGGATGCCTTGACGTTCTAGGCATGAACGAAGGAGGCAACCTTCCCGGGATAGTTGTATTTTCCAAACCAATCAGAGTGCAGAGGGGCGGTGCTGGTTTGAAACGTGCAACGGAAAAACATTACCGGAGGCAAGCTTTTCCACAGACCCGCATTTAGTTCGCCATGATTTGAGGAAAATGGCTAACTGTAACGTCAGAGCACCGACCAAACCATAGAAGTTTATCACCGAGATATATAGAGTCTGTTGTTCACGGTTCGATAATATAAGAAACAAACACGATTCATTTATCGGTGATACATTTATTTAATTAATTTTTGGTTCAACAATTCCACTTGCTCCTCCATTATTGATTGTAACGGGCAAACAATCAAAACCATTGCTTCTTCTGGCCATTTTTCTGGGTATTTATTTGATAGCAGACGCACACCGTAGGCCACGCTTGAAAAATTAAACTTTTGCCAAATCCTGTTTGCAAGCAAGCGAGTACATCTCTGTTCGGTAACAGCGTATCCAAACATACGCGCTGAAGGTCCTTCAACGAAGTCACGCTATGTATTTGGCAAGTCTGGGATATAACATAATTAAAATCTTGGAATTTGTCCATAATTCTGTCTTTAGCACATAATTTGGGTTAGCTCGATAGCTTTGTCCGTTTCGCTGGTGTGTTTCAATCGGGACTTGGATTACAGCACACACTGAACAGAGGGAGTGTCGAGGGGGGGGGGGACGACACACTGAGACAGACAGTTCGATTAACCAATAGGAAAGCCGTCCCTTGCTCCCAGCGGCAGAGGCTCCTCCCTTTTGCCCCGGAAAGTACATGCGTTCGTCCAGGCTACAGAAATACGGACAGATGGGGCTGAGCTAAAACGGATCGCGCTGTTGTAATCTTGCAGGTAGGTCGTGGCCTGTGCAGTTTGTGGAGTAGCCTATGTTTACTTGTTCGTTGCTTCGACACAAATTGCTGGGTGGGACTTCAGGCTGTTATCAGTACGACCGGCTTTGCATGTTTGAATAGCGGAATCCAGGGCCTTCAATTGCTGCCCTTGCTCGAAATGAGCACGGTGGATTCCTAAATGCATTTTAATATTCGTCCTAATTAAGCCAGTTGTTTCCGTAAACGGATGTTGGAGAAACGGGGTAGGGAGCGATTCAAGAAAAGCGGAGAAATTTCAGAGATTTAGCACATGATATTTTTTCCTACTGGAGCCTGTCTGTTCTTCAGGTCCTCCGTGTTTGTGTTAGCTGGATGCTGTAGCAACGTTCTGGTGTAGCTAGCGAGTAACCCAGTACACTATGCGTGCTTCATTCCGAATGTAGAAGTACTATCGAACTTCACAACCAGGAAAATAGCATCCTGTTTGTGAACATAACTGTTTTTTGTATCGTTCATGCAAGTTATAATTACACATTTACTCGTTTCCTTATAATCTGCTTTGGTATTTGTTTTGTCTAATTAAGATCTATTTAAGTGTAGTCTTTTATTACATAATAACAACGTCAATAATAATAATAATAATAATCATAATAATAATAATCATAATATGAGAGTGAAAGTGGCCTACGACGCTGAACGATGGTCAACGGGATCTTTCAAACAATGGAATATTTTGAAAGGGGCGTTTAATTTTCTCGCTCAGTGTTCTGATATTTATTAGATGACCTGAACAAAATGTAAAGTCTTGCTGGTTACATTTAATAAAAGTGATATTCAGCCGTTGCTTCAGCTGCGTCCGCCCTGTTGGTCTCGCGCAGGTGTCCGTGTGGTGCCCATGCCGACCGCAGGCTGATGACCGACAGGATGCGGCACCACTGGCTGCTGCTCGGTGCGTGCGGCTGGGTGCTGCTCATCCTCATGTTCGCCAGCAAATTCATCAATTTGAACTTTAGAGTCCCGGATGGTGAGTTTGTCTGTCGACAACTACATAGAGAGGGATATTATGGTAGGGTTGCACTCCATAAACCCCTCACTACAAAGACAAATGCACATTTGAGAGTTCAGTGGTGCAAAAACCATAGGCACTGATCTACAGTTATGCTGTGGGGGGCATTTTCCTGGCATGGCTTAGGTCCACTTGTCCCTTTAGAGGGGAAGTGCACTGTACAATACAAAGTTATTGTAAGTGATTATCTTTATCCAATGATGAAGCATTTCTATCCTGATGGGAGTGATCTCTTCCAGGATGACAAAGCACAAGGGGTCCACAGAGCACAAGGGGTCACTGGTGGATTGATGAGTATGAAAATGATGTGAATCATATGCTATGGGCTTGGCAGTCACCAAATCACAACCTAATTGAAAACCTATGGGAGATTTTGGACTGACAAGTTAGATGGCGCTCACCATCATAAAAACACCAAATGAGGGAATATCTTTTGGAAGAACAGTGTTCCATCCCCCCAGTAGTGTTCCAGCGTAGCCTGTTACCCACGGTCATATCTTTGTAGTGTTTCTCCCTCTGTGTTCCAGACTATGGGGGTAAATCTGAGCTGCTGAGCTGGACAGAGTCGGCCATGAAAAATCTCCAATCGCCTGCCGCCCGAGAGCCAGAGAAGAGCCCAGCTTCACCGGGCCCGGTGAGACACTCCTGCGAACCCCCAGCCGATGTGCAGTGTGTGTGTGTGCGTGTGTGTGTGTGTGTGTGCGCGCAGTCTGTGTGTGTGTGTGTGTGCGCACAGTCTGTTTGAGTGTGTGTGCGCACAGTCTGTGTGTGTGCGCGCGCGTGTGTGTGTGCACAGTCTGTGTGTGCGTGCGCACAGTGTGTGTGTGTGTGCGCACAGTCTGTGTGTGTGTGTGTGTGTGTGCACAGTGTGTGCTGTGTGTGTGTGCGCGCACAGTCTGTGTGTGTGTGTGTGTGTGCACAGTCTGTGTGTGTGTGTGTGTGTGCGCACAGTATGTGTGTGTATGTGCACAGTCTGTGTGTGTGAGCACAGTCTGTGTGTGTGTGTGTGTGTGCGCGAACAGTCTGTGTGTGTGTGTGTGTGTGTGTGTGCACAGTCTGTGTGTGTGTGTGTGTGGTCTGTGTCTGTGACGCAGCCACTGTATTGACCTCCGCTTCCTCATATCAGTGCATTTTTATATGCTGTTGGCGATGCTGAAAATCAATAATGAACTTTATTTGTGTAACACCTTTCATGCATAAAATCCAATGCTAAGTGCATCACATTTGAGGACAAGAATGAAAACAAAATAAAAGGAAACAAAACAGGATATGAGATTACACAATAAATACTGGAGTAACGACGTGGAAATTGCAGCATGCGGAGATAATGACATATTGAGCAGAAATAAAAATAATGAAGCCTCAGAAATGAAAAGATCAGTGATGCAGCAGCCTGCCGAGCAAACAGGAAGTAGCGTGCATTCAGAAGGCATATCGCTGCGTTCATCAGATGTCATGGCCATGCAAGTTTTCTCTGCAGTTACAGGGAAATTTGATATAATTTGCAAAAGGGTTTCACAGTGGTAATATTCACATAATCACTAATGAATTTCCAATATGCTTTTATAGTGTTTTCAAATGTCCTCCCAGTAGCACCACCATCTGAATCTTCTGAAGCACCACCCCTGTCCATATAAGGAATGTGATCCTTTTTGGTGTGCGATTCATCTCCTCTTTATAGCAGAGCTGGTGTGGCCAGTTGTCCTAGATCAGGGGTCCTCAGTCTTATCCAGAAAGGGCCGGTGTCGGTGCAGGCTTTTGTTCCAACTGAGCAGTTACACACCTGATTCTACTAATCAACCACTAGAGTAGTCTTTGCTAAGGACCTTGATTAATAGAATCAGGTGTGTTGCTGCTTGGTTGGAATGAAAGCCTGCACCCACACCGGCCCTTTCTGGATAAGATTAAGGACCTCTGCCCCAGATGAACTCATCAAAACATAATCAAGTTTGTGAAATGGAGTAAGCCTGAATTTAATTCATGAGATAATTTGATAAGGCACAAATGAGCCTGAATTGGCGATGTATGTGAAACAGGATGTGACATAGGCCTCAGAAGTCTGACGTAACGCAGAGCAAAAACCTTGTATATGGAATTCCGGTTCGAAGGGAAATTTCTCTATGGAAAAATGAATGGATTTTCACATAACCGTCCCTGTTACAGTCTGTGATTTAAGCTGGCGTTTTTATCTGGACACATTTCTCTCGTAAATGGCACTGGATCCGCTGAATTCCGATGTTGTTTTTCAACCGAAACAATTATTTTGCTAACAAAAAGCTAACACTGCTGCGCATGTTATTTACGTCACAGCTCTTGCGGTTCCCTGGCAACACTTGTAAAGCGCAAGTAGCCTAGTTATATTAAGATGTTTACAACGATATATACAACTGTAAAAAATAGAAAATGTATAATTTATTACACTAACGGGAAACAAGGGGAAGAAAACGGTTTTCGCGCGTGTATGGAAACAGCTCTGTGTGTGTTGTTGTAATTGTGTGACGGGCCATCTCGGGTGGTTAACCACTTAGCCATTAGCAATTGGCTTTTTAAAATGACACAATTTTTTTAGATTATAAAAAATGGGTAAAAAGCTTTATTTTATTTTTTTTATTTTATTTTATTTTTTATTTTTTCCTATACAAAAAACGTCAAAATGCCATAATTTATTTTAAAGGAATTCGGAAATCGCCATTCATTTGTCCCATAGGGGCGTCTATTTTTTGAACCGGTAGTCTCGAAAATGCTAACGAACCCGAAGGGAATGACGACACGACTTCTGAGGCCTATAGGCTTGCAGTGCTGTATGTTGATGTGTACACACCCTGCATCCCACAATGCACTTGTTTAACAGACACTGTTTCTCCCCGCGTGGCTGTGCCAGTCTGCGGCCGGTGGCACGCTGGACCCGCTGGACTGGCAGGCTGTGGAGACGCAGCGGCTGGAGCTCCTCTCCAGCGTGTGTGGCAATGCATCACTGAGGAACCTCACGCACACGCCCGTCAGCAGGTTCGTCCTGGACCGCATTTTCGTCTGCGACAAGCACAAGATCCTGTTCTGCCAGACGCCCAAAGTGGGAAACACCCAGTGGAAGAAGGTCCTGATCGTCCTGAACGGTGAGGGACGGGACTGCCATTTCATTCCTTTGGTATGGAAGTGCATTTTCACTCTTCCGCTGGAGAGTAGATGTTTGAATATTATAATTTGTGACCCCTACACGTGCTTTCTTAGCCCTAAGCATCATGGGAAACTGAGTCTTTATTTTGGAACTGCAGGACAGCACAGATTGAGTGCAGCACAGCTAGAGAGCAGCACAGCTAGAGAGCAGCACAGATAGAGAGCAGCACAGATAGAGAGCAGTACAGATAGAGAGCAGCACAGATAGGGAGCGGCGCAGATAGCAGCACAGATAGAGAGCAGTACAGAGGAGAGCAGCGCAGCTAGAGAGCAGCACAGATAGAGAGAAGCCCAGATAGAGAGCAGAATAGAGGAGCAGCGCAGATGGAGAGCAGCACAGAGGAGAACAGCGCAGGTAGAGAGCAGCTCAGATATAGAGCAGCACAGAGGAGAGCAGCACAGATAGAGAGCAGTGTAGAGGAGAGCAGGCCAGATAGAGAGCAGCACAGGTAGAGACCAGCACAGATAGAGCCTTGGAGATCGTTAGGACTTTCTGTCCTGTGGTAGGAAACTAAGCCCAACAGGTAGAGAGCGTTTCTCATTGAATTCTCCTTACCTTCCTGGCCGTTAGGAGCTTTCTCTACGGTGGAGGAAATTCCGGAGAGTGTGGTGCACGACCATGAGAAGAACGGCTTGCCCCGCCTGTCATCGCTGAGTGAGCAGGGGATCCAGCACAGGTACGAGCCCTCCTGCCGAAAAAGGCCCCCCCAGTTCCATTCTAATCAGTATTCTTCATTATTGTGTTATATAGGGTATGGTTGTGCTGTATGGTGTGTGGGTGTGTTATATAGGGTGTGGTTGTACTGTATCATGTGTGGTTGTGTTATATAGGGTGTGGTTGTGCTGTATGGTGTGTGGTTGTGTTATATAGGGTGTGGTTGTGCTGTATGGTGTGTGGGTGTGTTATATAGGGTGTGGTTGTACTGTATGGTGTGTGGTTGTGTTATATAGGGTGTGGTTGTGCTGTATGGTGTGTGGGTGTGTTATATAGGGTGTGGTTGTGCTGTGTGGGTGTGTGGGTGTGTTATATAGGGTGTGGTTGTGCTGTATGGTGTGTGGGTGTGTTAGGGTGTGGTTGTGCTGTATGGTGTGTGGGTGTGTTATATAGGGTGTGGTTGTGCTGTATGGTGTGTGGGTGGGGTTTATATAGGGTGTGGTTGTGCTGTATGGTGTGTGGGTGTGTTATAGGGTGTGGTTGTGCTGTATGGTGTGTGGGTGCGTTAGGGTGTGGTTGTGCTGTATGGTGTGTGGGTGTGTTATATAGGGTGTGGTTGTGCTGTATTGTGTGTGGGTGTGTTATATAGGGTGTGGTTGTGCTGTATGGTGTGTGGGTGTGTTATATAGGGTGTGGTTGTGCTGTATGGTGTGTGGGTGTGTTATATAGGGTGTGGTTGTGGTGTGTGGGTGTGTTATATAGGGTGTGGTTGTGCTGTGTGGTATGTGAGTGTGTTATATAGGGTGTGGTTGTGCTGTATGGTGTACGGGTGTGTTATATAGCCTGTGGTTGTACTGTATGGTGTGTGGTTGTGTTATATAGGGTGTGGTTGTGCTGTATGGTGTGTGGGTGTGTTATATAGGGTGTGGTTGTACTGTATGGTGTGTGGTTGTGTTATATAGGGTGTGGTTGTGCTGTATGGTGTGTGGGTGTGTTATATAGGGTGTGGTTGTGCTGTGTGGGTGTGTTATATAGGGTGTGGTTGTGCTGTATGGTGTGTGGGTGTGTTAGGGTGTGGTTGTGCTGTATGGTGTGTGGGTGTGTTATATAGGGTGTGGTTGTGCTGTATGGTGTGTGGGTGGGTTATATAGGGTGTGGTTGTGCTGTATGGTGTGTGGGTGTGTTATAGGGTGTGGTTGTGCTGTATGGTGTGTGGGTGCGTTAGGGTGTGGTTGTGCTGTATGGTGTGTGGGTGTGTTATATAGGGTGTGGTTGTGCTGTATTGTGTGTGGGTGTGTTATATAGGGTGTGGTTGTGCTGTATGGTGTGTGGGTGTGTTATATAGGGTGTGGTTGTGCTGTATGGTGTGTGGGTGTGTTATATAGGGTGTGGTTGTGGTGTGTGGGTGTGTTATATAGGGTGTGGTTGTGCTGTGTGGTATGTGAGTGTGTTATATAGGGTGTGGTTGTGCTGTATGGTGTACGGGTGTGTTATATAGCCTGTGGTTGTACTGTATGGTGTGTGGGTGTGTTATGTAGGGTGTGGTTGTGCTGTATGGTGTGTGGGTGTGTTATATATGGTGTGGTTGTGGTGTGTGGTTGTGTTACATAGGGTGTGGTTGTGCTGTATGGTGTGTGGGTGTGTTATATAGGGTAGGGTTGGGTCGGTTTCCGGTTTTGCTGGTCCGGTATACGAGCTTAAACCTGTTTGACTTTATGCTAACTGACTGAACCGGCATTTGTCATTATGAGACGTTCTGGCAAATTAAAAAGTAGCCTACATCAGCAACCTGTGCGGCCGGCGCTAAATCCAACTTGTATCGCATTAGCAATAAGCAATATGACAACGTGATTAACATAATATTATGTTTGTTTATAAACGGAGTGTAAAAAAAATAAAAAATAAGATTGACAGGCCGTGCAAGGCCGAGGCCGGCAACAAGGAGATCAAATTTCAGTAGACCAATCAAAGGTGGGTGGGGGGAAGACGATGCGCACGGCGCACGGTGTGTTGTTTACCAGAAAGTTCATGTGTTTTTTGGGGTGACGAGATGAGACATGGCAGAGTTAGTGTCAACGACGCCACGACATTTATTTTTTCCTTTTTGTATAGCAATTTCCGTGGATAAAATCGCGTTTATTATTATTATTATTATTTTCTGTTAAAAACATTTCATTTATATCCAGGGAGATAGCCAACTGCTTGCAAGGTAGATGACACGTGTAGCCATTTACTAATACGACCGCATTTCAGAGTGGAAAATAACCCGTTAAACCAGAGAAATTGCCGAGTTGTCTTAGAATCTTTAATGCAACAGATTGAATGTATCAAAGCTGGGAAAGTCGGCATAGAGACAGAGCGCAACGCGTCATACTCTGAAAACCACGCCCACCGGAGGGGAAGGCAACCGGCGCCACAATATGCAACCAAGGGCTGAAACGCTAACGAAATGCCTGTAGCTAGCTAAAAACATTAGTTTTAGCATGTCAGAGTGTTATTTTAGCACCCTATGTCTACCTGCGTCAGTCTGGCGCTAGCTTGCTACTTCAGTGTAGCGACAACGTTATAACGGTCTCTGAAAAACAGTATTTGCCTTTGGCTCGGGGGGCTTCTGGTGAAACTGATGCAGAAATTAATCGTAGTTTAAACATGGCAGCTAGAACTTAGCTAACGTTAGCTACTTATTACCTGAAATTTTATTAACGCTAGCTAAGTAGCTATCATTTTAGCTTCCCCTTCTTAGCCATCTACAAGCTTGTCGAAACAACGTCGCTAGCCAACTCCAACTTATTTCGAATGACAGTAACGTACTGTAGCCTGTTGCTAGCTGACACGCCACTAGACTCCAATGTTAGGACAGGTTTTTCGGTTTGGCAGCTTATAAAAACTTAGTTCTGGGTTCTTTACACAGCTGGTAGTGCATCCCACCACACACCATCTTTAAGGCATTTTTCTGTTGTTTGCTGGCAGGCGAAAGTGACAAGGAGGCACATTGACGCAATACAAAGTCAATATAGAGCGATGAATTGTTTTCCCCTCCGGGGTGGGCGGGACTTAATTGCGCTCTGTCTCCATAGCAACGGATGCTGTAACGAAACGTTAACTACGTCACAATGGCTATAACAGCTGTTTTACAATGTCATTGCGTCACCCGGATCATTTTTGCAGCCCGGATCAAAATTGGCAATTGGCGTGACTGTTCCACTCGGGAGCGGCTGAGTCATGTGTGACACCTAGTGGTAAAATTCGGTATTACAGGTCCGGTATTTGGCTTAATATCAAACCGGTTTTAAAATTTTTACATGGGCCCAACCCACCCTGTGGTCCTGTGGTCCTGTGGGCTGCATGTGGAGTGATCATGCTCTAGAGGATTTTGTTCACTATGGAGCTGTGGTCACACTTTAGGGGGTGTTGTCTTGTTGTACAGGGGTGTGGTTAAATGGTTAACCTGTATGTGGTTCCACTATAATGGAGGGTTGTGCTGTATGGGGGTGTGGTCATGTGCTGATATGAGTTTCCTGCCCCCCCCGACCCCCCCCCCCCCCCCCCCCCAGGCTCAGCACGTATTTTAAGTTCTTCATCGTGCGCGACCCCTTTGAGAGACTCATCTCTGCTTTCAAGGACAAGTTCCTGCAGAATCCGCGATTTGAGCCCTGGTACAAGCACGACATCGCGCCCGCCATCATCCGCAAATACCGCCGGACGCAGCGCGAGGGGGCCCCGGGCCTGCGCTTTGAGGACTTTGTCCGTTACCTGGGCGACCCCGGCCGCCGTCGATTGGACCGGCAGTTTGGGGACCACGTTATCCACTGGGTGAGCTACACAGAGCTGTGTGCTCCCTGCGAGATCGGCTACAGCGTGGTGGGACACCACGAGACCCTGGAGAGGGACGCCCCCTTCATCCTGCGGGCCGCCGGCATCCACCGCATGGTCTCCTATCCCACAATCCCCCCTGGCATCACCCGCTATAACCGCACCAAGGTGGAGCGCTATTTCTCCGGCATCAGCAAGCGTGACATCCGCCGTCTCTACGCTCGTTTCCAGGGAGACTTTAGCCTCTTCGGTTACCAGCGGCCCGACTTCCTCCTGGACTAACCCGCCAAAATAAAAGCGGCTCACGGCCACATCTCGTCCCTCCTCCCTCCCACCTCCTGCACTTCTTTTTCTGTTTTCCTAAAGTTCCTGAACATGGCTTGTAGAAAGAGGGAGGGAGAGAGGAAGAGAGAGAGAGAAGGAGAGGGGGAGCGAGAGAGAGACAGTAAACATGCAGAGCCATATCTGGTCATGTGACCCTGAGCAGATCACTCTTCAGGAAGGGGAGCAGGCCTCTGGTAGGAGAGATGATCGTTGGCCTGCTTGGAAGTGGTTCTTGTGGGCACGTCCACGGCTCTGGTCTTTGCATCTCTGGGGGGGGGGGGGGGGTTAAGGGGGCACCCTCCACACCCTCCACACCCCCTCGTCTCCATGTGTCAAAGTGGTCACCGTGGAAACGTTTCAGCAATGGGTAGCCGCTGTGTTGCCATTTGATTACAGAGAGGCCTGAGTGTAGTTTTATTTAACAATGTACTGTATGGATAATAATAATAATAATAATAATAATAATAATGATATTTTGAGGCTGCAGTGACTGTCTGACATTACTCCTTTGAGAGGAGAACACATACATTACTATACTTGGACTAACATTATAATGCCATGGAGCAGCAGTACTGCTGCACTCTGACCTGCTCATCTGTCCTTTAGTACTGAAGGCGGGTCCAGGGAAGGAGGAGTGCCTCTCGTTGGCTGTTTCCTAATAAACTGAAGGGGGAACCCTCTGACAATGTGTGCTTAAAAACAGGAAAAATACATGTTTTTCTCTCCTGAGCTACAGTCACAAGCCACAGACACAGATTATGGAATGATGGAGTAGCAGAGATGGAGATTATGGAATGGTGGAGCTGCAGAGATGGATATTATGGAATGATGGAGTAGCAGAGATGGAGATTATGGAACGGTGGAGCTGCAGAGATGGAGATTATGGAACGGTGGAGCTGCAGAGATGGACATTATGGAATGGTGGAGTAGCAGAGATGGAGATTATGGAATGGTGGAGTAGCAGAGATGGAGATTATGGAACGGTGGCGCTGCAGAGATGGAGATTATGGAATGGTGGAGCTGCAGAGATGGAGATTATGGAATGGTGGAGCTGCAGAGATGGAGATTATGGAATGGTGGAGCTGCAGAGATGGAGATTATGGAATGGTGGAGCTAGCAGAGATGGAGATTATGGAATGGTGGAGTAGCAGAGATGGAGATTATGGAATGGTGGAGTAGCAGAGATGGAGATTATGGAATGGTGGAGCTGCAGAGATGGAGATTATGGAATGGTGGAGCTGCAGAGATGGAGATTATGGAATGGTGGAGTAGCAGAGATGGAGATTATGGAATGGTGGAGTGCAGAGATGGAGATTATGGAATGGTGGAGTAGCAGAGATGGAGATTATGGAATGGTGGAGTAGCAGAGATGGAGATTATGGAATGGTGGAATAGCAGAGATGGACATTATGGAATGGTGGAGTAGCAGAGATGGAGATTATGGAATGATGGAGCAGTAGAGATGGAGATTATGGAATGGTGGGGCAGCAGAGATGGAGATTATGGAATGGTGGAGCAGTAGAGATGGAGATTATGGAATGGTGGGGCAGCAGAGATGGAGATTATGGAATGGTGGAGTAGCAGAGATGGAGATTATGGAATGGTGGAGCAGTAGGGATGGAGATTATGGTGGGCTCCCTTTTCCCCTTGATGGAGACTCAGAAGCTCATTTTTCTAGAGCTGCTGAAGAATCTTGGAAAGATGCCGTAATGCATTAATGATCGGCTGTCGATGACTGTAATGGTTTGATGGTTGTGAAGCTCCTGATTGTTTAGTCAATTACAATGAGCTCTCTGATTATCTGAAATTGGCTGTTGTATCTTCCTTGATTGGCTGACTATGGACTCTGCTGTTTGGTGACCTACCCCAGGGTAGTCCAACTGCAAGATCCCAAATCCAATAAAATCTAACTGTGTGTGTGTATGTGTGTGTGTGTGTGTGTTCATGTATGTATATATGTATGTATGTATGTATGCAAGCTTGCACGCGGAAGCACAGATTTGGGTCAGATCTGGATAATTAGCCTGAGCTCGTTTAGAGGCAGGTGTGATGATGACCAGATGGTGCAGAAGCTGGGCGCCTGGACAGCCTGCTAATCCTCAGCCGTAGGACAGTGTGAGAGCCCCGCCCCCTGCCGGGCCGACCAGAAGCCGCTCCCTGGCAGAATGAGCACTGTGATTGGTGGGATCAATGGCACAGTGCCTGTGTGAGTCAGAGCGCTGTGAGATTTGTGTTGACACTCAAGACTCTGTGTCCTTCTCCAGTACACTGTATCTGTCTCTGCAGTTTGTGTACTCATGCACTAGGGGGCACCAGTCAGCCATGCTGGAGCGATAAAACAGGCTCCACAAAGACATCTTCATTGTTAGGTTTCATTTAAAAATGGACAATAAAAGTTACTGTGATCAAAAGGTAGCACTGTTCTCTCCTGTGGTCCTTTTCTCTCACCAATAAGCAAACGATTTTCTGAGTATGTAAGAAATGCTTCCAAAAGGAATTCCTGCTGTTACCAGTCCACACACACCGTGAGCATACAAGTCTGCTCTGACACTTCCCTGTGAGTCTGATGCACCTCCCTGTTGCTGTTTGTAGGTTTGGTTCAGTTCCCTCCACATGACAGTGGCTTTGACTGTCTCCCTTTCCACCGGTATAATGGCAGAAAGATACTCACGTGTGGATGAATATGGAGGAAGTATTTTGAAGAAGCTCCAAAAACTTGAGTTTTATGACATTATGAAGAGAATCTGACTTCCTGGATGTTGCATGAGTGAGCAGTCCTAGGCCTTCAACCCCTAAGAAATTTCCAGTAGTTTACTGAAAAGTTTAAAAAGCATCAATTTTCAATTTTAATTTGCTTTGGTCAGGTGACGTTTTTGTTTTGTTGAAAATTCCCAGGGATAATGATGTGTGCTTTCAAATGTTTCCAGCGTCTAAAGTATTCTGAATATGACTTGGGTCAGAAGTCCATAATGTGGTGCACACTTACACCCCCATCCTTTCTGTACAGTTCATGGTTTGATCTCTGTGTCCTCTCAAATTGAGCTGACAACATCATAACTACTTGATACATAAGATAATGTCTTTGTAGTATTACACATCCCACTGTGGTAGACAGGAAGAGCAGGTCAGAGGTGGACTTCCCAGCAGAATCTGAATTTGGAGAATTATAATGAGGTGCTTTAGGGACCTGGGTAATCTACTGTGCAGTCGATGAGGTTGACCTGTCTGGCACTAAACCATCTGCTCGCTCCTCCCTGGTGGGCACCACATATTGGTGGTGGTCCAGGTGAGGCATCTTTTAATTCTTATACAACCTGTTTCCAGTTGTCTGATTTTTACGATGAAAGCCATTATTGCACAAATAACTGGTAAGATCGGAGGCTGTGAAACACCACTGCATGTGCTGTGATGTCCCCATTGGTGGAGTACGCCAAGGCACACCTTATGAGTGAGCCTCATTGGCTGAGCACGCCCTGACACACCCTTTTCTTTTTTTTGGACTATTCTCTGTAAACCCTAGAGATGATGGTGCGTGAAAATCCCAGTAGATCAGCAGTTTCTGAAATACTCAAACCAGCCCATCTGGCACCAACAACCATGCCACGTTCAAAGTCACTTAAATCACCTTTCTTCCCCATTCTGATGCTTGGTTTAAATTTCAGCAGATCGTCTTGACCATGTCTACATGCCTAAATGCATTGAGTTGCTTCCACGTGATTGGCTGATTAGATATTTGCGTTAACGGGTACAATTTGCAGTTGAACAGGTGTACTTAATGAAGTGGCCGGTGAGTATATGTATATGGATAACTGTTGCCAAAGAAACACCTGTGCCTCCACCACCCCCCCCCCCCCCCCCCCAGTAGATGCTGTTCATGTGAATGAAAAGAATTAATGAATGAAAACACAGAGAAAGCCTCATGTGCTATATTCCCCTCACACAAAAGGGACTTTCTTCTTCATCAGTTTGTGAAGGAGCGCATAAGTTGCGAATAAGCAGGTTTCTGGAATAAGCAGGTCTGTGAGATAAACAGTGTTTGTCAGATGACCAGGCGTGTATCTGAGATCGCCTTGGATGCCTTCAGGTTACAAACTTTATTTTATAAATAATCAACAATTCATTTCAGCAGGTATTAATACTAATCACCCACCAATACAATATAAATTGGAAATAGTGTGAGCATCACTGCAAAGTAGAGCGAGTGGGAGAATAATAAGGAGGAACGGGGAAAGTTTTCCCAATATTTGACCATGCAGCTTCTTTCCAGCTGCTCAGAGTTTTAGTCCCAGATCACAGCTGATCTGTTCACTACTGACAGTATAAACAGCAGACTGGACTGTGCCCACAGTAAGCTGAAGGGACCTAGCCTCAGAGGCATCCACCAACAGGGTTACACTTACACATGCCAAGGGCTGCCACATTTTCACCTACACAATGCTGGACAAGTTATCCTAAGTGGTACAGTGTGTTTTATTCAGCAGGGAACTTTTACACCAACATGACACTTTCTTAAGGCTTTTACACATGGGGTAATGCCTGTAGTTTGCACAGACAGCAGGGAGCTGTATGGGTAATGCCTGTAGTTTGCACAGACAGCAGGGAGCTGTATGGGGTAATGCCTGTAGTTTGCACAGACAGCAGGGAGCTGTATGGGGTAATGCCTGTAGTTTGCACAGACAGCAGGGAGCTGTATGGGGTAATGCCTGTAGTTTGCACAGACAGCAGGGAGCTGTATGGGGTAATGCCTGTAGTTTGCACAGACAGCAGGGAGCTGTATGGGGTAATGCCTGTAGTTTGCACAGACAGCAGGGAGCTGTATGGGGTAATGCCTGTAGTTTGCACAGACAGCAGGGAGCTGTATGGGGTAATGCCTGTAGTTTGCACAGACAGCAGGGAGCTGTATGGGGTAATGCCTGTAGTTTGCACAGACAGCAGGGAGCTGAATGGAGTAATGCCTGTAGTTTGCACAGACAGCAGGGAGCTGTATGGGTAGTAATGCCTGTAGTTTGCACAGACAGCAGGGAGCTGTATGGGGTAATGCCTGTAGTTTGCACAGACAGCAGGGAGCTGTATGGAGTAATGCCTGTAGTTTGCACAGACAGCAGGGAGCTGTATGGGTAATGCCTGTAGTTTGCACAGACAGCAGGGAGCTGTATGGGGTAATGCCTGTAGTTTGCACAGACAGCAGGGAGCTGTATGGGGTAATGCCTGTAGTTTGCACAGACAGCAGGGAGCTGTATGGGGTAATGCCTGTAGTTTGCACAGACAGCAGGGAGCTGTATGGGGTAATGCCTGTAGTTTGCACAGACAGCAGGGAGCTGTATGGGGTAATGCCTGTAGTTTGCACAGACAGCAGGGAGCTGTATGGGGTAATGCCTGTAGTTTGCACAGACAGCAGGGAGCTGTATGGGGTAATGCCTGTAGTTTGCACAGACAGCAGGGAGCTGTATGGGGTAATGCCTGTAGTTTGCACAGACAGCAGGGAGCTGTATGGGGTAATGCCTGTAGTTTGCACAGACCTGATTTACCACAAAGTAGAGCCCGGAAAGTATTCCCTCTTTTTTCATGTTGTTAGGAGAGCCAATAGATTTGGACTTTGGAATAGATTAAACTTGGCTATATTTTTTTACAATGGAGCACCAATTACTGCTGGAATTAACTGAAGGGGTGGGAGAGATTAAACAATTGCTTGATGCACACACATAAATGCACAGGCACACACACACATACACAATAAAATGCAGGGTAAAAATCTTTTTAAAAAAATGAATACTAAAATATGGACTGTCTGGGTGAAAACTGCAGATGATAACCACAATGACAGCACACAACCCACTCAATGTTAGGCCTCAATGCTGCAGCCTTACAGGATGGTAACTCAACCATCTGAGGGAATCCTGTAGATTACCTTCAACACCAATCTCGGATCAGTCTAGGATTATTCCAAGAATTAAGTCCTTGTTGAAGCTGAAGTGTGCTCCCTGGAGCTGTAGAAACAGCCCTTGTAGTTCGGGAAGTCTGCTCCTGTTCCACGCTGCCTCTAACGGGGCTCTCTCAGTCTCCTGTTTGCCGACACATACAAAGGGAACCTCGACCCATCCATTTATTCCTCGTTTTCCTCCCACAGAGGGCCATGCAGTATCTAAAGGAAGCACAATGGTGAGGCCTGACTCACACCCCCGCACAATAACGTTTATGTGGGTGAACTTCCAACCCAGAATAGGTGGTTCATACAAATCCATTCAGGGATTAAATACATTTTAAAAATGATTAAGTGTACCCATATTTGTGTAGAGTTGGTGCACACAAATCTCATTCTAGCTAACATGACTCAGCTGAGCTTTTCACCTTTTCAATAGGCTTTAATAGGCTTTGATCGGGGGTGTCAAACTCAAGTTCCACAGGGCTGAAGTATCTACAGGTTTTAGTTGTTCTTGTTGAATCAGCAGCCAAGTCAAGACCTTGGAAATAAGATGTGTGGAGCAATCAATTACTTACATTTAGTGGCTGATACTAGTCTGCAGATACGAAAGGCCACAAGGACTGGAGTTTGAGACCTCTGGCTTAAGTTATCTGAAGTCAATATTTTTTTTTTTTTTTTTTTTTTTTTGGGGGGGGGGGGGGGGGGGGGGGGGGTGCTTATTAATAGAAAGGAAGCAGGAAAGATTCCATTCAAATTAGAAAAGCTGTCATATAAATTACAGGGAAGTGGTTTTAGTTTCATAAATATGGATTTAAATTTCCTTGAAAAGCCAACATGAAGTCCCCACATCATGATCTACTGACTTCCAAATGCAACAGTCAGGTAAAGTTTTAACTATTTGCATTTGCTCAACTCCACCCCACATTAAAGTGTCATACCAGGTCATACAGCCCAGTCTACCCTGAAATACTGCTTACAAAAACCAAAAACACACTTGCATAAAACTCATATAGCACCATAGCCTAACAAGGTGCTTCCAGAAATAATTTCCCAATTAAAACACAAATGTCAGAAAACAAATGTAGACCCAAAGTAAATGTAACATGGTTCCAGCTGATGAGGAAGACGGATTTATTAAGAATCCTCAGATGATTCTTAAATCAGCTTTATGTCACATAATGTCAGTTATCAGAGTGATTAAGTAAAATCGTTGATGTGAATGAACAAATAAATTCCACACACGCAAATACAGGGCACACTTGATAGTTTGCATGTAGGCCTACAGATGAAATGAATGTATTATTGGTATTATTATTTGGTAGCTAAAGGACATGAACTGGGACTTGTTGGACTGCATTGTAACTCACTGTTAATGCATGGAAGTTATGTAAAGTATTAGATAAAATAAATTCATCGAATCAGTTGTTCGATAAACTTGTATCACACCATTTTCCCGCAACTTTTACCACCAAAATTAACGGTACTGTATTACGCGCGACCCTACAAGCTGTCTCTGGTTTTATTTGCAACCACATTCGATAAAACAGAAATAATAAATGTGCGCGCTTCCTCAGCCGGCACGGGCCCATACATTATTCTCTCTTCTCAGCGTTGCAGGCAACTGGTTATACAACGGTCGTGCGGTTATATAAGCGAACCATATAATCAACCAATCAGCCAATGTCGCCGGTGTCACGTGCTGGCTGCGCATAATCGTGTGTGCACTTCGTACCCATTGAGGTACGGGGAAGGTGCTGTGAATATGTAACGCTATGTAGTTTTATTTATTTAGTAAACTTCGCGTTAAGTGATCGCATATGTACACCGTCACAATGGAATGATTTAATTGTTGCTGTCCAAAGAGGAATAACTACACGCAATTGACTAGGGCTACGAAAACCAGCGCATGTTTTTGCGAGTGGCCCAGGTCTTATATAAAGCAGGTGATGTAAAACTGACGTTTATTTGTTCCGTTTCATTCTGGACAATGGACAAAAAAGTCCGTGGATCCGGCGGTTGACTTGCATACCGGGAGAGGGAGGGTAGCCTACTTTTTGCGCTTCATAATTGAGTGGTTCTTTTTGCTGGACTTTTCATTCAAAGCAGATTAGTCGGCGTATGACATTATTTACCGTAGTGTGGTGTAGGTCGTGTAAATCGGTAGTCGGTGTGCATTAGCACGCATATCAAATATGGCATTTCACATTTGGCTCATTTTTAGTCGAAGTAAACATGGACTTTTGTTGCTGCTTACGAACAGAAAAGGCTAATGAAAATTCAACTTCAGCTAGCTAGCACACCGACGTGGATTTGAAAGAGGCTCGAGACCGCCCCTTGTATACGAAAGCAAAGAGGGAATGGTCCGGCCGTCACAAAGCCCACTGGCCCTTATCACGTTTTACGTTTAATTAAATTTACCTTTTTATTTACGGACGGAACATGGATGCTAAGACAGGGCGTCTACGATTAGGAAAGAAAGAAGTATTTGCCAAACGGCTTAAAGCAGTGTTCCAGTATTTTTTTGCTTGTGTTGCGAAGGCGGAGGTTTTTGATGAGGCCTGGTTTTAGGAAGTGCCATATTTGTGTGTGTCTGGGAAAGGATACGCCTCTTCAAAACAACCAGTGATTGTATAACCCGGAGTGTAGATCCGATTGTATTTGGCCTTCTAAATTTATTCGAATCTTGTTTTCCTCCCTACAGCTAGCTAGCGTCCGGATCGAAAATGGAGACGGGGATACAGCACCGTACGGAACAATTTGTCCACGATATATCCAACCCTGATGCAGCGGGTCTGTGTGCAGAAATGCTTGAAGTGGCGGAGGAGGCCAGCCGCGCAGGGGACTTCGATTTCGCTGCAGAGATCTACGGGTCTCAGCTAGCGGATCTCGCCCAACCGGATCGGGGACTTTGTTTGCGCAGAGCAGACGCCTTGGCTCGGTGCGGGCGGATAGCCGAGGCGCTGGACTCCTACTGCACGGCCGCCAGTCTCAGCAGACTCCGGTCGGAAGAACTGGGACTTTTAGTCGAAAGCATCGCGCGGAGCCTGCGGGATAAAAACGAGTCCCTAAAAAGTATAGAGAACAAACCCGGCTGCCAGCTGAGCGGAGATGGGGGCAGTGAGGGTAGCGAGGGCGCGCTAGAAGAGGAGAAATCTCTAGACCTGTTTTCATGTCGGCTTTGCAAGTCCTTGTTGACCGAGCCTACAACCTTACAGTGCGGGCACACTTTCTGCAAACGATGCCTGGACAACGATAGCGTCACCGAATGTAGCATGTGCAAATATAAGCTGAACAAAAAGAACGGAATTATCCAGCCCATGGGCTTCAGAGTAAATGTGATTCTTAGTGGCTTGCTGGAAAAGTGGTTCGACTCGGAAAGCAAAGCCAGGCGGTACTGGCTTGAAGGGGAAAGTTTGTGGAAACAGAAGGATTATCCGGAAGCGCTCGAGAAGTATAACCAAGCTGTAGAATTAGGTGAGAGAAAGTGCCCTTTGTATTTACGCACATGTAGTTCTTTTTCCACTGTTTTTTTTTTTTTTTGGGGGGGGGGGGGGGGGGGGGTGGGGGGGGGGGGGGGGGGGGGGGGGGGGGGGGGGGGGGCGTGTAACATTAAGGTTGGGTATGTTTACGGTAGTTCATGTTGGTTTCAAAATCAGAGACTAGGTGACCTACTTTCCCCTTTTCCACTGACAATGAAAAGCCAACGATAGGGGGCGATATTGTTCGTGTCAACTTGAAGTGGCCCAATTTCTTCCGTCCCTGGCCAGTAACACCGAAGCACTTGCTCTTCTGTGGACGTGCTGTTATGACCAGGGACAGTACAGTCAGCCGCTGTCCTCACCAATTAATTCCAGTAACTTTTCAAAACCGCCGTCAGTGTGTGTGGTTGGATGCGCGTGTTATCATTCGTTTTGAACGCGCCTGGCAAGATTTATTTGTGTTTTTACTCGCTGCTTTTCCACACCACACCAAAAATATTTTACTTATGTGGTTGGTTGTTCGCATCATTTGTTCAGCAAACGTTCAGGTTTGGTGTATGTCCTTTTGGAAGTTATTGTCATTAGGATGAAGTTGGTTACTTCATGTTGCACGAGGCTATACAGTAACTCTAAGTAGGCTAAACCATAAAACGTGTGAATGTAGCCTGTTGCATTGTATGGCTAACCGAGCTGTCGGCAACAATAGCTTGGTGAATAGCGCCTGTGCTCTTGCGCAATACGACGTTCGTTTTCATAGTAAAACCAGGCAATCCCTCTTGAAGTAGCTCTCTGTAGTTCCATATTAGCTACATCTCCGACCAGTGAGTGGGCATGTTTTTATCACACCAAACAAATGTTTCAAAACAAACAGAGGCTTCCTGCTGTCCGAGGGTATCGCGTCATCACAGTCCATCTGGCGCGTAACGATGCTGGTACCACTAGTGCAGGGATGTAAATTAAGTTCCGTTTCAACTTGTTACGGCGGGGCTGACTGGCCAATTAAGTGCATTTTTTAAAGATGTACAGCTAAGGTAGTTATCTGTGTGCAAATAAGGCTAAACGTCAACTAGTTGAGTGTACTGTACTGTATTGTTTGTCTGCGGTTGGTGAAAGCTGAATAAAACCCTTTTTTTTGCGGAGTTTATGTTTGAATAAACAAAAATGAAAGTTCTCATGTAGTACCTTACTAATTGTCGCACATAATCGGGCATTCTTCCAGAAAATAAACTTCTCATATGTGTACATTTTTGCAAACAAGTTTTGTAAATTTAAAAATAGGCCGCTTGTATGTTTATGCAGGGATTACATATGGTGTGGAGTATTTCTATAACAGGAGCAAATTTCTGGTGGGGGCAGAGCTGGGTTAGAGGCCATAACTGCTTGGGTGGGACAAAGCCAGGTCACATGCTGTATCAGGAAAATGCCAAATTTCTTGTGCGTGTATCTTGTCGAGCTAGAAGGTCGTCTTGCCTCACAGAAAGAAATTGTTGTTGGTTAGCCAGCCTGTGTTTGGCCTTTTTTTTTTTAAGGGGGGGGGGGGGGGGGGGGGGGGGGGGGGGGGGGGGGGGGGGGGGGGCTGTGGTTGATTATCAGCACATTTCTCAGACAGGTTTTGGCAGAGGTGATTTTAGAAAGCCCATTAGGCCTGATGATCCTGCTCTGCCTCGCTAGCACACTGGACTAACGCATAACTGCCCCTGTGTTTAAAATGGCCGTTTCTTCTCCGCTGAGTAAGGCCTGGATATTATCGTTACGGTTGGGTTGCTTTGTAACGATAACCAGGGCAACCTTTCAGAAGATTCTTTAAGTGCTGGGTTGTTCATTGTGCTGTTGAGGCTCTCTCCCTCTCATCAAACTCAAGAGATGTATTTTATGATCGTCTGCATGATTGTCTTGTGACCAATTGTCAACACGGGAGAATACAAATGTAGGTCAGTCCGTATATACTACCCAGCTTCCATCTTTGTGTTTTGGAAGGTTGGGGATTGAGGACTGAGAACTTAACGTTGTACAGCGTACACCTTCACCCCCCCCCCCCCCAATGATCTGTGTGACGAGGGCAGGACAGGCTGAGGAAGGATCTTCCTCTGCTCTGAGGCTGATTGAGTCCCCCTGGTAGTGGGTCTGGGAGGTGGAGTCCTCCTGGTAGTGGGTCTGGGAGGTGGAGTCCTCCTGGTAGTGCGTCTGGGAGGTGGAGTCCCCCTGGTAGTGGGTCTGGGAGGTGGAGTCCTCTTGGTAGTGGGTCTGGGAGGTGGAGTCCCCCTGGTAGTGGGACTGGGAGGTGGAGTCCTCTTGGTAGTGGGTCTGGGAGGTGGAGTCCCCCTGGTAGTGGGACTGGGAGGTGGAGTCCTCCTGGTAGTGGGTCTGGGAGGTGGAGTCCTCCTGGTAGTGGGTCTGGGAGGTGGAGTCCTGGTAGTGCGTCTGGGAGGTGGAGTCCCCCTGGTAGTGGGACTGGGAGGTGGAGTCCTCCTGGTAGTGGGTCTGGGAGGTGGAGTCCTCCTGGTAGTGGGTCTGGGAGGTGGAGTCCCCCTGGTAGTGGGTCTGGGAGGTGGAGTCCCCCTGGTGGTGGGTCTGGGAGGTGGAGTCCCCCTGGTGGTGGGTCTGGGAGGTGGAGTCCCCCTGGTGGTGGGTCTGGGAGGTGGAGTCCCCCTGGTAGTGGGACTGGGAGGTGGAGTCCTCCTGGATTGAGTGGGGTACGGGGGTAGGTTGAGTCCCTCAGGCCTTGTTGGCCTGACCTCATTTTCTAAATGAAGCAGTGGACTGACATGTTTGCTTATGCGGGACAGAGGGAAGGGAGGAGTATTGGTAATTAGGGTTTTCTTTCTCCACCCCCTCTCCACTTTTCTGTCACTGTTCCTCACTCCCCTCTTCTCTCCCATTTTCTCCTTCTCCCTCCACCTGTCTTTCTCTCCTCCTTTCATCTTTTTCTCCTCATCTTCCTCACTCTTTTCCCCCCTTGATCTGGGCCTGGGATATACCCAGAGGGGTTCTGGTGGTGTGAAGTTTGGGGAAGTCAGCAGGACACTGATGGCTCACACTGAGCAGCTGCTGCTGTTTTGTTTACTCACCGCTTCCCCCTGACACTTAACCAGCACGGACATCTGAATGTGGTAAAGTTTGCTTGTGTGTGTGTGGTGCCTGAAACAGAGATGGACCCATCCAGCAAGCTTGTGTGTGTGGTACCTGAAACAGAGATGGACCCATCCAGCAAGCTTGTGTGTGTGTGGTGCCTGAAACAGAGATGTTTTGTTGATCAGAGATGGCAGAGATGTTTTGTTGATCAGAGATGGCTCACTTTCTTTGGCGTTTCCTCCGCCGGTCTGTGCCAGACTCATTGGTCTGGTCGTTACGGGCTCTCCTGCGGAACATGGCGTTCTGTTCCCTGACATGCTTTTATGTAGGACAGCGTGTTCACACCGCTCACCCACTGCTCTTTCTGCTCCGTTCCTGTCCGCTGCAGTAATTAGGCCTGATTGAGCTGTTCCCTCAGATCTGATTCATCCCCGCATGTAATCCGCTCGCACTTATTTGAGAACGGAATGTTCTCCTTTGATGTGTTATTAAAGTTCTATTCTCTATTGTTTGTATTCTGTATCTCTCCCTTATATGATTTTGACACTGCCTTATTTATTCACCTTTGCTCTTATAAACTACTAGATGTGATTATTCTCAATTAATTGACTGGAGCTCAGCGTTGTTTGAGACCCCCTGTATTAAAGTGGGGCTGGAGGTTGAAAATCTGTAGCTGTTAACCATGTTAGGGGCTCAAATGAATAAAAATACCTGGTTTGTGTGTGCATATGTAAGGTGTGTGCGTGCATGCATGTGAGGTGTGTGTATGTTAGGTGTGTGTACGTGGCAGGTGTGAGGTGTGTGCTTAAGGTGTGTGCGTGTATAAGGTATGTAAGGTGTGTGCGTGTGTGAGGTGTGTGCGTATGTAAGGTGTGTGCATATTTAAGGTATGTAAGGTGTATGCGTGTGTGAGGTGTGTGCGTATTTAAGGTATGTAAGGTGTGTGCAGGTGTGTGTGTGCATATGTAAGGTGTGTGTATATAAGGTGTGTGTGACGTGTGTGTGCATATGTAAGGTGTGTACGTATGTGAGGTGTGTGTGCGTATGTAAGGTGTGTATGTATGTGATGTGTGTGTGCATGTTAGATGTGTACACGTGGAAGGTGTGTGTGTGGGAGGTGTGTGCTTAAGGTGTGTGCGTGTGTAAGGTATGTAAGGTGTGTACGTATGTGAGGTGTGTGTGCGTATTAGGGATGTGTCCGAATACTGTTTTCAGGAAAGCACAAATAATGCGATGGAAACAGATATTTCTTCTGCCCGAAGTTGCTTGTTATTATTCAGATTCGGGGAAAAAAAGAAGTCAGCTCCATGTCGAGTTCTCATAGCCTCTATCTAACGTTACAGGGGCAGAGAGAGAGAGAGAGAGATAGAGAGATAGAGAGAGTGGGGGGGCAGGGTTACGCACGGCTGCTAGCTGTATCTGGAACTCTGGCACACACACCAACAAACTTTGAGCCACTGCACTGCGAAACGTTTAATAAATAAGTTCTGTGCGTCAGCTATTATGTTTCTTCAAATCGATTCAAATCATTGTGGATGGCCACAAGATAAAAATGCCCATTCTGTTTACAACATAGGACTTTGATTTCACTAACTAGTTGTTTCATTTACTCCACATTATTGAAAAGTGATCGCTATATTCTGTAGTCGCCCCCACCGAGGCAGCGCACAGCAGGCAGCGGGCTGAGAGCTGATCATTCCCGGCTATCACTCAGGGAAGCTCTCGCATCGAGGAGGAGGAGACGTCAGGTGCGGGAGCTAGTGAGACAAAAGCCTGGTGTGGCAGCTGGATTTCTTTCAAATCCACCGCATAAAACTTAGTTTAGTTAAACAAAAAAAAAATTTAAAAGGAGAGAGATGAAAAGTACAGTATGAGGATGTGGAAATATATTTCATAATTATTTATTTGCCAATATTGAATCAATTTGATGCTTTGAAGGCACAACAATTGCATTGCCAATGAATATTAGGTTAGAAAATACAACGTTTGCCCGATTTAATGTGACTTCCGTTATAAACCACGCCCAATTCCTGTCTTCTATCCGAATACAGATACAGATAATTTTGTTGGTTGAACAGATACAGATACAGATACAGATAATGACGTCTCTGCACACCCCTAGTGCGTATGTAAAGTGTGTATGCATGTGAGGTGTGTGTGCATATGGAAGGTGTGTGTGTGTGTAGGTGCGCGCTGAAGTGTGTGTGTGTGTGTGTGTGTGTGCGGGCGGGTGGGCGGGCGGGTATGCGGGAAGTACATGGGTTCTAAAGGTGAATGTCACTTCACTCATTCTTAAGGTGAAGTTTTTTTTCCTTTGGCCCCTCCCACAGCTCCGTCAGACTATCAGCTGATTGGTCAGAGAGCCAGGCTGCACGTGGACATGGAGAGCTTCAGCCAAGCAGCCCAGGAGGCGGACAGCATGTGCCAGCTGAAGCCGCTGTGTCCCGAGGTAAACAAACCTGCCCTGGGCCTGCCGCCCGCTAAATATAACCCTGAACTGTTACCGCCAACCTGAGTGCACTAGAGACTCTCTTACCGCCTACCTGAGTGCACTAGAGACTCTCTTACCGCCAACCTGAGTGCACTAGAGACTCTCTTACCGCCTACCTGAGTGCACTAGAGACTCTCTTACCGCCAACCTGAGTGCACTAGAGACTCTCTTACCGCCTACCTGAGTGCACTAGAGACTCTCTTACCGCCTACCTGAGTGCACTAGAGACTCTCTTACCGCCTACCTGAGTGCACTAGAGACTCTCGTACCGCCAACCTGAGTGCACTAGAGACTCTTACCGCCAACCTGAGTGCACTAGAGACTCTCTTACCGCCAACCTGAGTGCACTAGAGACTCTCGTACCGCCAACCTGAGTGCACTAGAGACTCTTACCGCCAACCTGAGTGCACTAGAGACTCTCTTACCGCCAACCTGAGTGCACTAGAGACTCTCTTACCGCCAACCTGAGTGCACTAGAGACTCTCTTACGGCCAACCTGAGTGCACTAGAGACTCTCTTTAGAGACTCTCTTGCCGTCTACCTGAGTGCACTAGAGACTCTCGTACCGCCAACCTGAGTGCACTAGAGACTCTCTTACCGCCAACCTGAGTGCACTAGAGACTCTCTTACCGCCTACCTGAGTGCACTAGAGACTCTCTTACCGCCTACCTGAGTGCACTAGAGACTCTCGTACCGCCAACCTGAGTGCACTAGAGACTCTCGTACCGCCAACCTGAGTGCACTAGAGACTCTTACCGCCTACCTGAGTGCACTAAAGACTCTCTTACCGCCTACCTGAGTGCACTAGAGACTCTCTTACCACCAACCTGAGTGCACTAGACTCTCTTGCCGCCTACCTGAGTGCACTAAAGACTCTCTTACCGCCTACCTGAGTGCACTAAAGACTCTCTTACCGCCTACCTGAGTGCACTAGAGACTCTCGTACCGCCAACCTGAGTGCACTAGAGACTTTTACCGCCAACCTGAGTGCACTAGAGACTCTCTTACCGCCTACCTGAGTGCACTAGAGACTCTCGTACCGCCAACCTGAGTGCACTAGAGACTCTCTTACCGCCTACCTGAGTGCACTAGAGACTTTTACCGCCAACCTGAGTGCACTAAAGACTCTCTTACCACCACCCTGAGTGCACTAGAGACTCTCTTACCACCACCCTGAGTGCACTAGAGACTCTCTTACCGCCTACCTGAGTGCACTAAAGGCTCTCTCTCTCTCTCTCTCTGTTGCTCTGTGCATGTGTGTGTGCGTGTGCATATGCATGTGTGTGTGCGCGTGTATGTGTGTGTGCGTATGTGTGTGTGTGTGTGTGTGTGTGTATGTGCTTGTGTGTATGTGCGCGTGCGTGCACGTGCGTGTGTGTATGTGTGTGCGTGTGTGTGTGTATGTGTGTGTGTATGTGCGTGTGTGTGTGTGTGTGTGTGTGCGCGTGTGTGTGTGTGCGCGTGTGCGTACGTGTGTGCGTGGGTGCGTGTGTGCGCGTGTGTGTGTGTATGCGCGTGCGTGCGTGTGTGTGTGCGCGCGTGTGCGTACGTGTGTGCGTGGGTGCGTGTGTGCGCGTGTTTAGGCACACTACATGAAGGCCACAGCGCTGAGTAAGTTGGGGCGGAAGGAGGAAGCTCTGCAGGAGTACTTCCTGTGTGTGGCACTGAAGCCAGGCTGGGCTGTGGTCAGGCGGGAGGCCCAGAAGGTACCGCCCCCCTGATGTGATTCATTTAAATTAAATGTCTGTGTTTTAATCACCACTCACTCTCTCTTTTGAGAGTGCTTATTGGTGCTTGTGCCTTATTTTAGAGTCCATGTCTGATTTCCCCCCCCCCCCCCCCCCAACAGATTTTGAGCGAGGTCTTCTCCTCGGTGTTTGAGCGCGAAGGCCTGCCCACCCCCCTGCGCCCCCACCAGGGTGGTGCCATCTCCTCCTGCTTCAAGCCCTCAGCCCTCCCGGGGTCCGCCCTGCCCCCCCAGCTCAGCGAGGGTGTGCTGGCCGGCTGCTCCAAGGTAAGACCCCCCCCAACTGATGCATGTTCACACGACTGCAGTTAGGGGGAGCAGAGGTGTGTGCATGTGCGCGCGTGTGTGTGTATATGTGTGCGTGTATGTGTGCATGTGTGTGTGTGCGCACGTGCGTGTGTGTATGTGTGCGTGTATGTGTGCATGTGTGTGTGACTGTGTGTGCGTGCGCTTGTGTAAAATGGCGGTCAGGTTCCCCATTCCATTTCTGCTGTGTTTCTCCAGGACCCGGCGTGGAGTCTGGCTAAGACGCTGGCGTGTGAATTCCGGGCGAATGCTGGCGAGCTGACCCCACTGGCGCACGGCACGCTTGATCCCCCCTCTCTGGAGGACCCCAAAACCTTGACCGCCATCCTCTCCAGCTTCCCCGCCCACCCCAGCCTGAAGAGAAAATGCCCCAGTGATGTCACAGCTCTCAGCCCCCCCACCAAGCTGCTAAAGCCAGGTGAGTGTGAGTGTGTGTGTGTGTGTGTGTGTGTGTGTGAGCATGTGCGTGTTAGTATGTGCGTGTCTGTACACATGTGTGTGCGGGCGTGTGCATTTGTGATTGCGCGTGTGTGGTAATGGCTGTTTGATGTGTTCTCAGATGGGACCTGTTCCCCTCCCTGTGGGGGGAGGGAGGTGCCCCCTGAGCTGCTGGACAGTGCGGATATGGAGTGCTCCCTGTGCATGAGGTAAAGTCAGCCACGCCCCTCTAACCACGCCCATTTCATAACCACACCCCCGTCTCCCCACTGTCTCTCCTTTGTGCACACACCATGTGATATAACCCCTCCACCCCCGCAGGTTGTTCTACGAGCCTGTGGCCACGCCCTGTGGACACACCTTCTGCCTGAAGTGTCTGGAGCGCTGCCTGGACCACAACCCCACCTGCCCACTGTGCAAGGAGAACCTGTGTGAGGTACGTACCCCAACCCCAACCTTAACCCTATCCTCACCTCCCATTTCCAACCCCATCCTCATCCACAACCCCTTCCCCAACACCAACCCTGTCCTCAACCCCCATTCCTAACCCTGTCCAAAAACCCCTTCCTCAACCCCATCCCCAACCCCAACCTGACCCCATCCCCAACACCAACCCTGTCCTCAACCCCTTCCTCAACCCCATCCCCAACCCCAACCTGACCCCAACCCCAACCCTGTCCTCAACCCCTTCCTCAGCCCCATCCTCAACCCCAACCTGACCCCATCCACAACCCCCATTCCCAACCCCGTCCTCATACTCAAACCCAACCCTGTCCCCTACCCCAACCCCTATGTCAGCCCCATCCCCATCCCCAACCCTATCCCCAACCCCATCCTGACCCCATCCTGATCCTCAACCCCAACCTCAGCCCCAACTGTAACTCGATCCTCAACCCCCAACCCCAATCCCATCCCCAACCCTAACCCCATCCTCAACTCCAACCCCAACCCCATCCTCAACTCCAACCCAAACCCCATCCACAACCACAACCACAACCCCAACCACTACCCCATCCCCATCCCTAACCCTAACCCCAACCCCAACCCCTTTCCGCTCTCCCCCATTTAATCTCTTCTCGTATTCTCTTGCTCCTCTGGCCCATCATTTCTGCATGTTTTCCACTAGGGGGCAGCAGAACCACACTCAGCTCCACGTGGCTTTTCTTGCATTAGCCTCAGGCTACCGTTAGCAGGAAACAAGGCGAGGCAGTCATACACAGCCGATCAGGAGGGAAAGGCTTTTTATTATTTATTTATTTATTTATTTATTTATTTATTTATTTATACATTTTTAAAGATTGTGGGCAGCTCAGAAGCAGAGCTCCCTGAACAAAATTGCTGCTTTGGGAACAATTTCTGCTCTTAGGTTAAAAAAAATGTGATGTCCTTTATCTCTGATTTATGATCTGATTGGCCAGTTAAGATATCAGCTCACAGCTTGCTGCAGTCTTTAAATAGAGGTATTTCAGCGATATAACAGCTTAGTCAGTTCTCAGTTTGGCCAGAACAGTGAAATTGAGTCATTTTTGCAAGTAAAGAGGTTGGAGGCATTAGATCTTCTGAGTGGTCCACAGTTTAATGATTCTGGCGAAACTGTATGGATATGACTGCAGTCCAGGCCTGGCAGAGCATCTCCAGAGAAGATACCCGGTGTCTGGTGATGTCTAGGGGTCGCAGACTTCAAGCAGTTCGCAAATGCAAAGGATTTGCAACCAAGTACTAAATATGATGACTTTATTTCAGATTATATTAATTTGTCTTTTGCTTCCTTGAAGAAATGTATAAAAGCAGCGTAAGTGCCGATATTCCTTTGGGACTGGCCGCTTGCACTCTCTACTTTATGTGGATGCTGACTATCCTCCGTCTTCTTAAAGAAATTTTACACCCTTTTCGCTTCCTGATTGGCTGAGCCTGCTTGGGGGGTGTGACCAGCTCTGAAACATATAACATAACATAATTATGAGGACAGGCCATTCAGCCTAACAATGCTCGCCATTTTCCTGACTATATTGTACCAAGTAAACTGATTTATTTTCCCCTTTTGTTGTATGAAAAATTTTGCATATTGACTTTCCCATCAGGGAAAGCGTTTGTAGTTTCTGTTTAAAGACCCTGTTTCTGAGTCGGTGATGAGAGCCTTGATGAGGCGTGGTTTCATTACGTGCCCTTTGCTTTTGTTTCCTGTTTGCTTGACCTGTTTGTGCGTAATTCAGCCGCTAATGTACGCGACGCAACTTTTCAAGTTCCGCATCGTAACCAGCAGTAATTGATTATTGATTGATATGTGCCGATTATTGATTATTGATTATTGATTGATGTGTGCCGATTGATGTGTCATGTTGATGTGCACGTTGCTGCAGCTGTTTTTGAGCGCTGACACTGTGGGTCTGCGTCTGCACCTGCAGTATTTGGCCACCAGGGGGTATCATAAGACGCTGCTAATGGAGGAGGTGCTGGTGCGCTACCTCTCTGACGAGCTCGCTGAGAGGAAGAAGATCCAGGAGGAGGAGCTAAAAGAGCTGTCCAAGTAAGCCATGCTGTCCTTTCTCCTCTCACTTCCTTCCTCTCGCCTCACTTCCTTTCCTGTCTCACTTCCTTCCTCCCACCTCACTTCCTGTCTCGCCTCACCTCCTTCCTCCTGCCTCACTTCCTTTCTCCCACCTCACTTCCTTTGTGTGAGCATTTCCTTCTTTGTGCTGAGACTCGGCTGGGTTTTTGTTACATTTATTATGTTACCTGATTATGTGCTTCTGAATGCTCAAAATATGTAAACTTTAACAACAGTAACTCAACATTTGTAAGCTTGCTAGTGTTTGAACACCCATTGACTTGACTTGGTGCTGTAGTACCGAATCAAAGCATTTCAATCTTTCTATGTCTCCCTCTCCCTCAGCTTGACCCAGGAAGTACCCATCTTTGTTTGCACCATGGCATTTCCCACAATCCCTTGCCCTCTGCATGTGTTTGAACCTCGCTACCGACTGATGATTCGGCGCTCCATGGAAACCGGAACCAAACAGTTTGGCATGTGCATCGCTGACGAGCAGAAAGGGTGAGAGAAAAAGAGAGGGATGGAGGAGTGGAGAGAGGGGGAGGGGGTGTAGGCAGGAGTGGCTGAGCTGTTGAGAGGTCTGTGTGTGTATGTGTGTGTCTGTGCATGTGTCTGTGGTGTGTGCATGTGTGTGTGTGTGTGTGCACGTGTGTGTCCATGTGTCTGTGGTGTGTGTGTGCGTCTGTAGTATGTGCGTGTGTCTGTGCATGTGTGTGTGTGTGTTTGTGGTGTGTGCATGTGCGTGTGTCTGTGGTATGTGCGTGTGTCTGTGCATGTGTGTGCGTGTGTTTTTGGTGTGTGCATGTGCGTGTGTCTGTAGTGTGTACATATGTGTGCGTGTGTTTGTGGTGTGTACATGTGCGTGTGTCTGGTGTGTGTGTACGTGTATCTGTGCGTGTGTACATATGGTTGCGTGTGTTTGTGGTGTGTGCATGTGCGTGTGTCTGGTGTGTGTGTACGTGTGTGCTGGGCTCCTGTAACGCTGATGGTGGCTGTGTGTTTATTGTGTTTGGGTCTGCAGGTTTGCAGACTACGGCTGCATGCTGGAGGTTCGCGATGTGAAGTTCTTCCCGGACGGTCGCTCGGTGGTGGACACCATCGGCGTGTCCCGATTCAAAGTGCTGAGCCACGGACAGAGAGACGGCTACAACACTGCCAAAATCGAGTACCTGGAGGACCGGAAGGTGTGTGCGTTTACACCAGCGACCGGGAGCTTACTAAAGCACGCCCGTAAATTCCATAGTCTTCCATGCTGACTGATCTGTGTGTGCGCATGTGTGTGTGTGTGTGTACGCGTGTGTGTGCACGTGTGTGTGTGTGTGTGTGTGTGCGCCTGCGTATGCGTGTCTGTGTCCCTGTATGTGTATGTGTGTGCACCGTGTGTGTGTGTGTGTGTGTGTGTGTTTGGTTGTGCGTATGTCTGTGCGTGTCTGTGTGTGTGCGTGTGTGTTTGCAGGTGGAGGGGGCGGAGCTTGTGGAGCTGCTGAGGCTGCATGACTCTGTGTATGAGCAGGCCTCCGCCTGGTTCTCCTGTCTGAAGGACAACCTGAAGAGCCAGATCCTCAGCCACTTCGGCAACCTGCCCGCTAAAGACTCCAACCCCCAGGTAGGCCCCGCCCTTTATGTGAGGCCGCACCCTTAATGTGAGGCCGCACCCTCAATGTGAGGCCGCACCCTATATGTGAGGCTACACCCTGTATGTGAGGCCACACCCTTAATGTGAGGCTACACCCTTAATGTGAGGCCACACCTTATATGTGAGGCCACACCCTTAATGTGAGGCTACACCCTGTATGTGAGGCCACACCCTGTATGTGAGGCTACACCCTGTATGTGAGGCCACACCCTTAATGTGAGGCCACACCTTATATGTGAGGCCACACCCTTAATGTGAGGCTACACCCTATATGTGAGGCCACACCCTTAATGTGAGGCCACACCCTATACGTGAGGCCACACCCTTAATGTGAGGTCGCACCCTTAATGTGAGGCCACACCCTATATGTGTAGACCATGCCTGGACTGGAGTGATGTTTCTGGGAATGGGGTTTGCAAGATTGATTCCCAGATGGGGTACTGCTTGCATGGACTGCAGGTCTCTCTCTCTCTCTTTCATGCTGCGGGTCTCTTTCTCATGCTGCTGGTCTCTCTTTCTGCGTGTCTCTATTGCAGTGCTGGTCTCTCTCTCTGCAGGTCTCTCTCACAGTGCTGGTCTCTCTCTTTGCGGGTCTCTCTTGCAGTGCTGGTCTCTCTCTGCTGGTCTCTCTTGCAGTGCTGGTCTCTCACGGTGCTGGTCTCTCTCTCTGCAGGTCTTTCTCACGGTGATGGTCTCTCTCTCACAGTGCTGGTATCACTCTTGCAGTGCTGGTCTCTATTGCTCTGCTGGTCTCTCTCATGGTGCTAGTCTCTATTGCTCTGCTGGTCTCTTTCATGGTGCTGGTCTCTCTCACGGTGCTGATATCTTTCTCTTACAGTGCTGGTCTCTCACGTGATGGTCTCTCTCACAGTTCTGGTCTCTCTCTTGCAGTGCTGGTCTCTCTCACGGTGCTGGTCTCTCTCTCTCTCACAGGGCAGTCCTGGTGGGCCGGCCTGGTGCTGGTGGCTCCTGGCCGTTTTGCCGCTGGAGAACCGTGCCCAGCTCACCATCCTGGCCATGACCTCCCTCAAAGAGCGCCTCATCGCCATCCGCCGCGTCCTCATCTTCGTCACCTGCAAACGGGCACGGTGACTGACCGCCGCGTTGCCATGGGGACCGGGCCACGTGGAGGGGCGGGGCTCTACGGGGACCAGTGTGGTGCTCTGTGCTGCTTTCTGTTTGTTCTTGTTTGTTTTCTGAAATGTGGGTCCCGTGTGATTGGTTGGGACTGCAGTGCATGCGTTGCTGTTGTGGCTCGTCTGCACAATGCTGGAGTTTCAGCAGCGTTTTTAATTCATTGATCCAGCGGCTCTACTCCACCCCCCCCCCCCCCCCACGCTTGGACCTGCCTATTGCCACATGGCCCCGCCCCTCTCCAGGTGTGGACACGTCGGGGGGCTCAGTTGAGTTGTTAAAGACCCACTAGAGAGCTGTGCCTCTCTCTGTGCTGCTTTAAATTATTAAGGAGTAAAGTGCAACTTACTGGTTCATTTCCAACAGAAAAGAATTTTAGAAAATAAAGTACATATGGGAAAATAAGCCGGCATGTTGGTGTGTGTTGGTGCTGGCTGCCGCTTGGTCTCCTGGTGTGTATGAGGTGTGCGGCCTGTCAGCTCCGGTTAGAAAACGGCAATCTGTCAGTATCTGGGTGTGTGTTCTCTACCCGGCCCATAGAGGGAGCTATCTGACCATTTCAGTGATCTCCCTGTCCATGGAGACCTAGAGCGTTACTGTCCGTGTATCACATAAAGAGACTGCACTTGTTGCACAAAGCTAGCATCAGCACAGAAGGTCCAAAGCCTTCCTATAGCTTCCTAGCCCTAGCCTTCCCAGTTGGTGTCTTTTTTTACCTTCAAATCTACAGCCAGTTTTGACCGAGGAAGCTATGTGTAATCGTTAGGTTAATTAAGTTCAGAGTAATGATGGAACACCACGGATACTGATGGTCTCCAAAACCAGGGAGGGGACCCCAAAACAGCCTGTGGCTCTGTAGGACCAGGGAGGGGACCCCAAAACTCTCTGTGACTCTGTAGGACCAGGGAGGGGACCCCAAAACAGTCTGTGGCTCTGTAGGACCAGGGAGGGGACCCCAAAACAGCCTGTGACTCTGTAGGACCAGGGAGGGGACCCCAAAACAGCCTGTGACTCTGTAGGACCAGGGAGGGGACCCCAAAATACTCTGAGACTCTATAGGACCAGGGAGGGGACCCCAAAACACTCTGTGATTCTGTAGGACCAGGGAGGGGACCCCAAAACACACACTGGCTCTGTAGGACCAGGGCTGGTGACCCCAACACACACTGGCTCTCTAGGACCAGGGCTAGTGACCCCAACACACACTGGCTCTCTAGGACCAGGGCTGGGGACCCCAACACACACACACTGTGGCTCTATAGGACCAGGGCTGGGGACCCTTGTGCTTGAAGTAAACCGAACCTCTACTCCTCAGAATTTGGGGATGGGCTTTGCCCGATGCTGCTGCTGCCCGTGTTCGCTGCCCCGTCAGGCTGGCAGAGGGCAGCTGGTTGGTTGCTATGGCAACTTACACCAGACTTTTACCTCTTAAAACAAAAAAAAAAAAAAAAAAACTGCGGGTCTGATTGGCCTCCTAGCATGAAGCCGACTCTTTCACCACTGTGAGCACTTACCTGGTGAAATGAGCTCACTTACCTGGTGAAATGAACTCACTTACCTGGTGAAATGAGTTCAGTTTCCTTCTTGCCTCATTTTTGTTTCAGAAAACTCTTCCAAACGGCTCCATTGTAGTTGGCGCTAAAACAGTCTCAGGTGAGAGTCAGCTCTGCTTCAATGCATCCTGAATAACCAGCTCGGTTTGGAATGTGTCATTATCACATTATGGTGTAGATGGTGTTTGAATTGAGTAGGATATGTATTCAATCAGTAGTTTTCAGGTAAGGGTTGAACTTTTTTTTTTTTCTAAGTTCTGTATGTTAATTGATTCTGTGTATTTTTATGGTTGTCCTGAGCAAAATCTTTGAAATGTTTTTTTATTTTTTATTTTATTTTTATTTTTTTGAGGTTCAATGTACAATTGAGGCCTTCTACATGTAAATAGACATTTTTTTCTATTGTGATTTCATGTTTTCTTCTGTGTGTGATCTGTACTGTTTGTGTAATGTCTCTGGTTACCATGTCCAATTCAGACAGATAAATGCTGCATTATCACATTATTTACATTTGTACTGTAAAAGATTATATTTAACTTATTTTCAATTTGAAATAAAAATGCCTGAAAGTAAACTGTCTTTAGTGTGTATGAAGTGTGCTGGGGCCTGAAGAGCCCATTGAAATCCACTCCCACTGATAGTCTTTTCTTCCTCAATGGCTGCCATGAATTGCTCATAATAAGAAATACTTCAACAGCTTAAAATCTGCCAGTAACACTAGAGCCTGTACATGATCTTGTAGTGTAACAAACGTTAGGGTTAGGGTGTGTTGCCTGGTATTGGGGCATTAGTGGGTTAGGGTTAGGGTGTGTTGCCTGGTATTGGGGCATTAGTGGGTTAGGGTTAGGGTGTGTTGCCTGGTATTGGGGCATTAGTGGGTTAGGGTTAGGGTGTGTTGCCTGGTATTGGGGCATTAGTGGGTTAGGGTGTGTTGCCTGGTATTGGGGCATTAGTGGGTTAGGGTTAGGGTGTGTTGCCTGGTATTGGGGCATTAGTGGGTTAGGGTTAGGGTGTGTTGCCTGGTATTGGGGCGTTAGTGGGTTAGGGTTAGGGTGTGTTGCCTGGTATTGGGGCATTAATGGGTTAGGGTTAGGGTGTGTTTGCCTGGTATTGGGGCATTAGTGGGTTAGGGTTAGGGTGTGTTGCCTGGTATTGGGGCATTAGTGGGTTAGGGTTAGGGTGTGTTGCCTGGTATTGGGGCATTAATGGGTTAGGGTTAGGGTGTGTTGCCTGGTATTGGGGCATTAGTGGGTTAGGGTTAGGGTGTGTTGCCTGGTATTGGGGCATTAGTGGGTTAGGGTTAGGGTGTGTTGCCTGGTATTGGGGCGTTAGTGGGTTAGGGTTAGGGTGTGTTGCCTGGTATTGGGGCATTAGTGGGTTAGGGTTAGGGTGTGTTGCCTGGTATTGGGGCATTAGTGGGTTAGGGTTAGGGTGTGTTGCCTGGTATTGGGGCATTAGTGGGTTAGGGTTAGGGTGTGTTGCCTGGTATTGGGGCGTTAGTGGGTTAGGGTTAGGGTGTGTTGCCTGGTATTGGGGCATTAGTGGGTTAGGGTTAGGGTGTGTTGCCTGGTATTGGGGCATTAGTGGGTTAGGGTTAGGGTGTGTTGCCTGGTATTGGGGCGTTAGTGGGAAAAGGATGAAATGCATCTTCTTTTCATTTCACCGCCATTTCCATATAAGACTTCAACATGACCATGTGACTGGGGGGTAAAATGGGTGTCTGGCTTCGGTGAGGACACGTGTGACCGGGCTGATGTGCTAACTGTGAGCCACGCGGCTCGTACTGGACTGAGCTGAGCACCGCACGTGGAGTAGTTTGTGTGTAAACGATGAACAGCTCTGAGTGTTACAGCCTGCAGCAGCTCTGAGTGTTACGGGCTGCCGCAGCTCTGAGTGTTACGGGCTGCAGTGGCTCTCAGTGTTACAGGATGAAGCAGCTCTAAGTGTTACAGCCTGCAGCAGCTCTGAGTGTTACGGGCTGCAGCAGCTCTGAGTGTTACAGCCTGCAGCAGCTCTGAGTGTTACGGGCTGCAGCAGCTCTGAGTGTTACGGGCTGCAGCAGCTCTGAGTGTTACGGGCTGCAGTAGCTCTGAGTGTTACAGTATGAAGCAGCTCTAAGTGTTACAGGCTGCAGTAGCATTTGAAAATGACCTGTTTTTCAGGGGGGCACCACTCGCCTCTGCTTCTGAAGGGTTTAGCGACCCCGCTGCAGCAGCAGCCAAACTGCCAAACTTATGGGAAACATTTTAAGTGAGTCTCAAAATTGCCCTCTCGGGAAGAATAAAATCAAGTGCATGCAAAGGGAAAAGAAGAGCAGCCATCTTTTCCTCAAGGTTAAAGGAGCTTTCATTGGGTGATGGGACAGTTAGGGTTAGGGTTAGGCATCATATTTCTTTTCCATTCAAGATTTTGTCTCATTCAATGTGGTTTGTAGTGGGTGATCAGTGTTGCTGGGCAGAATGAGAAGTCTATGCGCCTGAGGTGTTTTGACACAATTTTTCCACAAGAGGTCAGAAATGGACCAAGAAAATGTACAAGACATGCGCGACCTGGAAGCTTAAACATTACCATATTGAGCATAAATTCACTCCAAAATCCATGCCCATGCTGTGATTAATAAATTTAACCATACAACCTTTTCCCTGTCGCTGAGCAGCTGCGTTTTGGCACTAGAGAGAGCTGTGAAAAAAGATCATAAAAATGTGTGAATAGGACTGTAAATCAGTGTTGTTTGGCAACAATTACCTGAGTTAATTTCAAGCAAGAAAAATGATGATTACTAGCTTGGTGCGAGCTGCTGCAGATCTAATATAACCTCAAACACAGTTTTAGATTGACAGCCTGTTTAGATTAACAGTCTTAGATGATACAACCAAGGCCCAGTGAGCCTCATAATATTTGGGACAAAGATCTTTTTTATTGATTTGGCTCTGTACTCTGCAATTTCTGATTTGTAATCGAACAATTCACATGTGGATAAGGTGCACAAGAAGGTTATGGGTTCAAATCTCGGCTTGCAGCCTTCCTGTGTGGAGTTTGCATGTTCTCCCCGTGTTCGAGTGGGTTTCCTCCGGGTACTCCTTGCACAGTGTGTATTCTACAGAGTGTGCACAGAGAGTGTGTTCTGCAGAGTGTGCACAGAGAGTGTGTTCTGCAGGGTGTGTAGAGTGTGTGCAGAGTGTGTGTTCTGCAGGGTGTGTGCAGACTGTGTGTTCTGCAGGTTGTGTGCAGAGCGTATGTTCTGCAGGGTGTGTGCAGAGTGTGTGCAGAGTGTGTGTTCTGCAGGGTGTGTGCAGAGTGTGTGTTCTGCAGGGTGTGTGCAGAGTGTGTGCAGAGTGTGTGTTCTGCAGGGTGTGTGCAGAGTGTGTGTTCTGCAGGCTGTGTGCAGAGTGTGTGCAGAGCGTATGTTCTGCAGGGTGTGTGCAGAGTGTGTGTTCTGCAGGGTGTGTGCAGAGTGTGTGTTCTGCAGAGTGTGTGCAGAGTGTGTGTTCTGCAGGCTGTGTGCAGGGTGTGTGCAGAGCGTATGTTCTGCAGGGTGTGTACAGAGTGTGTGTTCTGCAGGGTGTGTGCAGAGTGTGTGTTCTGCAGGGTGTGTGCAGAGCGTATGTTCTGCAGGGTGTGTGCAGAGTGTGTGTTCTGCAGGGTGTGTGCAGAGTGTGTGTTCTGCAGGCTGTGTGCAGAGTGTGTGCAGAGCGTATGTTCTGCAGGGTGTGTGCAGAGTGTGTGTTCTGCAGGGTGTGTGCAGAGTGTGTGTTCTGCAGAGTGTGTGCAGAGTGTGTGTTTTGCAGGGTGTGTGTAGAGTGTGTGCAAAGTGTGTGTTCTGCAGGGTGTGTGCAGAGAGTGTGTTCTGCAGGTAAATACTGACTGATACGCTCCCCAGTGTGCTGGCTTGGACAGAGCCTGCACACTGACATGTATGCTCCCCAGTTTGCTGGCTTGTACAGAGCCTGGTGGGGTGTAAATGAAGTGTCAGGAGACTCACTGCTAAGCTAGGAGACGCTCTGTGTGGCGTTAAGCTAGGAGACACACTGTGTGGCGTTAAGCTAGGTGACGCTCTGTGTGGTGCTAAGCTAGGAGACACACTGTGTGGCGCTAAGCTAGGAGACGCTCTGTGTGGCGTTAAGCTAGGAGACACTCTGTGTGGCGTTAAGCTAGGAGACACACTGTGTGCTGCTAAGCTAGGTGACGCTCTGTGTGGTGCTAAGCTAGGTGACGCTCTGTGTGGCGCTAAGCTAGGAGATGCTCTGTGTGGCGCTAAGCTAGGAGATGCTCTGTGTGGCGCTAGGTGATGCTCTGTGTGGTGCTAAGCTAGGAGATGCTCTGTGTGGTGCTAAGCTAGGTGACACTGTGTGGTGCTAAGCTAGGACACACTGTGTGGCACTAAGCTAGGAGACGCTCTGTGTGAAGCTAAGCTAGGAGACGCTCTGTGTGGCGCTAAGCTAGGAGACGCTCTGTGTGATGCTAAGCTAGGAGATGCTCTGTGTGGCGCTAAGCTAGGTAACGCTCTGTGTGGTGCTAAGCTAGGACACACTGTGTGGCACTAAGCTAGGAGACACTCTGTGTGATGCTAAGCTAGGAGACGCTCTGTGTGGCGCTAAGCTAGGAGACGCTCTGTGTGATGCTAAGCTAGGAGATGCTCTGTGTGGCGCTAAGCTAGGTAACGCTCTGTGTGGTGCTAAGCTAGGTGACGCTTTGTGTGGCGCTAAGCTAGGTGACGCTTTGTGTGGCGCTAAGCTAGGTGACGCTTTGTGTGGTGCTAAGCTAGGAGACGCTCTGTGTGGTGCTAAGCTAGGTGACGCTCTGTGTGGTGCTAAGCTAGGTGACGCTTTGTGTGGTGCTAAGCTAGGTGACGCTTTGTGTGGCGCTAAGCTAGGTGACGCTTTGTGTGGCGCTAAGCTAGGAGACGCTTTGTGTGGCGCTAAGCTAGGAGACACTTGGCTGCATGTCATGCTGCATGCAGAACACAGCATGCACACGCTTCTGTCTTTAGCCATGTGGGGGTCACCACATTTATGGGGGTCCTTTTTTTTTTTAGAACAGATGATCCTGAATCATTTATGGGTGGATAAAATGACTGCACAATTAATTCCTCCGAATTCTACACAGCAGACAATTCCCAGGAAAAGACTGTGGTCCACTCTCTGAAAAGACTCAGAGTTAGGGTTAGCGTTTGGTTAAACAGGCGGATTGGTGGACAGGTGGATAGGTCCAGAGAGTTCTCTGCACAGGTTTGTGTGAGTGCCCTTCGGTTTTCACTGAGAACTCCTGGGGACAATCTGACTGAATAAGAGCTCCTGAACCCCAGGTTACTCAGAGCAGTGATGGGCTCAGCCCAACACAGCAGTGCTCAGAGTTTATTAAACAGCTGCTTTGCTCTTGCAACTTTCAGTGCAAATGACACTGATGCCACCTCCCTCTGCATGCTACCTTTCGATGGCCTATGAAGTCATCAGAAGAAATCTGAATATACAAAATACCGTTTTGTGGCAGAAAGTGGACTCTGGGGGCAACAATGGACTCTGGGCAGCAGTGGACTCTGGGGGCAATAGTGGGACTGAGGGCAGCAGTGGACTCTGGGGGCAGCAGTGGGCTCTGGAGGCAGCAGTGGCCTCTGGGGGCAACAGTGGACTCTGGGCAGCAATGGACTCTGGGGGCAACAGTGGGACTGGGGGCAGCAGTGGGCTCTGGGGGCAACAGTGGACTCTGGCCAGCAGTGGGTCTAGTGGCAGCAGTGGACTATATGGGCAGCAGTGGGACTGGGGGCAGCAGTGGACTCTGGGGGCAACAGTGGACTCTGGCCAGCAGTGGGTCTAGTGGCAGCAGTGGACTATGTGGGCAGCAGTGGGACTGGGGGCAGCAGTGGACTCTGGGGGCAACAGTGGACTCTGGGCAGCAGTGGTCTCTGGGGGCAACAGTGGGACTGGGGGCAGCAGTGGACTCTGGGGGCATTAGAGGCCTCTGGGGGCAGCAGTGGACTCTGGGGGCAACAGTGGGACTGGGGGCAGCTGTGGACTCTGGGGGCAACAGTGGGTCTGGGGGCAGCAGTGGACTCTGGGGGCAACAGTAGACTCTGGGCAGCAGTGGTCTCTGGGGGCAACAGTGGGACTGGGGGCAGCAGTGGCCTCTGGGGGCAGCAGTGGACTCTGGGGGCATTAGTGGCCTCTGGGGGCAACAGTGGGTCTGGGGGCAACAGTAGACTCTGGGCAGCAGTGGTCTCTGGGGGCAACAGTGGGACTGAGGGCAGCAGTGGCCTCTGGGGGCAGCAGTGGACTCTGGGGGCATTAGTGGTCTCTGGGGGCAACAGTGGGACTGAGGGCAACAGTGGACTCAGGGGGCAGAAGTGGGTCTGGGGGCAGCATGTGGATTCTGGGGGCAGCAGCAGTGGCCCTGGGGGCAGTAGTGGGGAGAGCTGGTAAGAGTGGAAGTTTTGAATAATAGCTCAAATCTCATAACAAGTCCTCTTCAAAAATAAAAGATAGGGTTATGTGGAAAAACGTTTTAAAATGTTCATTTCTGTTCTATTTTACAGTGTCAACCTGAAATGGACATAAAGGTTACTATAGCCTACTGGTATTCCCATTAGTACAGTGTTTTACATTACATAGAGTACTTTCCTATGTTTCCTTGATGGAATATCACATTAGTATGCGATTAAAACAGCGACCAATGTGACCGATGCTTCCTTGGTGCCACTGTTTCGCTGAATTAGGTTTTAGCTCTATTATGTCTCCGGAACATCGATTTCCAAGTCTGACCTCTTGGCTGCCGAGCCACACCCATCAGCATCGCTACTGATATCGATACCTCCACCCCCCACGCGTGGCTGTTCTGGAATAATAAAAAAAAGATCTCGATCTTTGGATTATCGGAAAATAAAATCAAATTCTTTATTTTTATTTCTTTTTCTTTCCGTTGTATTTGTTCTACTGGAGAAGGAAAGGGGGAGCTCTTTTCCGCTTTTCCACCCTCACCATCTTTTTTTCTTCCCCTCCCTGCGCTCGCTCGCTCTCTTGTGCTCTGTCAGTGCGGCAGGGCCCTGTCTTTTCTCTGTGTGACTCAAAGAACCGGCTTCCTGTGTTTATCATTCTCTTAGTGCTCCGACAGAACGACAGAAAGAGAGAGACAGCGAGAGGAGATCGGAGGTCTGGGAGCTTTTTGCCAGCCTGCCACCTCAACATGGTATAGCTACGAGTCCTCCTCGACAAGGCTACAGCAAAAGGGAGAACACAAAGAGAAATCCGCCTCCAACGTTTCGTACTAAAATACAAAAATAATCACTTCACCAATGAAGAGAGTCGGCGTGGCACATATACAAGCATCGTGAAGGATAGAAGGATATATATCGCAATTTCTATTTATTATTTAAAAGATGGCGAATGACTCTCCGGCTAAAAGTCTGGTGGATATAGACCTTGCCTCTTTGCGGGTGAGTATTGGACAAGGGCAGCACCTTTTATTTCGTTATTAAACGCAGTGATTGTGGCATTAGTCCGCATTACTGCACGTAATGTGTGCGTTGAATCGATAGGCCGTTTTCTCGTGTCTCTTTGTTGGGGTAAAAGCTGGGCCATATTTGTGTTTATAATTGAGGCGGGGAGGGTGCTGCGGTCGGTGAGTTCCGATCTTTCCTTTGTTTGAACTGCGCTGACATTTGCAGAAATATTGGACGCAACAACTGCATTAAACTAGCGTCTATGCTGTAACACAACCGTCAAATCAAATATTTGTGATTTATTTGTAAATATTTGATAAGCGATGCTTAGGCTATGTTTCCCAATTCTCTTTCAGGATCCTGCAGGGATATTTGAATTGGTGGAAGTGGTCGGAAATGGCACATACGGACAAGTATATAAGGTCGGTTTCATCTCAAAGCTCTGTTTTTTGTTCGCTACAGTACAATCGATTTATCCGATGCAATATGTCACCAGTGCTAACACGCATGTCCTCTCGTGACACAGATATGGTAGGTGATGGCAACACTGATGACAGCCAGTGAGATGTGAAATGACGGGTTACAGTCTACATTAAGATGTAGTCTACTATCGGGTAAAACTTGGGTAAAGTTTTTAAAAGTCTATTTAAGAAGCACATCATTGTGCCGGTAAAAACGACGAGACAATGCAGCTGGCTATCTGTGGCTAACCAGCTCCCCCATTCAATGGCCGTGGTACAATTGAAGCTTGTAGCCTTCTCGCTCTCGGCCGAGTGCGCAGCGCATAGTTTGATGCTGAAACCGCCCCTCAGATTGTTCTTGGCATGGTTATTGTTGACACAGCACTAATCATCGATCAAAAGCGGATTCAAAGTAAAGAGAAGAATCTGAGTCGTCCCCCCTCCCTTATTCCTGAACACCCATCCCTTGCCATCTGAAGTGAGTGTAGCCCACCACAGCCTACATCACGTCCTGTTTGAGTGTCGCTGTTGCTTGGGAGAGAGGCAGGAAAATGCGAAGCGAATATTGACACGGCCATGCTCGGGCTCGCGCGATTCGTCGGATGCTGCTGCTCGGCCAGCTTTGATTTATTTAATGGGGTCTCCGGGAAAGTAGAGGCAGTCAAAGAAAATCGATCAGACTTCCTCTCTTGTTGTTTGTTTGCTGTCGGATGATGGTCCTTCCCTTGCATCCCTCTGAAAAAACGGAACACACTGTGGGGGTGGAGGAACTCAAAGCCAACTAAATATTCTGTGGATATTGTGAGACAAAGCCCAAAAAAGGAAGACTGAAATTTAGTTTTGTGAGCGTTCTGCAAGTGCTCTGTTCTGTTTGCATATACAAATGACAGAATGTGGGTCTAAATGAGAGCTGATTCGCGCGGGACTAATATTATCACATGACCTCTGTGTTTGGCGAAATATGGTAGGCAATTTGCCGTCGAATTTTTACTTTACAAATTACTGACATGGCAGATTCGCACGGGATTAAGACAATTCACTAGAGGTCCCCAGGTAATACTAGTCCGGTGCGAATAGGGTTTATGCCTACCTTAATTTAGAAAGAAGGTTTTGCATTCAAGAAGCCGTTTTCTCAAGCAAGTGGTGTGTGAGGTTCGGTCTAACTCTCCTTTGATTGGTGCTTCCTGCATAGCGATAACTCTAACCACACCCCTTTTACTCTGATGTCGTAATGACCACGCCCCTTTAGTCTGATGTAGTAATGACCACGCCCCTTTTAGTCTGATGTAGTAATGACCACACCCCTTTTAGTCTGATGTAGTAATGACCACACCCCTTTTAGTCTGATGGGGTAATGAGCACACCCATTTTAGTCTGCTGTAATAATGACCGCACCCCTTTTACTCTGATATGGTAATGACCACACCCCTTTTACTCTGATATAGTAATGACCACACCCCTTTTAGTCTGATGTAGTAATGACCACACCCATTTTACTCTGATAAAGCAATGACCACATCCCTTTTAGTCTGATGTAGTAATGTCTGGTCCTTCCTGTGAGTCAAACCTGATCCGTTTCCCAGTGTCAAGGTGTTTTTGTAAGCTTACACATGGAAGTGTAACAGGAGGCTGTGAGCAGTATGTTTTATGTACTATGTGGGAAGTAGTATGTTGTATGTAGTGTGTAGTAAGTAGTATGTTGTATATAGTCGGTATTATATAGTAAGTAGTATGCTGTAGCTGGCATTAGTGAGCACTGTGCAGCATATTGCAGTTTCTCATAATTTATCACTGCTTCTTTGATTGTTCTCACAACAACCAAGAATATGTTGCCTGACTGGCCCTGTCATTCTTAATTTGTTTTTTAAAAAGTACACATCCTTTCTGTATGCTCTGCTCCTCACACATCTGGGTAACACCGTTCCAGGCCTTTACATGTGGTTTCCAGTGCATCCCCATGTCTTTAAAAGTTTACAGTACATAACTGATTTGCCAGTAAACTGGTTGGTCTTAACTGCTCAATCGGCCTTGGTTTGTTGTGTAAGTGTGGAGATGAGTCAGCTGGTTTGGTGTGGAATCGTATGGATGAGTCAGCTGGTTTGGTGTGGAATCGTATGGATGAGTCGCTCAGTTTGGTGTGGAATCGTATGGATGAGTCAGCTGGTTTGGTGTGGAATCGTATGGATCAGTCGCTTGGTTTGGTGTGGAATCGTATGGATGAGTCGCTCAGTTTGGTGTGGAATCCTATGGATGAGTCGCTCAGTTTGGTGTGGAATCGTATGGATGAGTTGCTTGGTTTGGTGTGGAATCGTATGGATGAGTTGCTTGGTTTGGTGTGGAATCGTATGGATGAGTCGCTCGGTTTGGTGTGGAATCGTATGGATGAGCGCTCGGTTTGGTGTGGAATCGTATGGATGAGCCGCTTGGTTTGGTGTGGAATCGTATGGATGAGTCGCTTGGTTTGGTGTGGAATCGTATGGATGAGTCGCTTGGTTTGGTGTGGAATCGTATGGATGAGTCGCTCAGTTTGGTGTGGAATCGTATGGATGAGGCGCTTGGTTTGGTGTGGAATCGTATGGATGAGTCGCTTGGTTTGGTGTGGAATCGTATGGATGAGCGCTTGGTTTGGTGTGGAATCGTATGGATGAGTCGCTTGTTTGGTGTGGAATCGTATGGATGAGCGCTTGGTTTGGTGTGGAATCGTATGGATGAGTCGCTTGGTTTGGTGTGGAATCGTATGGATGAGTCGCTTGGTTTGGTGTGGAATCGTATGGATGAGTCGCTTGGTTTGGTGTGGAATCGTATGGATGAGTCGCTTGGTTTGGTGTGGAATCGTATGGATCAGTCGCTTGGTTTGGTGTGGAATCGTATGGATGAGTCGCTTGGTTTGGTGTGGAATCGTATGGATCAGTCGCTTGGTTTGATGTGGAATCGTATGGATGAGTCGCTTGGTTTGGTGTGGAATAGGGGCTGTGCCTGTGCTGTGGAGTCAGGAGGGAGACCGTTGACAGGATTGTGCTCATCTCTTTATATGAGAGCATCTCATTTAGTCAAAACATCTCCTGTGCCAGCTGTGCATTATGACAGTTATGAATTATGACATATGCATTATGACAGTTATGCATTCTGACAGCTGTGCATTCTGACTGTGCAGCCCAGATGAATGCTGTGCAGTAAGTTGGAGTCAGTGTTTGTGTGCTAATTGCGCATGTAGTAATGGTGTCCTGTAGTGTAGAGAGAATAAGATGGGTGTGTACCTACCTGCGCTAAGCAATGCTCCTGCCTAGGGCTGACTGCCCCAGGCCAACTGCATTATTTCTACAATACAGCCTGCCAGTTCTTTTTGCAGATATATTACTCATGTTATTTAGTCAGGAATAAGTGGTCATACCAGTCTGTTCAGCCAATCAAGCTCTAGTGCTTTGCATCCCAGTTCGCATGTTTGCTTGTGCGATTTCAGCAGACCTGGGTCAAATACGTATTTATTTCGGATTTAAATACTTTTGTGTGCTCTGTTGATCTTGCCTGGTGTAGTTGAGCCTGCCAATACGACCAGATGGTGGGGTTTGCACTTTTTGAGAGTATTTCATTGGTTTCAATACACCAGACCAGATCACTAAAGTGTAGAAACGTATTTGAATCTAAAACGAGTATGTATTTGAGCCAGGTTTGGGCTTCAGGAGAGCGCTCAGCAGCTAGCATAGCAGGTCTCAGACTCGTATTCATTGGTGGTGTCTTAAGGCCTGACCCATATCAGAATATCGGCCCATATTGGGCTTCCACAGATATATCTGGATTGGGGAAAATTCCACCAAAACACAAAGTCCCGAAAGAAAACTGCATTCCTGGACATGATTAATAGCCACACATAGAGGATGCTACTGAGCTCCCGCGGTTTTACTATTTGAACTGTTTTTACCGTTTTTATTTTATTTTATATATCGTTCTTACAGTTTTATTTTCTGGCAGTGTTTTATTGTTTTACTGTTTTATGCTTTTATATTGTCTGCTCTCGCTGGATTTATCCATTTCTGGAACAGTGGAAATGTCCATTATAACCTATGCCGTGTCTGGATACAAACTTTTAAAGATAAAGAAAAAAGCAGCAGCGGGATCGAGTTGCGGAGACCCCGGGATAGCGGTGGGGTGAAGCCGACACCTGCGTAAATCGAGGCCGCCGCTGGCTTGCTACCTGAGAGAGTCACTGGATATATAATCTTAATAGGGTAAATGAAGCACTCTTACCCACTATGTCTCCACTCACCTCTCTGCTGGCTTGTGAGGGGTGTCGCCACCGTGATCAGAAAATCGCCAAATTGGATGGAAGAATATCAGTGCTTCACCAGATGAAGGATGACGAGCTCCTCCTCGACTCGACGATTGCCCCGGGCCCTGCAACCGCCGCCACTGCTGGAGTACTGGATAGCACTGTGCCTTGGCTTCCACCTAATTCCACTGCTCCATGTCCTGAGGTTGCCCCTATCCAGTCCCGCGACTTGTGGTCCCACCTGGGCACTGGACCGAAAGTTTCGGCTAGCTGAACTCCCAGCCAAGCGGTGCCCTGGTCCATGGTCTCTGGGGGAAAGCGTAGTGGTAAGCGCCTCTCTCACCCATCTTCACCAGAACACATCCCGCTGGCAAACAGATTTAACATCTTGGACTTGCAGGAGTTCCCCTCTTTGGCTGGCCAGACCCAACGTTCCCTTCCTTCTGCTCCTGGCGCTAATCTGTCTGTAGCCAGGCTAACTCCACCGTCCACAGTTCATCGCTCCGACCTGTCAAAATGTACCTGGCCCCTAGCCCAGTGTTGTCCACCGCCCATGGTCCATCGCTCCGAGCCACTAGCTCGACCTCCTGGTCACAAAGCTAGGGCTACGGATAGCCCCCCAGATCCATCCACCACCGGAGACTCTCAGTCCCACTCGAGCCCTCGGTTGCCTCCACCCGTCAGTGGTCCCGGTCCTCGGGCTGATCCTACGACGGTCATCATCAGGGACTCCATTATTAGAAATGTAAAAACACAATCCTCCACAACTCTCTGTTGCTCCGGCGCCACTGTCAGCGATATCTCTGCTAAAATCTGTGACGTACTGAAAGCAGACCCCTCAGTGAACACACTAGTAGTTCATACGGGTACGAATGATATTCTGTGGAAACAGTCGGAAATTTTAAAACGTGATTTTATCTAGCTCTTCGATATTTTAAAAGAGTTTAGAGTGAGATCCTTCATCTCCGAACCTGTGCCTACCCTCGGCCACGGGATGGGGCGTGTCTCCAGGCTTTTGAGCCTCCACACATGGCTTTCCATTGTCTGCCGGGAGCACGGTGCTGTTTTTATTGACAATTTTAATCTTTTATGGGAGCGCAATGACTCTTTTAAACACAATGGCATTCATCTTTATTTTCGAGGATCACAGCTACTCTCTTCGAACATTCATCATACCATTTTACACCTCACGGACAATCAGCATGCCACTGACCAGCTTGGGTCATCATCCACCTCCTCACGTGATTGACTGCTTTCCTCTCATGAGCCAGGTACATTCTCTACTACCTCTCATATAACTGCTAGCTCCCCCTGCAGTAAGCCTAAGCATAGTGACACCCAAGCTCTTATTCAATAATTCCTGTCATAATCACTACCAGACATAACACCAAACGAACTTATGGCGTGAATTTTAACAATCTCAGATCTCTATGCACACACAAACCACTAGCTGCTAATCCTCCCCTGAAGAGAACTTTTCCAGTGTCCCTGAATGGCACTTTTGAATGTTAGATCTCTTTTAGACAAGACATTTCTTATTAGTGACTTGATTTTAGATAATAATATTGATTGCATGTTTTTAACTGAGACATGGTTTAGTATGGATGGATCAGCTACTCTTATTGAAGCCTCACCATCAAACTACAATTTTTCATACTACTCCAGGAAAGGTAAAAAAGTTGGGGGTACAGCAACCATCCTCTCAGCGTCACTTGGTTTAAAAGACATTACATTTGATGAATACACACATGAATACACATATCACTCCATTATTTTTAGCAGCCCTCCTATACTGTGTAAGATAGTTTACAGGCCACCCAAGCGATGCTCTTCTTTTATTTCAGATTTTTCAGAAGTACTCTCTATTATACACACCAATTATGACAGAATTATTATTTTATGTGATTTTAACTTGCACATGGACAATCAATCAGTCTCTTTTGCTTTGGAATTTTTAAATTTGTTGGATACTATGAATTTTATCCAACATGTTACTCAGCCTACTCATAACAAAGGCCACATGTTAGATCTTGTAATAACCCACAGCCTGTCTGCTAATATCTCTTCAGTTGTGGATATAGGCATCTCTGATCATTTCTGTGTCTTTTTTACTGTCACTACAACAGGATATTCCAGAACGAACAAATCATTTTCATTCCTATTTGGACAAAGAGACAGACATGTTTCTTTGAGTGTCAAAGACACTGAGGACGGCTTAGGCCGAAACACGTCTGTCTCTTTGTCCAAATAGGAATAAAAATGAAAATGATTTTGTTGTGTAGACATTCATAATCTATATCTATTCATTAAGAGTGTGGGCTCCCGTCTTTCCTTTCGATCATTATCTGTGAGAAGCCAACGCACCATTTATTTGTTATATAGTTTGTTAAAATCTTCTTTGAGCGCATGGGTTGGTAATTCTTTTTTTGTCCAATATGGATATGAAAAAACTTTCTATATTAGTACTACTTGACTTAAGCACTGCCTTTGATACGATAGATCACTCAATTCTTCTAGGTAGACTTCACAGTCTGATTGGCCTCTCTGGTACTGTTTTTAACTGGTTCAAATCTTATCTTAACAATAGAGAATTTTTTGTAAGCATGGATGAATGTTCTTCTAAAAGCTATAAAATGAATTATGGTGTTCCACAAGGTTCAATTTTAGGTCCTACACTTTTAAACCTTTACATGCTGCCACTTGGAAACGTCATCAGGAGGCACGGCATAAATTTCCATAGCTATCCTGATGACACACAGCTTTACATTGCCGTGCCTCCTGATGACTCAGGGCCAATAGATGCCCTTTTTAACTGCATTTTAGATATCAAGTTGTGGATGGCAGAGAATTTTCTACAGCTCAACCAGGACAAAACTGAAGTCTTGGTTATTAGTACTGAAGCTCAGAGAGACAAACTCAATGTGAAACTGCAAGCACTGGCATTAAACCCCTGTCAACAAGTAAAAAACCTAGGAGTTATCTTTGATTCAAATTTTAGTTTTGTACCTCACCTTAGAAACATAACTAAGAATGCATTCTACCATCTTAAGAACATTGCCAGAGTGTGACCATTTCTCACTCAAACCAATACAGAGACATTAGTCTCTTCCCCACGCTGCCGGCGGGGCTTTTGCCCCAACCCTCGAGAGTGCTTTGAGAGTCGTCTGGTCTCCCGCACCTCTGCGGTCCAGCCCCTCTTTCGTCATTGCCTCCACCCTGCCCACATCTGCCGCCACCTGCTGTTCCCCATCACCGCCACCCGGCCCCACCCATCATCTGAGCCACATCACAAATCTTATAAAACTGACTGACATGCTGGTCACCAGTCGGCACCCTGAGCCGACCAGAGGAGGATGGGTTTCCCACTTGAGCCTGGTTCCTTCCAAGGTTTCTCCCCATCTGCCACAGGGAGTTTTTCCTTGCCACTGTTGCCTTAGGCTTGCTCCTGTGGGGGTTTAGGCCAGGGTTGTCTGTAAAGCGTATTGTGACAACTGCTGTAAAATACGCTATACAAATAAAATTTGATTGATAATGCACGCCTTTATTACCTGCAGGATTGACTATTGTGATGCTCTACTTTCTGGTCTCCCTAAAAAGAATATAGCTCAATTACAATTACTGCAAAACTCAGCTGCACGTGTGTTGACTAGGACCAGAAAGAGAGCACACATTACACCAATTTTAAAGTCTCTGCACAGGCTACCTGTTTGCTTCAGAATTGATTTTAAGGTCCTTTTATTGGTTTATAAAGCTCTTAATGGTCTTGGTCCTATCTATTTATCAGATTTGCTTTTAGGGTATGAACCCTATAGAACCCTCAGGTCTTCTGCTAGTGGCCTTTTAATCAACCCTAAAGTCAGAACAAAAACCTACGGTGAGGCATCCTTTTATTACTATGGTCCACACCTCTGGAACAGCCTTCCTGAAGACCTGAGGGCAGCAGAGAATGTTGATATTTTTAAAAGTAATCTCAAGACCTACCTTTTTAGTCTGGCTTTTAATTGAGTTTTATTCATTTATCTGTTTTTTATGATACCGTTTCCTCAGTTCCTCCGTTCCTGTTTTATTGAATGCTGTTATTATTGAGTGTTTTATTAATTGACAAAATCATTTATCGCTTTGAGTATGGAATCGGGGGGGGGGGGGGGGGCTTTGTTGTATTGTGTGAAGCACTTTGTGTTACATTTTACTTGTATGAAAAGTGCTATACAAATAAAGTCTGTTTGATTGATTGATACTGACTCGCTTTGGTCATCTGGGGTATCGGAAGCATATTACACTGCTGGGTCTGTAGAGGCATATTACACAGCTGGGTCTGTACAGGCATATTACACAGTTGGGTCTGTAGAGGCATATTACACTGCTGGGTCTGTAGAGTCATATTACACTGTTGGGTCTGTAGAGGCATATTACACTGTTGGGTCTGTAGAGGCATATTACACAGCTGGGTCTGTACAGGCATATTACACAACTGGGTCTGTACAGGCATATTACACTGCTGGGTCTGTACAGGCATATTACACTGCTGGGTCTGTACAGGCATATTACACAGCTGGGTCTGTACAGGCATATTACACAGCTGGGTCTGTAGAGGCATATTACACAGCTGGGTCTGTACAGGCATATTACACTGCTGGGTCTGTACAGGCATATTACACTGCTGGGTCTGTAGAGGCATATTACACTGCTGGGTCTGTAGAGGCATATTACACAGCTGGGTCTGTAGAGGCATATTACACAGCTGGGTCTGTACAGGCATTACACAGCTGGGTCTGTACAGGCATATTACACAACTGGGTCTGTACAGGCATATTACACTGCTGGGTCTGTACAGGCATATTACACAGCTGGGTCTGTAGAGGCATATTACACAGCTGGGTCTGTACAGGCATATTACACTGCTGAGTCTGTACAGGCATATTACACTGCTGGGTCTGTAGAGGCATATTACACTGCTGGGTCTGTACAGGCATATTACACTGCTGGGTCTGTAGAGGCATATTACACTGCTGGGTCTGTAGAGGCATATTACACTGCTGGGTCTGTAGAGGCTTATTACACTGCTGGGTCTGTAGAGGCATATTACACTGCTGGGTCTGTAGAGGCATATTACACTGCTGGGTCTGTGCAGGCATATTACACTGCTGGGTCTGTAGAGGCATATTACACTGCTGGGTCTGTACAGGCATATTACACTGCTGGGTCTGTAGAGGCATATTACACAGCTGGGTCTGTAGAGGCATATTACACTGCTGGGTCTGTACAGGCATATTACACTGCTGGGTCTGTACAGGCATATTACACTGCTGGGTCTGTAGAGGCATATTACACAGCTGGGTCTGTAGAGGCATATTACACAGCTGGGTCTGTAGAGGCATATTACACAGCTGGGTCTGTAGAGGCATATTACACAGCTGGGTCTGTAGAGGCATATTACACAGCTGGGTCTGTACAGGCATATTACACTGCTGGTTCTGTACAGGCATATTACACTGCTGGGTCTGTACAGGCATATTACACAGCTGGGTCTGTAGAGGCATATTACACAGCTGGGTCTGTACAGGCATATTACACTGCTGGGTCTGTACAGGCATATTACACTGCTGGGTCTGTAGAGGCATATTACACTGCTGGGTCTGTACAGGCATATTACACTGCTGGGTCAGTAGAGGCATATTACACTGCTGGGTCTGTACAGGCATATTACACTGCTGGGTCTGTAGAGGCATATTACACTGCTGGGTCTGTAGAGGCATATTACACTGCTGGGTCTGTACAGGCATATTACACTGCTGGGTCTGTAGAGGCATATTACACTGCTGGGTCTGTAGAGGCATATTACACTGCTGGGTCTGTAGAGGCATATTACACTGCTGGGTCTGTAGAGGCATATTACACTGCTGGGTCTGTAGAGGCATATTACACTGCTGGGTCTGTACCCAATCCATTCAGCGTAAGCACTGTGCTCTGTGCCACGACTGCAGGACCCCTTTTCTTGGATTTGATCCCGTAATCTTCTGGTTATAGTTACATTCCTGCCAGCTGTGCCATAGACCCACCCTATGTTTGTTTCTCAGTGCTCATGCTGATGATGATGATGGTGTGATGTCACAGTGCCAGGATGTAATGGTGGAAGGATGTGGGGACTCATTTTTCACTCCGGATCAGTGAGATTGTGTTAGGGCTGGGGTTAGGATCAGTGGAGATTGGGTTAGGATTAGTATCTGTGGAGATTGGGTTAGGGTTAGGATCTGTAGAGATTGGGTTAGGGTTAGGATCTGTGGAGATTGGGTTAGGGTTAGGATTAGTATCTGTGGAGATTGGGTTAGGGTTAGGATCTGTGGAGATTGGGTTAAGGTTAGGGTTAGGATCAGTGGAGATTGGGTTAGGATTAGGATCTGTGGAGAATGGGTTAGGGTTAGGATCTTTAGAAATTGGGTTAGGGTTAGGATCTGTGGAGATTGGGTTAGGGTTAGGATTAGTATCTGTGGAGATTGGGTTAGGGTTAGGGTTAGGATCAGTGGAGATTGTTCAAGTTGCAGATTTGTACTGTTTGTCTGAAACATGAACATTTTTTACACAAGAAAACATACCCCTGTTAAAAAAAAATCTTGGTCTTGATCTTGCATCCTGGGCTGTTTCTGAGGCTCTTTAAGTTTTAGTATTTCTTTTTTTCTTAGAAAATATTAATTATAAGACACCCATTTGCCCCTTGTTCAATGCTGTTCTTCCCACAGCAAGCAGGCAGGACTGCTGCCATGGGCTATGCATGGCAAACTGTGTTCACTCACTCACTCACTCACTCACTCACGGACGTTTAGTAGGACGCATGCGCAGGTGCATCTCACCACTTCGAACGGCACAAGATTTTTAAGCACAGCTTTATCGCCTAAAGTTACTTTAGCTAACCCTAGCATGTTAGCGTTTCACCTACTTTATTTAACCTAGTTAGCGCATACGGATGCTATCCTGCACGCATGAGTAGGAGCTAAGGACACACAGCTACAACCACCGATACAGATGTATGGACACACGGAGGACAACAAATAACGTTACAGAGGTGAGGACTTGCCATAGCTATATAGTTCGCCAAGTTGCGCCGTGGGACTGGACGGTTTTGTGCTTGTTTCCACTATGTGTTCTAAAGGTGGTCAGTACTGATTTCCCTGTGAGTGTGCAGAGTGAATGTGGTCAGTGCTGATTTGTCCCTGTGAGTGTGCAGAGTGGATGTGGTCAGTGCTGATTTTCCCTGTGAGTGTGCAGAGTGGATGTGGTCAGTGCTGATTTTCCCTGTGAGTGTGCAGAGTGAATGTGGTGAGTGCTGATTTGTCCCTGTGAGTGTGAAGAGGGAATGTGGTGAGTGCTGATTTGTCCCTGTAAGTGTTCAGAGTCAATGTGGTCAGTGCTGATTTTCCCTGTGAGTGTGCACTGTAAATGTGGTCAGTGCTGATCTTCTGTCTGGCTGTTATGAGGCCCGCTGCGTTCCAGTCTGTACTCCGCACACACAGCTGGTCAGTCACCGTGAAGCTGATTAGATTTGTTTTTATCACAAATGCCTTGGATACTGAAGGCGTGTACCAATGCACAGTCGGCCACCTGATGAGAACCCAGGCCTGTGATTGGACTAAGCTGAGTTACTTTACTTGTAACTGGGCAGACTGTTAAATCCTTTAAGAATGGCTGCAGAGCATACACACTCAGACACGCACACACTCACACACACAACAACATACACACACACACTCACAAAATAACAAACACACACACTTACAGAACAACATACACACACACATGCACACACGCACACACAGAACGACATTCACACAGATATTCTCTATAACACATACAGGCACACACCCACATACACACAGAGATACTGGCTCTCTGTGGGTCAGTACCTACCTCAGCTAGTGCAGGACAGAGGACTGAGACTCAGAATGAAGGGCCCTCAGCCTGTCAGTTATCGCTTCCTCCGGCAGTGATAGCAGTGCTGAAGCCAATTTTATCAGCAGTAGATGCAGAAACAGTGTTAACTGAATTAAAACCATGTGTATGTGTTGATGTTCATTTGGGGTGGTCCTGTCTGATTGTGTGGCCGGGAATGTGTGTGTTTAAGACTTGGAATTGTACGTCCTCTAAATTCCTCCTGCACAACTACTATACACACTAAACATGCAAAACGCATTCAACACACAACTACTATACACACTAAACATGCAAAACGCATTCAACACACAACTACTGTACACACTAAACATGCAAAACGCATTCAACACACAACTACTATACACACTAAGCATGCAAAACGCATTCAACACACAACTACTGTACACACTAAACATGCAAAACGCATTCAACACTCAACTACTGTACACACTAAGCATGCAAAACGCATTCAACACACAACTACTGTACACACTAAACATGCAAAATGCATTCAACACTCAACTACTGTACACACTAAACATGCAAAACGCATTCAACACTCAACTACTGTACACACTAAACATGCAAAACGCATTCAACACTCAACTACTGTACACACTAAACATGCAAAACACATTCAACACTCAACTAGTGTACACACTAAACATGCAAAACACATTCAACACACAACTACTACACACACTGAACATATGAAAGGCATTCAGCACTCAGTGCTTTGAAGTAAAGGGGAAATTACTGCTTTTCAGACTGCAGAATGAAGGCTGACGATTTATTCGCTTTGCTGTTTGGGTGGCAATGCTGCTGGTTTCTGATTGGCTATGCTTGTGTTTTCTGTGCTTGTGATTTCTCTGTGCTTGTGATTTTTCTGTGCTTGTTTTTTCAGTGTGCTTGTGATTTCTCTGTGCTGGTGTTTTCTCAGCACTCTGCCCTGCTGTTTCTCTTTCTGGGTGTGTTTAGTGCCATGTTGAAGACAGGGTCAGGGTAAGGGTTTGGTAGTTTGTGCCCCGGGCCGGAGAGAAAGCATTTCCTGGCCCTCAGACGTGGGGAAACGTGACATTGGACACACGTGTGCTTATGAACACGCTCACATACAGAAACAAATACACACACATGGATGCTCACACCAAAGATGCGTAATAACACTAAAACATCATATCTTATATGTGTAAAACAGACATTTACATTTTAGTGAAGTTCATTTTAACAGGAGCTAATTTATTAAATATGAGAATATGAGCATGATGTTATAAAAAGCAATTTTTCCCCCCTGTTTCGCTGAGCAACCCCCCTGGGACTCCTTCATGGACCCCTAGGGGCCCTGCTCCCCTTTTTGGGAGCCCCTGTCCTGAACACTGAAGTGCTGTTTTCTGTGCTGGGCTGTACATATGGAGGCAGTTTGGATGAAGCCATGGCACAGTCGGGCGTGGTCAGGGTTAAATGCTTATCTCTGAGGACAGAGGGCTGTTTTAACGGGAGGCACAAGAAGTGGGATTGTAGGTGAGTGGGATGGTGGGATTGTGGGTGAGTGGGATGGTGGGATTGTGGGTGAATGGGATTGTAGGTGAGTGGGATGGTGGGATTGTAGGTGAGTGGGATTGTGGGTGAGTGGGATGGTGGGATTGTAGGTGAGTGGGATGGTGGGATTTTGGGTGAGTGGGATGGTGGGATTGTAGGTGAGTGGGATGGTGGGATTGTAGGTGAGTGGCATGGTGGGTGAATGGGATTGTGGGTGAGTGGGATGGTGGGATTGTAGGTGAGTGGGATGGTGGGGTTGTAGGTGAGTGGCATGGTGGGTGAATGGGATTGTGGGAGAGTGGGATGGTGGGATTGTAGGTGAGTGGCATGGTGGGTGAATGGGATTGTGGGTGAGTGGGATGGTGGGATTGTAGGTGAGTGGGATGGTGGGATTGTGGGTGAGTGGGATGGTGGGATTGTAGGTGAGTGGGATGGTGGGATTGTAGGTGAGTGGGATGGTGGGATTGTGGGTGAGTGGGATGATGGGATTGTAGGTGAGTGGGATGGTGGGTGAATGGGATTGTGGGTGAGTGGGATGGTGGGATTGTAGGTGAATGGGATGGTGGGTGAATGGGATTGTGGGTGAGTAGGATTGTGGGATGGTGGGATTGTAGGTGAGTGGGATGGTGGGATTGTGGGTGAGTGGGATGGTGGGATTGTGGGTGAGTGGGATGGTGGGATTGTGGGTGAATGGGATTGTAGGTGAGTGGGATGGTGGGATTGTGGGTGAGTGGGATGGTGGGATTGTGGGTGAGTGGGATGGTGGGATTGTAGGTGAGTGGGATGGTGGGATTGTAGGTGAGTGGGATGGTGGGATTGTAGGTGAGTGGGATGGTGGGATTGTGGGTGAGTGGGATGGTGGGATTGTAGGTGAGTGGGATGGTGGGATTGTGGGTGAGTGGGATGGTGGGATTGTAGGTGAGTGGGATGGTGGGATTGTGGGTGAGTGGGATGGTGGGATTGTGGGTGAATGGGATTGTAGGTGAGTGGGATGGTGGGATTATCGGTGAGTGGAATGGTGGGATTGTAGGTGAGTGGGATGGTGGGATTGTGGGTGAGTGGGATTGTAGGTGAGTGGGATTGTGGGTGAGTGGGATGGTGGGATTGTAGGTTAGTGGGATGGTGGGATTGTGGGTGAATGGGATGGTGGGATTGTGGGTGAGTCGGATGGTGGGATTGTGGGTGAGTGGGATTGTAGGTGAGTGGGATGGTGGGATTGTAGGTGAGTGGGATGGTGGGATTGTGGGTAAGTGGGATGGTGGGATTGTGGGTGAGTGGGATGGTGGGATTGTAGGTGAGTGGGATGGTGGGATTGTGGGTGAGTGGGTGAGTGGGATGGTGGTAGAGGAATGGATGTGGTGGAGGAGGAGAGGAATGGGTGTGATGGAGGAGGTGAGGGATGGATGTGCTAGAGGAATGAAGGGATGGATGTGATGAAGGAGGAGAGGGGTGGATATGGTGGAGGAAGAGAGGGATAGATGTGATGGAGGAGGATAGGAATGGATGTGGTGCAGGTGGGGAGGAATGGATGTGGTGGAGGAGGAGAGGAATGGATGTGGTGGAGGGGGGGAGGGATGGATGTGGTGGAGGAGGAGAGGGATGGATGTGGTGTGGGAGGAGAGGGATGGATGTGCCGGGGGAAGGGAGGGATGGATGTGGCAGAGGAGGAGTGGACTGAGAGAGCAAGAAATGCCTGTGTCTCCTCTGCACATCTCCTTGCTCTAGTTCAGTTGCCATGGTGATGCAATCTTTGCGCTCTGCTGTGCAATGCATTTGATCTCTCAGGGGCAAAAAAAGGCTATGTGCTCTCGTCCCCTTTCTCCCGTTTCCCTCCCTCCCCTCCTTCCCTCTCTGTCCCCCTGCTTCCCTATCTCCTACCCTTCTTCCCTCTCTTCATCCTCTTTCCCTGTTGTTCTGTGAGGCTGCTGTTCTGTGAGGCTGTTCTGTGTGAGGCTGTTCTCTGAGGCTGTTCTGTCTGAGGCTAGTGTACTGTGAGGCTGTTCTGTGTAAGGCTGTTCTGTGTGAGGCTGCTGTTCTATGAGGCTGTTCAGTGTGAGGCTGTTCTATGAGGCTGTTCTGTTCTGCTGTTCTTGCAGGACATGACTCGATTCTATGTGCCTGCTCGACCACTGCACTCCGCGGCAGCAGGGCGCCTTGTAACCCCTCCCACCTGCCCAAAGGGATCACAGAGCTTCTCCACCTTAGCTCCCCAGTGGTGGAACGAACTCCCCGTCCCTCTCCGAACCTCCCCCTCACTACCCATCTTCCGCCGTGGCCTGAAGACTCATCTCTTCAGACTATACCTAGACTAACCACCACCACGCTGTGTATTTCACTCTTTTAAAAAAAAGACACTTTCATGACACTTGTTACATGTTGCCCCATTCCAGCACTTCTTGGTAATTTGTATTTGTCCTAATACTGTAGCTTATTCTTCTGCCTAGTTGGCTTTGCAGAGGTTAGGTCAGAATAGTGTTCACTGTGTGAACTGTGTTCTTGGCTAGAAATAGCTGTGCAAAATAAGTATTGTACCTTACTGAACCTGTGTTTAGCAGTTGTCTATGACCATGAAATGCACTTTTTGTACGTCGCTTTGGATAAAAGCGTCTGCCAAATGAATGTAATGTAATGTGTGAGGCTGCTGTACTGTGAGGCTGTTCTGTATGAGTCTGTCTTGTGTGAGGCTGCTGTTCTGTGAGGCTGTTCTGTGTGAGGGTGTTCTGTGAGACTGTCTTGTGTGAGGCTGTTCTGTGAGGCTGTTCTGTGTGAGGCTGCTGTACTGTGAGGCTGTTCTGTGTGAGGCTATCTTGTGTGAGGCTGTTCTGTGTGAGGCTGCTGTACTGTGAGGCTGTTCTGTGTGAGGCTATCTTGTGTGAGGCTGTTCTGTGTGAGGCTGCTGTACTGTGAGGCTGTTCTGTGTGAGGCTATCTTGTGTGAGGCTGTTCTGTGTGAGGCTGCTGTACTGTGAGGCTGTTCTGTGTGAGGCTATCTTGTGTGAGGCTGTTCTGTGTGAGGCTGCTGTACTGTGAAGCTGTTCTGTGTGAGGCTATCTTGTGTGAGGCTGTTCTGTGTGAGGCTGCTGTACTGTGAAGCTGTTCTGTGTGAGGCTGTTCTGACACGCTGAGTGGAGAGTGGAGTTTATTTCCTCTCTCTTCTGGACTCTTCCAGTGAAAATTATTTATTTTGGCAAGCCCTGTCCAGGGTACTGGTCTGGGTCCAGCGTGCTGTGATATCCACACCGGTAATGACCTCCATCACTTTCCTTTGAATGCTGTACCAGCAGTGGAAGGTTGTAGCTTTATTTAGTTATTTCTCATTTGTCACAGTTTCTCTAATCCCGGTCGTGTTCCTTCTACGTATTTGGGCCCGTACCGTTTGCATGGCTCCTCTGTCTGAAGCGGCACACCCAGCTGCTGCAGTTTGCATTCTGCAGACTGCGCTGCACTGGAGGACCGTGCAGCTGGGGCAGCTGGAGCAGACGGCCTTGGTGCAGCCTGACCTGAGGAGCTGCTCTGTGTGGTGAGGCCAGTGTGCCAGATTTTTTTGAAAGAGAAATTTTGGTGATCATCTTTAGAAACTTAATGTTCCTGGTTCATATCAGTAACTAACCCTGGAGCAGAACACACGTTGTACTGTCAATGTTGGGGTTTGATCCTGGGATAGTATTCTCTGTCATGGACATATGTGTTGAGGGGCTTTTCTCTTTGCTGATATGCGGTATGGTGTTTATGGGGCCTTAAAGATGTGACCTGTCTGAAATGGTGGCATACTGTCGGGGAGTATGGGAACCCTGAGTGCAGGTATTTACAGAAGCAGATGCCAGCCCCATGGGGCGGGAGTGGCCTGTAATGAGTGCATTTATTGGGGGGGGGGGGGTGTTAGGGTTTGGGTGCTTTAGAGATGGCGGTGGAGTAGAGAGTGTTGCTGTGCTGGGGGGGTGTTAGGGTTTGGGTGCTTTAGAGATGGCGGTGGAGTAGAGAGTGTTGCTGTGCTGGGGGGGGGGGTGGGGGGGGTTAGGGTTAGGGTGCTTTAGAGATGGCGGTGGAGTAGAGAGTGTTGCCGTGCTGGGGGGGTGGGGGGGGGGGTTAGGGTGCTTTAGAGATGGCGGTGGAGTAGAGAGTGTTTCTGTGCTGGGGGGGGGGGGCGGGGTTAGGGTGCTTTAGAGATGGCGATGGAGTAGAGAGTGTTGCTATGCTGGGGGGGTGGGGGGGGGGGGGTTAGGGTGCTTTAGAGATGGCGGTGGAGTAGAGAGTGTTGCTATGCTGGGGGGGTGAGGGGGGGTTAGGGTGCTTTAGAGATGGCGGTGGAGGAGAGAGTGTTGCTGTGCTGGGGGGGGGGGGGGGGGTTAGGGTTAGGGTGCTTTAGAGATGGCGGTGGAGGAGAGAGTGTTGCTGTGCTGGGGGAGTGGGGGGGGTTAGGGTGCTTTAGAGATGGCGGTGGAGTAGAGAGTGTTGCTATGCTGGGGGGGTGGGCGGGGTTAGGGTGCTTTAGAGATGGCGGTGGAGTAGAGAGTGTTGCTGTGCTGGGGGGGGGGGGGGGGGGTTAGGGTGCTTTAGAGATGGCGGTGGAGTAGAGAGTGTTGCTGTGCTGGGGGGGTGGGGGGGGTTTAGGAGTGCTTTAGAGATGGCGGTGGAGTAGAGAGTGTTGCTGTGCTGGGGGGGTGGGGGGGGGTTAGGGTGCTTTAGAGATGGCGGTGGAGTAGAGAGTGTTGCTGTGCTGGGGGGGGGGGGGGGGGGGGTTAGGGTTAGGGTGCTTTAGAGATGGCGGTGGAGTAGAGAGTGTTGCTGTGCTGGGGGGGTGGGGGGGGGGGGGGGTTAGGGTGCTTTAGAGATGGCGGTGGAGTAGAGAGTGTTGCTGTGCTGGGGGGGGGGGTTTAGGGTTTGGGTGCTTTAGAGATGGCGGTGGAGTAGAGAGTGTTGCTGTGGCTGGGGGTGGGGGGGGGGTTAGGGTTAGGGTGCTTTAGAGATGGCGGTGGAGTAGAGAGTGTTGCCGTGCTGGGGGGGGTGGGGGGGGGTTAGGGTGCTTTAGAGATGGCGGTGGAGTAGAGAGTGTTTCTGTGCTGGGGGGGGTGGGGGCGGGGTTAGGGTGCTTTAGAGATGGCGGTGGAGTAGAGAGTGTTGCTATGGCTGGGGGGTGGGGGGGGTTAGGGTGCTTTAGAGATGGCGGTGGAGTAGAGAGTGTTGCTATGCTGGTATGGGGGGGGTGAGGGGGGGTTAGGGTGCTTTAGAGATGGCGGTGGAGGAGAGAGAGTGTTGCTGTGCTGGGGGGGGGTGGGGGGGGGGTTGGGTTAGGGTGCTTTAGAGATGGCGGTGGAGGAGAGAGTGTTGCTGTGCTGGGGGAGTGGGGGGGGGTTAGGGTGCTTTAGAGATGGCGGTGGAGTAGAGAGTGTTGCTATGCTGGGGGGGGTGGGGGGGGTTAGGGTGCTTTAGAGATGGCGGTGGAGTAGAGAGTGTTTGCTGTGCTGGGGGGGGTGGGGGGGGTTAGGGTGCTTTAGAGATGGCGGTGGAGTAGAGAGTGTTGCTGTGCTGGGGGGGTGGGGGGGGGGGGTTAGGGTGCTTTAGAGATGGCGGTGGAGTAGAGAGTGTTGCTGTGCTGGGGGGGGGGGTGGGGGGGGGGTTAGGGTTAGGGTGCTTTAGAGATGGCGGTGGAGTAGAGAGTGTTGCTGTGCTGGGGGGGTGGGGGGGGGGGGTTAGGGTGCTTTAGAGATGGCGGTGGAGTAGAGAGTGTTGCTGTGCTGGGGGGGGGGGGGGGTTGGGGGTTAGGGTTAGGGTGCTTTAGAGATGGCGGTGGAGTAGAGAGTGTTGCTGTGCTGGGGGAGTGGGGGGGGGTTAGGGTGCTTTAGAGATGGCGGTGGAGTAGAGAGTGTTGCTATGCTGGGGGGGTGGGGGGGGTTAGGGTGCTTTAGAGATGGCGGTGGAGTAGAGAGTGTTGCTGTGCTGAGGGGGGGGAGTGGGGTGGGGGTTAGGGTGCTTTAGAGATGGCGGTGGAGTAGAGAGTGTTTCTGTGCTGGGGGGGGGGGGGGGGGGGTTAGGGTGCTTTAGAGATGGCGGTGGAGTAGAGAGTGTTGCTGTGCTGAGGGGGGGGAGTGGGGTGGGGGTTAGGGTGCTTTAGAGATGGCGGTGGAGTAGAGAGTGTTTCTGTGCTGGGGGGGGGGGGGGGGTTAGTGTGCTTTAGAGATGGCGGTGGAGTAGAGAGTGTTTTCTGTGCTGGGGGGGTGGGGGGGGTTAGGGTGCTTTAGAGATGGCGGTGGAGGAGAGAGTGTTGCTGTGCTGGGGGGAGGGTTAGGGTGGGTGCTTTAGAGATGGCGGGGTGGAGGAGAGAGTGTTGCTGTGCTGGGGGGTGGGGGTGGGGTTAGGGTTAGGGTGCTTTAGAGATGGCGGTGGAGGAGAGAGTGTTGCTGTGCTGGGGGGGGGGAGTGGGGTGGGGGTTAGGGTGGTTTAGAGATGGCGGTGGAGTAGAGAGTGTTTCTGGTGGCTGGGGGGGGTGGGGGGGTTAGGGTGCTTTAGAGATGGCGGTGGAGTAGAGAGTGTTTGCTGTGCTGAGGGGGGTGGGGGGGGTTAGGGTGCTTTAGAGATGGCGGTGGAGTAGAGAGTGTTTCTGTGCTGGGGGGGTGGGGGGGTTAGGGTGCTTTAGAGATGGCGGTGGAGTAGAGAGTGTTGCTGTGCTGAGGGGGGGGGGGGGTGGGGGGGTAGGTGTTTAGAGATGGCGGTGGAGTAGAGAGTGGTGCTGTGCTGGGGGAGTGGGGGGGTTAGGGTGCTTTAGAGATGGCGGTGGAGTAGAGAGTGTTGCTGTGCTGAGGGGGGGGGTGGGGGGTTAGGGTGCTTTAGAGATGGCGGTGGAGTAGAGAGTGTTGCTGTGCTGGGGGGGTGGGGGGGGTTAGGGTTCGGTGGTGCTTATTTTAGAGATGGCGGTGGAGTAGAGAGAGAGTGTTGCTGTGCTGAGGGGGGGGGTGGGGGGGGGGGTTAGGGTGCTTTAGAGATGGCGGTGGAGTAGAGAGTGTTGCTGTGCTGAGGGGGGGGGGTGGGGGGGTTAGGGGTGCTTTAGAGATGGCGGTGGAGTAGAGAGTGTTGCTGTGCTGGGGGGGTGGGGGGGGGGGTTAGGGTTGCTTTAGAGATGGACGGTGGTAGTAGAGAGTGTTTGCTGTGCTCTGAGGGGTGGGGTGGGGGGTTAGGGTGCTTTAGAGATGGCGGTGGAGTAGAGAGTGTTGCGTGCTGTGCGGGTGGGGGGGGTTTGGTGTGGGGGGGGTTAGGGTGCTTTTAGAGATGGCGGTGGAGTAGAGAGTGTTGCTGTGCTGAGGGGGGGGGTGGGGGGTGGTTGGGGGGGTTAGGGTGCTTTAGAGATGGCGGTGGAGTAGAGAGTGTTGCTGTGCCACTCCCTTGCGGTTTCTCCTGGTATGCTGTGCTACAGAGAGAGAAGGAAACAGGAAGTTTTAACACACCTCTCTTGTGTTTTCCTTTTGAAGAGAGCCAAGCCACGCCCACAGCAATCTCACTCAAATTGTGACCTAGTGATCTGGATTAGTAATCTCCTGTGTGTGTGCCACCTTCCCCACCGACATTCTAGAACATCCTGTTACTCATTTTATTTCACTAACATCCAGTGTAACTCCTCAATGTGACAGTTTAGAACAGTTCTGTACATACAGTAAATTTAATCTAATTTAACTTCTGATGGGATGGGTTCCTGGAGTGGTAATGAGCGGTTTGGGGCCTATATTATGCACATTTGCATGTTTACTTTTGCTGTTCTCCGTGTATCACTCATTCCCATCCAGACTGGTAGAGGTAGTGTAGATCCTGTTCTACCAGGTCCTGATGTGTCACTGCTTCAAGCCTTTTTTCTTAACATGGAAAAATAAACGTGAATCTTCCTCTCTGTGTGTTCCCCCCCCTCTGTGCCCTGGCCTTAACCCCCCCCCCCCCCCACACTGTGCCCTAGCCGCAACCCCCCCCCCCCCCCCCGTTGCCCTAGCCGCAACCCCCCCCCCCCCCCCCCGCCGTGCCCTAACCGTAACCCCCCTCCCCCCACCGTCACAGCAGATCCCTCCAGTGATGTAGACAGCACCAGATCCTCACATAAAAATAAAAAATAAAACAAAAATCACAAAGGGGAAGAGGAGGTCGGAACTCAAACTGCAGCGTGTTGGGGTTTTTGTGCAGACTGAATGGAAGTAGATGGTTTCACAGCTGGAACAGTGACCCGTGAATGTCTTTCTGGGCATGTGGGGGGCGGGGGGTGGGAGGGTGAGTCATTATGAGGTAATGATGAATCGTCGGATCTGTGCTGTCTTCTAACGCAGTCTGGTGTCCTTCAGACACAACGTGCTGGGTTTGGATCCAGGCTAATTTTCTGTATATTTAATAAATAGTCCATCATTTGATCAGTACCTGGGTACTGGTACCAGTCCTAACATTGGGTTACTTTGTTTGGTGAACTGGGTGAAATCTGTGGGGTAAATTAGAAGATAATCCTGCTGTACTCCACTCCACTCTCTGAGTTTGCAACAAAGTAAAAACTGGGGTCCTAAAAGGGTTTTCGTGCATCCATGTTCCAACTGAGAAGATCTGCCTGCATGACATTTACATAGAAGCAAATTTTCATTACGGTTCATTATTATATAGAAGCTCATTTACATTGCATTCCACCACTACATAGAAGCAGCTTGCGCAGATTCCATTTTACATTGTTTTTTTTGGCTGGACCGCAACAGCGGGGCCAGTCCTACAAACGCGAATGTCTGTGACTGACTGACTGACTGAGTGAATGAGTGATGAAGTTACACCATCGGTCGGCCGCCTTATGAAATTACACCATTGGTTGACTATGTATGTTGACTATGCTTAGGGTTATAGCTAGGTAAGCTGTTTATCTGGACTTAGTTGAGTAGGCACAAGTGCAATAACTATTGCTTGTTTTATTTGCATAGACTGCTTTGTTGCTGTTTTTGTTGTGTCAATCAGATTAACCTACAGGGTCCAAGTTAAACTACGTGGTCGTTCCCTGCACTTGGAACTGTACTTCCCTCTAGGGTTTTCAACACACTTGTTCCTGGTTATGGTTATACACTTTGTTGTACGTCGCTCTGGATAAGAGCATCTGCCAAATGCCTGTAATGTAATGTAATGGTTGGCTGGGTCACGTGTGTTAGGTCCAGCCAAATACTAGGTTTTAACCTGGTCTTGTTACTATAGCAATTCAGGTTCAATATTTTACTCAATGGTGCAATAGTGCCCCAGCTAGGAATCAAACCTACAACCTTTCAGTTACGAAGATCTGTTCCCACACTGCGCCCCCCTGGTGCCTCGACTGAGTAATACATTTCAGAATTGAACTGAAGCTGTAAGAGCTGAGCCGGTAATGTGAGAATGATTATGAGGTCACAGAGAGAGGCTGTGCTTGACAGCTCCCCCTAGCTGACATGGTTGGTAGCACTGGGGTATATCTGGTCTTTCGGAATGTTCTGCTGTCTTTTGGTTTTTGAATTTTGGATTACATTGGGACAAACAAACTACAAGTTAGTTGACCCTTACCTTTAGATTGGAGGTGAATACTTGTTGTAATTTTTCTTAATTTTCTGCTTGTGGATTGTACATTTTGATGAAGGTTGATCCAACAGTTTGGTCTACTATCAACAAATTCTGCAATTTTATTGATATTTTTTAGAATAATTACCAGATTAAATCAAATAAATATATTTCATATGTTGGATAAGTGACTGGTCTTAACTGTTGATGCACTTGCACTGACCGAACGTCAGTATTCAGAGTGCTGAACGTCAGTATTCAGAGTGCTGAACGTCAGTATTCAGAGTGCTGAACGTCAGTATTCAGAGTGCTGAACGTCAGTATTCAGAGTGCTGAACGTCAGTATTCAGAGTGCTGAACGTCAGTATTCATTCTGAACGTCAGCATTCAGAGTGCTGAACGTCAGCATTCAGAGTGCTGAACGTCAGTATTCAGAGTGCTGAACGTCAGTATTCAGAGTGCTGAACGTCAGTATTCAGAGTGCTGAACGTCAGTATTCAGAGTGCTGAACGTCAGTATTCAGAGTGCTGAACGTCAGTATTCAGAGTGCTGAACGCCAGTATTCAGAGTGCTGAACGTCAGTATTCAGAGTGCTGAACGTCAGTATTCAGAGTGCTGAACGTCAGTATTCAGAGTGCTGAACGTCAGTATTCAGAGTGCTGAACGTCAAACAAGGGTTTTGATGGTTAAAACTGCTGGGTTTTGAAAATGAAACATATTTTACATAATCTTCTCCTTGTTGACAGTTTATTTGAAACAAGTTGTTTCACATTTCACTCGTTTATGTTTGTAGTGGAGTGTGTATCTTGGGGGTGCCTGTTGTGTGCTTTTATAATTAAGTGAACACTTATACAGTTGTGACATACTGTAGTCAATTTATTTTAATGTGCATTTTGTGTTTAATCTGTATGTGGTTTATGCAACAATGGTTGAGTGGCAAGTGCTGTATTTAATTTCTTTTGTGGCATTTGCTTGCATTGTAAAACTCAAAATAACTCTTTCTTGCTTATATAATCTGTGAGCGGCTGTGATCAGTTTTCAGTCGTTATAGCTGGACTAACGTCCCCCTCTTTTCTCCCTGCAGGGGCGACATGTCAAAACCGGGCAGCTGGCCGCCATCAAGGTCATGGATGTCACCGAGGTAATGGCCCCTTTACCCAGAATGCACTGCTGTGGGCGTGATAGAAGGAGCTGGATTGCTTAGTATGTTTGGTGATCTGAACCTGAAGTTCTAGAGAAATGTGTCTGTGCTCTCTTTCCTCAGAACAATTCTCAGAAAAAAACATTCTCCTGTGTTTGTTCTAGAATACTAGAATAAAAAAACATTTGTACATGTACATGCAGCACATAATATTAAAATGAGTTTCCAGTGCAGTCTGTAAGTATTTGGGTGGTGACACAGTTTTTATTGTATTGGCTCTAACACTTTGTATTTTACATTACATTACAGGCATTTAGCACACGCTCTTATCCAGAGCGACTTACTTAACTTTTTACATGGCATTTACATCCATTTATACAGCTGTATATATACTGAAGCAATGCAGGTTAAGTACCCATTTTACTACACTGCTGCAATTTGAAATGAAACAGTATATATATGACTAAGAAGTTATGTTGCAGACTGTCAGCTTGAATTTCAGTGTATTATGTGGATCATGTTGGTATTACATCCCCTTTTATATTTTATACTTCTGTTGTTTTCCCATCTTCGGGGAACAAAAGTAATTGGACAGTGGACTGCTTGGCTGTTTCTTGGTCTGCTGCGTTTTGTTGCATTATTAGTTCATGCACATTAAAGCTAATGAAAGGTCTGGAGTTGATTCCAGGTGTGGAATTTGCATGTGGAGTTTGTTGTTGTTGTCTCCCAACGTGAAGACCAAAGAAGCATCAATGGCAGTAAAGTAGGCCATCATGAGGCTGAGAAATTGGGATACTCAGCCTCATCTTTTACGAGTGCTTCTTGAGCACCTCTGCAATGTGTTAGCAGCCCTTTCTGTTGGTTATTACACATTATGCAGCAGCAAGAAGCTCAAATTTGGCTTTTTCAGAAACAACCGGCCTGCCGTCTGCCAGCGTGCAAGTGGAACTAATTTACTTGCTCAAAATCAGGGCTACGCTCAACTCCATATTGAGGCAAAAGTTGAATTTGAATTTCTTTAAAAAAAACCGAGGGCCAGAATGGAAAGAAAACAGCTGCACTTAATCTCACATTTGTAAGTATTTTATAAATCAGGTTTAAGATTTGGCCTAAATTTAGGAATTAGTCTTTTTTATTATTACAGCAAATTTTTCAGGCTTCCATACTTATGTAGTCATATACAGACTGTTTGAATGCAAGCAAAACCACCCTCATCGCACGCACGCACACACACGCGCACACGCACACACACACGCACGCACGCACACACACACACGCACACGTGCGCGCACACACGCGCACGCACACACACACACGGGCACACACGCACACACGCACGCATGCATGCACACACACACACATGCACGCACACGCGCGCGCACACACGCACACACGCACACACATGCACACACACGCACACGCACACACACACACACGCACGCACGCACACACACACACAAAACCATTTCTCCTAAAATAGCAAGTAATTTCTGTGGTATGAATGATCTGTTCTAAAAGAATGGGACTTTCTTTTAGGGTTTTATCCCCCCCTCAAGCACTGTGGCATTAACACAACTTATTATGTTTTTTATTTAAGAGTGTGCTGTACAGGCGAGCGTTGTGCTGCATGTTTCTTATACCATAATCTATTCATGCAGCTGGTTATTTATTCCAGTGACGCAGGGTAACGTCCTTCAGCTGACAGAAACCTTCTCTCCAGATTCACATTAATGTTAGCTTTAGGCTCTGTAAGAAGCTGCTTCCCTGCCCCCAGTGTGAATTACATTACATTACATGATTCCGCTGGGATCACAGATTTACGCTGCTCGCTAGCACACCCTGCTGGTCGGCCTGCTGTCCTGAATGAGTCAGACCTGCCAACTGCGCTGTTTTAAGAAGCAACAACAACATTCCACTCTTCTGAGGAGGCCATGCTTGTGTGCAGAGTCACACATCAATGGCATGTATGAGTGGCTATGCAACATACTGCTCTGAGCAACTTCTATGTGATTGGTTACTGTGCTCAGCTGGTTTAATGGGATTGGTTACTGTGCTCAGTGGATTTAATGGAATTGGTTATTGTGCTCAGTGGATTTAATGGGATTGGTTATTGTGCTCTGAAAATTCATTGGGATTGGTTACTGTGCTCAGCAGCTTAAATGGGATTGAGTGCTTTTTGTGTAGTTTGTTACTGGACTTGCTGGGTTGAGCTCTATTTTTGGCTGTGCTCACCTGGTTTAGTGTTCGTATTGCATGCTGGGTTAATGGTGAAGGGGTGGTGATATTGAGGCAGTAAGGGAATGCTTTACATGAAAAGTTCAAGTATTTAAATTACATTACATTACATTTATTTGGCAGACGCTTTTATTCAAAGCGATGTACAAAAAGTGCATTTCATGGTCATGGACAACTACAAAACACAGGTTCAATAACATACAATATTTATTTTGTACAGCTATTTCTAGCCAGGAACACAGTTTAGTTCACACAGTGAACACTATTCTCGCCTAACCTCTGCAAAGCCAACGAGGAGAAGCAGAAGAACAAGCTACAGTATTAGGACAAATACAAATTACCAAAAAGTGCTGGGATGGGGTAACATGTAACAAGTGTCATGAAAGGGGGGGGGGGGGGTGGATTTAGAATGAAATATACAGAGTGGTGGTAGTTAGTCCAGGTATAGTCTGAAGAGATGAGTCTTTAGACCACGGTGGAAGATGGGTAGTGAGGTTTGGAGAGGGTCAGGGAGTTCATTCCACCACTGGGGAGCTAGGGTGGAGAAGCTCTGTGATCCCTTTGTTTGGGTGGGAGGGGGTACAAGGCGCCCTGCTGCTTAAATCATTATCATCTCATATCTATTGCAATATTAGCTATTTTTCTATTCGTCTAAGCATGTCGGACAATATGTCAGTTTTTTTATTTAAAGAAATTCTGCCCTCCTTTTGCATTTCCTTTGTAATGGCATGCTGCATACTGCTTTTCATGTTCACACTGTGTTCTTGTATATTAGCATACTGCTGCCCTAAAGTTAGCATGCTGCTGTGTGTTGGCATGCTGCTGTGTGTTAGCATGCTGCTGTGTGTTGGCATGCTGCTGTGTGTCAGCATGTTGCTGTGTGTCAGCATGTTGCTGTGTGTTAGCATGCTGCTGTGTGTTGGCATGCTGCTGTGTGTCAGCATGTTGCTGTGTGTTAGCATGCTGCTGTGTGTTGGCATGCTGCTGCAGGGCTTGAAATTAACTTTTTTACTTGGTAGCACTGGTTCTCCCAACTTCAAAAAGTTATGAGTACCCACCAAAATGTAAGGAGCACCAACAATATGTGCAATAGATTTTTTTATTGATAAAAAACGACAATATAACAGTACGGTTTACAAGTAACAGTTAAACTGTCAGGCTTAAAATGTGTCGACTTCGTTGCAAACGCACTGTTACCTGCAATCTCCATCCTACAGTATGGGGGGGGAGGGGGGGTGCTGGCGCAAGGAATTGTGTGTTATGCATTCAAACGACAAAGCGCTTCTAGTCACATTAATACCGCTAATTAAATCAACCGCCAGTAAACTGCATCAGAGAAATTAGCTGTTTCAACTGGATCGCTACACAAAACACTTCGAACGTTTCTAAAAAAAAAATGCCGTAATCGTTCGCTTCAACGCTAATAAATTGATCATAAACTTTTGTCTTCGGGTAACATTAGCTAACTCATAACCAAGGCCAGGCTGGGTCTCAAACCCATAACCAAGGCCAGGCTGGGTCTCAAACTCATAACCAAGGCCAGGCTAGGTCTCAAACCCATAACCAAGGCCAGGCTGGGTCTCAAACCCATAACCAAGTCCAGGCTGGGTCTCAAACTCATAACCAAGGCCAGGCTGGGTCTCAAACCCATAACCAAGTCCAGGCTGGGTCTCAAACTCATAACCAAGGCCAGGCTGGGTCTCAAATTCATAACCAAGGCCAGGCTGGGTCTCAAACCCATAACCAAGGCCAGGCTGAATCTGAAATTCATAACCAAGGCCAGGCTGGGTCTTAAACTCACACCATTGAAATATCTGCACTAACATCCACATTTGTTTCACGATTACATGTTTTGCTCAGTAGCATTTTATTGAAAATGCTCAGAAATCTGTGGAAATAGACCCCCCCCCCCTGTTTCAGGTCTCCCTGCAGTGGGGTAATGAAGATAATAGTGGGGTAATGAGAGTTCCCCGTATGCCTGATGCACAGACGCCATTTTGTGCCGATGGGGGTGTTGCTGGCTCAGTGAGTGTGCCGTGGCGGCTGGTGGAAGCTGCCTTGGGTGGCGGTGTGGCCAATCATGCGCCCCCAGCTGGGCTGCTGTGTGCAGCGGGGCCTGGTGCGGTCTGGATCCACGGTTCGAATCCATGGTGGTCATCCACTGTGCTGCTTTAGGGCTGCACTCCCAGCATGCGTCTGATTTAAAGCATTATGTAACTGAGGCAGATGGCCATGAAAAGTATTCCTTGTGATGTGGTTAACTTGGTTCCAGTTTGTTCTCATTACTCTAAATGTCTGTGCGTTTCACAGTGCAGTCAGTGGTTAACAGCACAGAGCAGGGGGAAGCTCTACTGGTCAATAAGCCCCAAACTAATGGCTCATTAGAGACTGGAGCATAAACCATGTTAGAATATTAATCACTTTTGTTCTTCATGAAATAATGCCCTCGTATACCGAGCTAATGATCCTGCCTCCCTGTCTGTTATGTGTGTTCTACATGTACCGAGCTAATGATCCTGCCTCCCTGTCTTTTATATGTGTTTTTAGGATGAAGAGGAGGAAATTAAATTGGAGATTAATATGCTGAAGAAGTATTCACATCACAGAAACATTGCTACATACTACGGTGCTTTCATCAAGAAGAGCCCCCCAGGACACGATGACCAGCTATGGGTGAGTGAACCCCTACCCCCCAATAAGACATACACACACTCTCTCTCTCTCACACACACACACACACACACTGTTCTTGTGTGAGTGTGCACATGTGTGCGCACACCTGTACATAAACTTGTCGGTAATTGTTACGTCCCTACGCCTCAGGTGGGGGCGCTGGCCGTTTGGACACATGTGTGTGTCTTGTTACAGTTAATTGAGAGCACCTGTGGCGGTGCCCTTTTAAGAAGCCTTGAGTTGGCTTCTCAAGGGATGGGGGCTTTTTCTCCTCACCTCTCGACCACGGCCGGGTCTTGATTTTATCTTGTGTTTTGCACCTATTTTAGTATCTCTTATGGGTAGTTGAATAAAGTTATTGGTTGTGTTTGGGAAGCCTTGGTTTTGGCTTCATTGTGTTTGCGGGGGCTTGAGAGCAACCGTAACAGTAATAGGCCTATTTCACAAGATGGCGACCAAAACCGGATGTAGAGATACTTTGTTTCCGGTTACTGTTGCTACGGACGCAAGTCCATTTCTGACAGCGAAAAATTGAGCCTGAACAGCAACGTGTTCTCACAGTCCCTAATAGCTCTGCCAAAGTTCACTATGTCCGATGTTATCCTCATTGTCGAAGCATTGCCAGTGAACGTTAAGCGGTCTAAACTAGACAAGGGCTATAAATTATTTTTGAGAAGTTTATATTCGGTTATGAAGGTAAGTATAACGTTAGCTCTGGTTCGCCAGAAAGCTAAATAGCTAGCTTGCTAACCACAGCAAGTTAGCCGATTAAAGAGATATTTCACTTCGACATAACATAAATTATTTTCTGGAGGTGACTCCATTGTGTTTTCGCAACGTGAAGCAACATCTGCTGTCCGTTAACAGGGTCTTTGTTCCTCTTGGTTGTCCTGAAAATGAATGAATAGGGAGCCTGACAGCTGTGAGGAAAAGCGATTCTGTTAACATTGACTGTCAGCAGGGGAGGCAAAGCTATGCATGTACAATGTGTTAGGCTCCACAAAATTACTTATGTTATACCGAAGTGAAATATCTCTGAACTAAGTTTTGTACTACCGTTACTATTTTGTGACATGTTGTTTGTGCTGTACTTGTTCTAATAAAGATTTATATTGCTTGTCAAATCGCCTGTGTAATGCCGGTGTTCAGTTCACTACCGAGCTGTTTGTTTTCATCGCTTATAAAAACTACCCAGACATTTTTAAATCAGCTGATATATCTTAAGTAGGCTTGTTGCGATGTCCGTCAATACATTTCGTAATTAGAATTAACAGCTAAAATAAATGTGCATCTGCAGTTTCAACATTGAATATCCAAATATGTGCTTGCTGACAAGCTAGCTGGCGAAAACGTAATTTGCTAATCATAACATAAAATATAGCTCGCTAACTGATTTTATGACATTCTTGAGTAACAAGTACCACATGGCTGAAACTGCGTTAGTTCTCAATGAATGATAAAAATAAATAAAATAAAAAAATGAAAAACAAAGGAGTTGGTAGGGGACTCAGGCATTTAGACCCAAATGTATGTGAGGAGAAAAGTTTCATATCGAATGTAATCTTATTCACAAAGCAGTAGCTAACTGGCTAGCTATCGTAATGGGTTAGTTTATGTTAGTTTGCAACATTATGACAGTCATGCTACCTAGCAAGTTTTTTTCTTATTTTGGAGTACATCTGTGGGAATGCTGTGAAAGGGAAAATAAATTATTTTTCGAATTGGTACACAGGGGAACGCTACAAAACAAAAAAGCTCTTTGTCGCTGCCATTGTTTTGGTGGCTGTTAAGATAACCGGAAATGAGAGACCCCTACATCCGGTTTACATACCCGGAAATGTGAAATAAGCCTATTGTCTAGTTAACACTCTGTCCCTCACTCTCCCTCTCCCTCTCCCCCTCTCCCTCTCTCTCCCACCTCCCCCCTCCCCCCTCCCTCTCTCTCCCACCCCCTCCCCTCTCTCTCCCACCTCCCCCCCTCTCTCCCCCACACCTCCCCCCCTCCCTCTCTACCACCTGCCTCTCTCTCTCTCTCTCTCTCCCCCTCTCTCTTCCACCCCCCTGTAGTTGGTGATGGAGTTCTGTGGAGCTGGTTCCATCACAGATCTGGTGAAGAACACTAAGGGGAACACGCTGAAGGAGGACTGGATCGCCTACATCTCTAGAGAGATCCTGCGTGTGAGCGCCCTCTCGTTCCTAATCTCTCTTCTCTCTCTTATGCTTCTCTTCCCTCCCCACTTCTCTCTCCCTCTCTTCCCTCCCCACTTCTCTCTTCCTTCTCTTCCTTCCCCACTTCTCTCTCCCTCTCTTCTATCTGATTTCTCCTTTCTCTTCTCCCTCCTCAGGGGCTGGCCCACCTGCACGCTCACCATGTCATCCACCGAGACATCAAGGGTCAAAACGTGTTGCTGACCGAGAATGCCGAGGTCAAGCTGGGTGAGTCTCTGCCCTTCCCAACAGCCATGCCCACCCTGACCTCACTGTCATACAGTTAAACCAGAATGCAGAGCCATGCCCACCCTGACCTCACTGTCATACAGTCAAACCAGAATGCAGAGCCATGCCCACCCTGACCTCACTGTCATACAGTTAAACCAGAATGCAGAGCCATGTCCACCCTGACCTCACTGTCATACAGTTAAACCAGAATGCAGAGCCATGCCCACCCTGACATCAGTTTCACATGTTGAAATCTGAATTCACATCCATAAGCAGGTTACATGAAGAATCGTTTATTTAAGCTGTGTGTAAATGTTCATAGATGTTGGTGTAAGGTGGCCCAATGTTGGCATAAGCTGGCTCAGTGTTTGTGTAAAGTGACACAGTATTGGTGTAAAGTAGCTCAATGGTGGTGTAAAGTGGCTCAGTGGTGGAGTAAAGTAGCTCAGTGTTTGTGTAAAGTGGCTCAGTGTTTGTGTAAAGTAGCTCAGTGGTGGTGTAAAGTGGCTCAGTGTTGGTGTAACATGGCTCAGTGTTTGTGTAACATGGCTCAGTGTTTATGTAAAGTGGCTCAGTGTTGGTGTAAAGTGGCTCAGTGTTTGTGTAACATGGCTCAGTGTTTGTGTAACATGGCTCAGTGTTTATGTAAAGTGGCTCAGTGTTGGTGTAAAGTGGCTCCATGTTGGTGTAAAGTGGCTCAGTGTTTGTGTAAAGTGGCTCTGTGACTGGCTAAATGACCTGTGGGCGTGGTTTAGGCTGCTGGCTCACTGACTGGCTAAGAGTGACCTGTGGGCGTGGTTTAAGCTGCTGGCTCACTGACTGGTTGAGAGTGACCTGTGGGTGTGGTTTAGGCTGCTGGCTCACTGACTGGCTGAGAGTGACCTGTGGGTGTGGTTTAGGCTGCTGGCTCACTGACTGGCTGAGAGTTTCCTGTGGGTGTTGTTTAAGCTGCTGGCTCACTGACTGGCTGAGAGTGACCTGTGGGTGTGGTTTAGGCTGCTGAGAGTGACCTGTGGGTGTGGTTTAGGCTGCTGGCTCACTGACTGGCTGAGAGTGACCTGTGGGTGTGGTTTAGGCTGCTGGCTCACTGACTGGCTGAGAGTGACCTGTGGGTGTGGTTTAGGCTGCTGGCTCTGTGACTGGCTAAATGACCTGTGGGCGTGGTTTAGACTGCTGGCTCACTGACTGGCTAAGAGTGACCTGTGGGTGTGGTTTAGGCTGCTGGCTCACTGACTGGCTGAGAGTGACCTGTGGGTGTGGTTTAGGCTGCTGGCTCACTGACTGGCTGAGAGTGACCTGTGGGCGTGTCTTGCAGTGGACTTTGGCGTGAGTGCGCAGCTAGACAGGACGGTGGGCAGGAGGAACACCTTCATCGGCACACCCTACTGGATGGCCCCCGAGGTCATCGCCTGTGATGAGAACCCAGACGCCACATATGACTATCGAGTAAGAAACACGCATACACGCATGCACATTGCAGACACACACACACACACACGCTTCTCCATTACATTACATTTATTTAGCAGACACTTTTATCCAAAGCGACCTACAAAAGTGAATATCAAGCTCATTGTAACTACAAAACACAGTTTTGATAAGGTACAATACTCATTTTGTACAGTTATTCATAGCCAAGAACATTATTCTGACCTAACTTTTTCTAAGTCAAACTACAGAGAAGAACAAGCTTCAACATTAGGATGATAATACAAATTACAATAAGTGCTGGAATGGAGGTAGATGTAACATGAGTGGCATGAAAGGGGAATTTAAGTGAAATGACTTGCAGAGTGGTGGCAGTTAGTCCAGGTATTGTCTTCAGACCACGGTGGAAGATGGGTAGTGAGGGAGAGGTTGGAAGAGGGACAGGGAGGTCGTTCCGCCACTGGGGAGCTAGGGTGGCGAAGCTCCGTGAGAGAGATGAACTGAAATGGTAAACGGACTGCATTTATATAGCGCTTTTATGCAAAGGGCTTTACAATTGATGTCTCTCATTCACCCATCACACACACACTCACACACCAACGGTGAAAGGCTGCCATGCAAGGTACCAATCAGCTCGTTGGGAGCAATTAGGGGTTAGGTGGCTTGCTCAGGGACACTTCGACAGGCCCAGGGCGGGGGATCGAACCGGCAACCCTCCGACTGCCAGACAACCGCTCTTACCTCCTGAGCTATGTTGTCCCCGAGGTGCTGCATGCACATGCACCTGCCGCTACGCGGTGTCAGCAGCTCTCAGCCTGTGTGTGACGCAGTCTCACCACCACTGCTCTCTTGCAGAGTGACTTGTGGTCCTGTGGAATTACAGCCATTGAAATGGCGGAGGGAGCTCCACGTAAGTAAAGCCCTTTAGTTTGTCTTTTGGTCTGACTCTTTCAGTGCTTTTCTCTCTTCTTTCATCCCTCTCTCTTTCTGCTGTCCTCCCTCTGCATACCTTTTATGTCTCCTGTCAGTCCCTCCTCTCAGCTCCTCTGTGTTCATTTCCTCAAGTCTTTCCCCAGTTGATGATCAGTGTGCGTTTGATTTGGTCTTTCACCTGTTGATCTGTAAGCATTTGCTCTGGTCTTCTGCCTGCTGATCTGTGTGTGTTTGCTCTTGTCTTCCAGCTCTCTGTGACATGCACCCAATGAGAGCCCTTTTCCTCATTCCCAGAAACCCTCCACCAAGACTCAAGTCTAAGAAGTGGTGAGCGTGTGCTGTGGTTCAGCTACAGCATTACATTACATTGCATTACATTAATTAGACTATACTACATTACATTAGACTACACTACATTACATTGCATTACATTAGACTACACTACACTACATTAGACTACACTATATTACATTACATTAGACTACACTACATTACATTACATTAGACTACACTGCACAACATTAGACTACACTATATTACATTACATTAGACTACATTACATTACATTAGACTACACTACATTACATTACATTACATTAGACTACACTACACTACATTACATTACATTAGACTACACTACATTACATTAGACTACATTACATTACATTACATTAGACTACACTGCACTACACTACATTACAATATATTCGACTACACTACATTACATTAGACTACACTACATTAGATTACAGTACATTACAATACATTAAAGTATACTGTACTACATTGCATTACATTACACTACACTGCACTACATTACATTACGTGACATTGCATTGCCTTGGATGCCAGAGTGGAGTGGTGCCGCTGGAGTGTAGCAGAGCAGAGTGGTGGAGCAGGAGTGTAGCAGAGCGGAGTGATGGAACAGAGCGGAGTGGTGTAGCAGAGCGGAGTGGTGGAGCAGTGTGGAGTGGTGGAGCTGGAGTGCAGCAGAGCGGAGTGATGGAACAGAGCGGAGTGGTGTAGCAGAGCGGAGTGGTGGAGCTGGTGTGGAGCAGAGCGGAGTGGTGGAGCTGGTGTGTAACAGAGCGGAGTGGTGGAGCAGGAGTGTAGCAGAGTGGAGTGGTGGAGCAGGAGTGTAGCAGAGCGGAGTGGTGGAGCTGGTGTGTAGCAGAGCGGAGTGGTGGAGCTGGAGTGTAGCAGAGCGGAGTGGTGGAGCTGGAGTGTAGCAGAGTGGAGTGGTGGAGCAGAGTGGAGTGGTGGAGCAGGAGTGTAGCAGAGCGGAGTGGTGGAGCTGGTGTGTAACAGAGCGGAGTGGTGGAGCAGGAGTGTAGCAGAGTGGAGTGGTGGAGCAGAGTGGAGTGGTGGAGCAGGAGTGTAGCAGAGCGGAGTGGTGGAGCTGGTGTGTAGCAGAGCGGAGTGGTGGAGCTGGAGTGTAGCAGAGCGGAGTGGTGGAGCTGGAGTGTAGCAGAGTGGAGTGGTGGAGCAGAGCAGAGTGGTGGAGCAGGAGTGTAGCAGAGCGGAGTGGTGGAGCTGGTGTGTAGCAGAGCGGAGTGGTGTAGCAGAGCGGAGTGGTGGAGCTGGTGTGTAGCAGAGCGGAGTGGTGGAGCAGAGCGGAGTGTTGGAGCTGGCATGTAGCAGAGCGGAGTGGTGGAGCAGGAGTGTAGCAGAGTGGAGTGGTGGAGCAGAGTGGAGTGGTGGAGCAGGAGTGTAGCAGAGCGGAGTGGTGGAGCAGAGCGGAGTGATGGAGCTGGAGTGTAGCAGAGCGGAGTGGTGTAGCAGAGTGGAGTGGTGGAGCAGGAGTGTAGCAGAGCGGAGTGGTGGAGCTGGTGTGTAGCAGAGCGGAGTGGTGGAGCTGGAGTGTAGCAGAGCGGAGTGGTGGAGTGGAGTGTAGCAGAGCGGAGTGGTGGAGCTGGTGTGTAGCAGAGCGGAGTGGTGGAGCTGGAGTGTAGCAGAGCGGAGTGGTGGAGCTGGAGTGTAGCAGAGTGGAGTGGTGGAGCAGAGCAGAGTGGTGGAGCAGGAGTGTAGCAGAGCGGAGTGGTGGAGCTGGTGTGTAGCAGAGCGGAGTGGTGTAGCAGAGCGGAGTGGTGGAGCTGGTGTGTAGCAGAGCGGAGTGGTGGAGCAGAGCGGAGTGGTGGAGCTGGAGTGTAGTAGAGCGGAGTGGTGGAGCTGGCATGTAGCAGAGCGGAGTGGTGGAGCAGGAGTGTAGCAGAGTGGAGTGGTGGAGCAGAGCGGAGTGGTGGAGCAGGAGTGTAGCAGAGCGGAGTGGTGGAGCAGAGCGGAGTGGTGGAGCTGGAGTGTAGCAGAGCGGAGTGGTGTAGCAGAGTGGAGTGGTGGAGCAGGAGTGTAGCAGAGCGGAGTGGTGTAGCAGAGCGGAGTGGTGGAGCTGGTGTGGAGCAGAGCGGAGTGGTGTAGCAGAGCGGAGTGGTGGAGCAGGAGTGTAGCAGAGTGGAGTGGTGGAGCTGGAGTATAGCAGAGCGGAGTGGTGGAGCTGATGTGTAGCAGAGCGGAGTGGTGTAGCAGGAGTGTAGCAGAGCGGAGTGATGGAACAGAGCGGAGTGGTGTAGCAGAGTGGACTGCTGGAGCAGGAGTGTAGCAGAGCGGAGTGGTGGAACTGGTGTGTAGCAGAGCGGAGTGGTGGAGCTGGAGTATAGCAGAGCGGAGTGGTGGAGCTGGTGTGTAGCAGAGCGGAGTGGTGTAGCAGAGCGGAGTGGTGGAGCTGGTGTGTAGCAGAGTGGAGTGGTGGAGCTGGAGTGTAGTAGAGCGGAGTGGTGGAGCTGGCATGTAGCAGAGCGGAGTGGTGGAGCAGGAGTGTAGCAGAGTGGAGTGGTGGAGCAGAGCGGAGTGGTGAAGCTGGAGTGTAGTAGAGCGGAGTGGTGGAGCTGGCATGTAGCAGAGCGGAGTGGTGGAGCAGGAGTGTAGCAGAGTGGTGGAGCAGGAGTGTAGCAGAGCGGAGTGGTGGAGCTGGTGTGTAGCAGAGCGGAGTGGTGGAGCTGGTGTGTAGCAGAGCGGAGTGGTGGAGCAGAGCGGAGTGGTGGAGCTGGAGTGTAGTAGGGCGGAGTGGTGGAGCTGGCATGTAGCAGAGCGGAGTGGTGGAGCAGGAGTGTAGCAGAGTGGAGTGGTGGAGCAGAGCGGAGTGGTGGAGCAGGAGTGTAGCAGAGCGGAGTGGTGGAGCAGAGCGGAGTGGTGGAGCTGGAGTGTAGCAGAGCGAAGTGGTGGAGCAGAGTGGAGTGGTGGAGCTGGAGTGTAGCAGAGCGGAGTGGTGTAGCAGAGCGGAGTGGTGGAGCTGGTGTGTAGCAGAGCGGAGTGGTGGAGCTGGAGTGTAGTAGAGCGGAGTGGTGGAGCTGGCATGTAGCAGAGCGGAGTGGTGGAGCAGGAGTGTAGCAGAGTGGAGTGGTGGAGCAGAGCGGAGTGGTGGAGCTGGAGTGTAGTAGAGCAGAGTGGTGGAGCTGGCATGTAGCAGAGCGGTGTGGTGGAGCAGGAGTGTAGCAGAGTGGAGTGGTGGAGCAGAGCGGAGTGGTGGAGTTGGAGTGTAGTAGAGCGGAGTGGTGGAGCTGGCATGTACCAGAGCGGAGTGGTGGAGCAGGAGTGTAGCAGAGTGGAGTGGTGGAGCAGAGTGGAGTGGTGGAGCAGGAGTGTAGCAGAGCGGAGTGGTGGAGCTGGTGTGTAGCAGAGCGGAGTGGTGGAGCTGGTGTGTAGCAGAGCGGAGTGGTGGAGCTGGAGTGTAGTAGAGCGGAGTGGTGGAGCTGGCATGTAGCAGAGCGGAGTGGTGGAGCAGGAGTGTAGCAGAGCGGAGTGGTGGAGCAGAGCGGAGTGGTGGAGCAGGAGTGTAGCAGAGCGGAGTGGTGGAGCTGGAGTGTAGCAGAGCGGAGTGGTTTAGCAGAGTGGAGTGGTGGAGCAGGAGTGTAGCAGAGCGGAGTGGTGGAGCTGGTGTGGAGCAGAGCGGAGTGGTGTAGCAGAGCGGAGTGGTGGAGCTGGTGTGTAGCAGAGCGGAGTGGTGGAGCAGGAGTGTAGCAGAGTGGAGTGGTGGAGCTGGAGTATAGCAGAGCGGAGTGGTGGAGCTGATGTGTAGCAGAGCGGAGTGGTGTAGCAGGAGTGTAGCAGAGCGGAGTGATGGAACAGAGCGGAGTGGTGTAGCAGAGTGGAGTGGTGGAGCAGGAGTGTAGCAGAGCGGAGTGGTGGAGCTGGTGTGTAGCAGAGCGGAGTGGTGGAGCTGGAGTATAGCAGAGCGGAGTGGTGGAGCTGGTGTGTAGCAGAGCGGAGTGGTGTAGCAGAGCGGAGTGGTGGAGCTGGTGTGTAGCAGAGTGGAGTGGTGGAGCTGGAGTGTAGTAGAGCGGAGTGGTGGAGCTGGCATGTAGCAGAGCGGAGTGGTGGAGCAGGAGTGTAGCAGAGCGGAGTGGTGGAGCAGGGAGTGGTAGGAGCGGAGTGTAGTAGAGCGGAGTGGTGGAGCTGGTGTGTAGCAGAGCGGAGTGGTGGAGCTGGTGTGTAGCAGAGTGGTGGAGCAGGAGTGTAGCAGAGCGGAGTGGTGGAGCTGGTGTGTAGCAGAGCGGAGTGGTGGAGCTGGTGTGTAGCAGAGCGGAGTGGTGGAGCTGGAGTGTAGTAGAGCGGAGTGGTGGAGCTGGCATGTAGCAGAGCGGAGTGGTGGAGCAGGAGTGTAGCAGAGTGGAGTGGTGGAGCAGAGCGGAGTGGTGGAGCAGGAGTGTAGCAGAGCGGAGTGGTGTAGCAGAGCGGAGTGGTGGAGCTGGAGTGTAGCAGAGCGGAGTGGTGGAGCAGAGTGGAGTGGTGGAGCTGGAGTGTAGCAGGTGTAGCAGAGCGGAGTGGTGGAGCTGGTGTGTAGCAGAGCGGAGTGGTGGAGCAGGAGTGTAGCAGAGTGGAGTGGTGGAGCAGAGCGGAGTGGTGGAGCTGGAGTGTAGTAGAGCGGAGTGGTGGAGCTGGCATGTAGCAGAGCGGAGTGGTGGAGCAGGAGTGTAGCAGAGTGGAGTGGTGGAGCAGGAGTGTAGCAGAGCGGAGTGGTGGAGCTGGTGTGTAGCAGAGCGGAGTGGTGTAGCAGAGCGGAGTGGTGGAGCTGGTGTGTAGCAGAGCGGAGTGGTGGAGCTGGAGTGTAGTAGAGCGGAGTGGTGGAGCTGGCATGTAGCAGAGCGGAGTGGTTGAGTAGGAGTGTAGCAGAGTGGAGTGGTGGAGCAGAGCAGAGTGGTGGAGCAGGAGTGTAGCAGAGCGGAGTGGTGGAGCTGGAGTGTAGCACAGCGGAGTGGTGGAGCTGGTGTGTAGCAGAGCGGAGTGGTGGAGCTGGAGTGTAGCAGAGTGGAGTGGTGGAGCTGGAGTGTAGCAGAGCGGAGTGGTGTAGCAGAGCGGAGTGGTGGAGCTGGTGTGTAGCAGAGCGGAGTGGTGGAGCAGTGTAGCAGAGCGGAGTGGAGCAGGAGTGTAGAGCTGGAGTGTAGCAGAGCAGAGTGGTGGAGCTGGTGTGTAGCAGAGCGGAGTGGTGGAGCTGGAGTGTAGCAGAGCGGAGTGGTGGAGCTGGCGTGTAGCAGAGCGGAGTGGTGTAGCATGATAGCGTGTGGTAGCCAGTGGAGTGGCCTCAGCAAAGGAGTGTGAGAATTTCAGAAGGTTGTAGGCAAGTTAGGCAGCCAAGTTTTGGATGAGTTGTAGTGACTGTATGGCCCAGGTTGATAGGCTTGCAAGAACGCTGTTGCAGTAATCTAGACATGAGATTACCATGGTTTGAACGAGTAGCTTGGTGGAGTACTTGGTTAGTATATGCTGGAGAGGTTTGATCCTAACAGTGTTACTGTGGTTTTGCTGTATTATATATATATATATATATATATTACAGGCATTTAGCAGACGCTCTTGTCCAGAGCGACTTACACAACTTTAACACAGCATTTACATTGCATCCATTTATACAGCTGGATCTATACTGAAACACTGCAGGTTAAGCACCTTTCTTAATGGTAGGACGGCAGTGTCCTACCTTTCGGTTACAAGACAAGCTCCATACCCATTATACTACACTGCTGCCGTATAAGCAGTGTCTAAGCAACACACAGCATTGTATAATTATATAATTCCTCTATAGGCAGCACACAGCATTGTCTTCTAATAGGCAGGCATGAGCTCCATATCCAGTAAACATTGCACACCACAACACAAATACCGGGACTTCAAATGGATTATAAAAAATATAAAATATGGATTAATAGATTGTAAAAAATATTGTGACTACTGTAGTCCTCAACTCTTATATTCAGCAATGATCTGTGCTTCATCCAATCAGCTCTCTCTCTCTCTCTCGCTCTCTCTCTGTCTCTTTCTCTTTCTCCTCTCACACATAGTTCATAGTGACACCAGTACTACAATACACATCTACACAATTATTACACAGTATTTACAAGTTCAGTGGTCAAACACACAGATTTAATAAAACCACGTCAATAAAATAACTGACAGGAAATTGTGCGCTTTGTTAAGCTAAAGCAAGTTAGCGTTTGGCTAAGAGTAGCGACCTCCATTTATTTCCCTGATTAAAAGTGTAAATTGCCAAACAGGCCTAATAGAGTTAAAGTGCTCTATAGTGCAGGTTTTTACCGTTTCTGTCATTGCGGTTTACCCTTCCAAACTGCATAACAGGAAATGAGTTACACAAAGGCATTCAAACCACAACAAGTGGCTGTACATAGTGCTTACTGCGTGTTTAGCACACAGTGCTCACTATGTTGTGCTTACTGCGTGTTTAGCACTACATAGTGCTCACTACGTGTTTAGCACACAGTGCTCACTATGTTGTGCTCACTACGTGTTTAGCACACAGTGCTCACTATGTTGTGCTCACTACGTGTTTAGCACACAGTGCTCACTATGTTGTGCTTACTGCGTGTTTAGCACACAGTGCTCACTATGTTGTGCTTACTGCGTGTTTAGCACACAGTGCTCACTATGTTGTGCTTACTGCGTGTTTAGCACACAGTGCTCACTATGTTGTGCTTACTGCGTGTTTTAGCACACAGTGCTCACTATGTTGTGCTTACTGCGTGTTTAGCACACAGTGCTCACTATGTTGTGCTTACTGCGTGTTTAGCACACAGTGCTCACTATGTTGTGCTTACTGCGTGTTTAGCACTACATAGTGCTTACTGCGTGTTTAGCACACAGTGCTCACTATGTTGTGCTTACTGCGTGTTTAGCACTACATAGTGCTCACTACGTGTTTAGCACATAGTGCTCACTATGTAGTGCTCACTACGTGTTTAGCACTACATAGTGCTCACTACGTGTTTAGCACTACATAGTCCTCACAGTGGGTTTAGCACTACATAGTGGTCACCGTGTGTTTAGCACGGTGTTTAGTGCTCACTATGTAGTGCTCACTGTGTGTTTGTTGTGGTTGAGTGTGAGCCCTGTGTCTTGCTGGGGGGTGTGGTCAGTGCTTCCGGCTGGGCGTGGCATGCGTCTTGCTGGGGGGTGGGGTCAGTGTGTCCGGCTGGGCGTGGCCTGCGTCTCGTTGGTGGGTGTGGTTAGCGCACCCGGCTGGGCGTGGCCTGCGTCTTGCTGGGGGGGGTTGTGGTTGGTCCACTTGTCCTCTGGTTGCAATTGGTTGAAACTTATAGTTGCACAGCTATGACTGATTGAGGCTGCTAGGTTAGTTATACATAACATAACATAACATAACATAACATAATGACAAGAACAGGCCATTTAGTCCAACAATGCTCACAATTTTTCTGACTAAATTGTACCTAGTGCTCTGATTACCTACAGGCTAGATTGTATGGCTATTCTTCTATTGTATTCCTACGTGAACCAGCTTGTCTGAATGCACCAGATTATCTCCTACCTGAGCACCAGGAAGGCAACATACCTTACGGATTCTTTTGAGTGTGAAAATTGTCAGTGACACTCCACCAGTATCTTGCTTGTTCTGAATGGCTGGATACTGCTGTTGCATATTCTACATGTATCACACTGCCTGTTAAATATTTAAAGGACAATTTTCCCCCCATAGAGTTTTTTAGAATATGTTGTTCTTAGTCCTTATTATAAAGGTATTGTAGTAGTATAAATGCAGAGCAGGTCCTTTCTTTGTTGATGTAAGACATATTAAAGTGAAGGCAAATAAAAAAAACATTTCTTGTCAACTCATTCAGCTTGGGTTCTGTTTGGAATTAACTATAATGGAATCAGTATATTTGTTGCTTTAATGCTTTCATGAGGCCGTAATCACTGATTGACAGTCAAGTAAACGCTGAAACACACAATCTCTGAAACACTTATTTTGTTTGCTTCCTCATCATGGTGCACTTTTCTCTGACATTTGAAATGATCCACGTGTTTAGCTTTGGCAGCCCTTCATTCTCTGGCTGCACAGTTCCTCAGCCCTTTATATCCTGAATATCAGAAACACTTTCAAAACATGCGCGTTATTTCCCCAATTGTCAGACTCAGAATCTGACATCATTAAATTCTCCCTCATAGTTTGCTCTACATTCTTTTGAATGCATCACTTTATTGGCTGTTGTGTGTGAGCACAAAAATAGCTACAATGCAGGGAAAGAGGGGGAAAGAGGGGGAAAGAGGGGGGCATACCTGTCTCTCTGTTGGTCCTGGAATGACCCTGCTGGCACAGTGTTGAGTTCTCCTGCAAGTTCTGACAGAGGCTTTATGCCTAAAAATGAACATAAAGATACATTTACTCACCTGCCGTGCCTCTTCCCTCCTCCTGCTTAGGTCCAAGAAGTTCTTCAGCTTCATTGAGGGCTGCCTGGTGAAAAATTACACCCAGCGCCCCCCCACAGAACAGCTGCTGAAGCACCCCTTCATCCGGGACCAGCCCAACGAGAGACAGGTTCGCATCCAGCTCAAGGACCACATCGATCGCACCCGCAAGAAGAGGGGGGAGAAAGGTGAGTCACATGACCTGTTCCAGCAGAAGTGAGGGGGGGGCTTAGTCACATGACTACAGGGGTGTAATATGATCTGCTAGAACTGCTCATGTTTGAGGGAGGTTGGTTCGTGTGTTGGCCGCACTTGGGATAAATGTTGCAGGAATGTTGTGGAAAAGTTGACTGGATGTTACCCATGATGCTCTTGCTCTCCTGCAGATGAGACAGAATATGAGTACAGTGGGAGTGAGGAAGAGGAGGAGGAGGCCCCTGAGCAGGAGGGGGAGCCCAGGTACCCCAATGCCAATACCAGTACCCCAGTGCCAATACCCCAATGCCAATCATTGGGTTTCATAAGTGCAAACTGGTCAAATGCCAGTTGAATGCCAAAAATAAGTCCATTGAGATTTATGTGCAACTAATTAAGAAATGAAACGGTTTTGCTGCCCATGCCCCGCCCCCTGCCCCACCCCTGCCCATGCTCCGCCCCCTGCCCCACCCCTGCCCATGCCCCATCCCCTGCCCCACCCCTGCCCATGTCCCATCCCCTGCCCCACCCCTGCCCATGCTCCGCCCCCTGCCCCACCTCTGCCCATGCTCCGCCCCCTGCCCATCCCCTGCCCATGCTCCGCCCCCTGCCCATCCCCTGCCCATGCTCCGCCCCCTGCCCATCCCCTGCCCCACCCCTGCCCATGCCCTGCCCTCTGACCCCACCCATGCCCCACCCCTTGCCCCACTCCACCCCTGCCCCGCCCTCCCTGCAGCTCCATCGTGAACGTCCCGGGGGAGTCCACCCTGCGCAGGGACTTCATCCGCCTGCAGCAGGAGAACAAGGAGCGGTCGGAGGCGCTGCGCCGACAGCAGCTCCTGCAGGAGCAGCAGCTCCGCGAGCAGGAGGAGTACAAGCGCCAGCTGCTGGCTGAGAGGCAGAAGCGCATCGAGCAGCAGAAGGAGCAGCGGCGGCGGCTGGAGGAGGTCAGTATTTCTGCGTTACTGAACATGGAGGTCTGAAGTTTATGAGCACATCTTTCTAAACATAACACCTCAGTGTAAAATCCCATCTCCCCACTGGATATTATTTCTTGGTATAAATTTAGATCGTGTTTCTGACAGTTTTGGGTTCAGTTTTCTGTAGTAATGTGTGCTGGGTTCTACAAGCAGTGATCTGTGCTGGGTTCTACAGGCAGTGATCTGTGCTCGGTTCTACAGGCAGTGCTCTGTGCTGGGTTCTACCGGCAGTGATCTGTGCTGGGTTCTACAGGCAGTGATCTGTGCTGGGTTATACAGGCAGTGTTCTGTGCTGGGTTCTACAGGCAGTGATCTGTGCTGGGTTCTACAGGCAGTGCTCTGTGCTGGGTTCTACAGGCAGTGCTCTGTGCTGGGTTCTGCAGGCAGTGATCTGTGCTGGGTTCTACAGGCAGTGCTCTGTGCTGGGTTCTACAGGCAGTGATCTGTGCTGGGTTATACAAGCAACACCCTGTGTGCTGGGTTATACAGTGCGTGTGTGTGTGTTTGTGTCTGTGTTTTGGTGTATGTGTGCATGCCTGTGTTTCGGTGTGTGTGCGTGCTGTGTTTGGTTGTGTGTGCGGGTCTGTGTTTCATTGTGTGTGCGTGTCTGTGTTTCGGTGTGTGTGTGTTTCAGTGTGTGTGTGTGTGTGCGTGCTGTGTTTCAGTGTGTGTGCGTGTCTGTGTTTCGGTGTGTGTGTGCGTGTCTGTGTTTCGGTGTGTGTGCATGCTGTGTTTTGTGTGTGTATGTATGTGCTGTGTTTCGGTGTGTGTGCGTGTCTGTGTTTTGGTGTGTGTGTGTGTGTGTGTGCTGTGTTTCGGTGTGTGTGTGTGTTTCAGTGTGTGCGTGCTGTGTTTCGGTGTGTGTGCGTGTCTGTGTTTCGGTGTGTGTGAGTGTGTTTGTGTTTTGGTGTGTGTGTGTCTGTGTTTCGGTGTGTGTGCGCGTGTCTGTGTTTCGGTGTGTGTGTGTGTGTGTGTGTGCGCGCTGTGTTTTGGTGTGTGCGCGTGTGTGCGCACGCTGTGTTTCTGTGTGTGTGCTGTGTTTCAGTGTGTGTGTGTGTGTGTGTTGTGTTTTGGTGTGTGTGTGTGTCTGTGTTTCGGTGTGTGAGTGTGTGTGCTGTGTTTTGGTGTGTGTGTATCTGTGTTTCGCTGTGTGTGTGTGTGTGCTGTGTTTCGGTGTGTATGTGTGTCTGTGTTTCGGTGTGTGTCTGTGTGTGCTGTGTTTCGGTCTGTGTGTGTCTGTGTTTCGGTGTGTGTGTGTGTGCTGTGTTTCGGTGTGTGTGTGTGTGTGCTGTGTTTCGGTGTGTGTGTGTGTGTGTCTGTGTTTCGGTGTGTGTGTGTGTGTGTCTGTGTTTCGGTGTGTGTGTGTGCGCTGTGTTTCGGTGTGTGTGTATGTGTGTGCTGTGTTTCGGTGTGTGTGTGTGTGTGTGTGCTGTGTTTCGGTGTGTGTGTGTGTAGGTGTGCTGTGTTTCGGTGTGTGTCTGTGCTGTGTTTCGGTGTGTGTGTGTGTAGGTGTGCTGTGTTTCGGTGTGTGTGTGTGTGTGTGTGTGTGTGTGCTGTGTTTCTGTGTGTGTGTGCTCTCCTCTGTTTCTTTTGCTGTATTAAATCCTCCCACAAGCCCTCAGCTGGTGAAGGTCTTCATTTATTGGCTCTGAAGGCCCAGGCCTGACTAATAGAGACAGTGTGCTATTGCTGGGTCTCCCACTCTTACCTAGTGTTCAGGCATGAGATGGAAATAAAGGACAAAAATGAAGTTGACAGAAGGAGGAGTTTCTCGTCACAGAGATCAGTGTTTCCCTGCAAAGTTCAGTACATCTGCTCCAGTATCATGTTTATATAGATAGTCTTTGGTTATTCTTTTTCTCTGTTGTTACGGTTCCCTGTTCTGAGTGCTCATGAGGTTAACCTTAGGGCTGGAAAGTCTGAGAACCCCTGGTGTGATATTATGTACATAATGTATTCTTTGAGTGCTCTTTCAATTGACACAGCTCCTGATTTCAAGGGCTGAACGCTATCTGACCCATGCTCTCTGTCGCCCCCTGCTGGTGGACCACAGCAACAGCGGCGTGAGCGTGAGATGAGGAGGCAGCAAGAGAGGGAGCAGCGGAGGAGGGAGCAGGAGGAGAAGAGGCGCATGGAGGAGATGGAGCGCAGGCGCAAGGAGGAGGAGGAGCGCAGGAGGGCCGAGGAGGAGAAGAGGAGATCTGACCGCGAGCAGGTACTGTCCTGAGAGGTAGCACCCAATGAGCAGGCAGGGGCGGGACCTGAGGGATAGCACCCAATGAGCAGGCAGGTACCAAACAAGGGGGTCGGTTCTGAGGGGTAGCACCCAATGAGCAGGCAGGGGCGGGTCCTGAGGGGTAGCGCCCAATGAGCAGGCAGGGGCGGGTCCTGAGGGGTAGCGCCCAATGAGCAGGCAGGGGCGGGTCCTGAGGGGTAGCACCCAATGAGCAGGCAGGGGCGGGTCCTGAGGGGTAGCGCCCAATGAGCAGGCGGGTGGGTCCTGAGGGGTAGCACCCAATGAGCAGGCAGGTACTATCCTGAGGGGTAGCACCCAATGAGCAGGCAGGGGCGGGTCCTGAGGGGTAGCGCCCAATGAGCAGGCAGGGGCGGGTCATGAGGGGTAGCACCCAATGAGCAGGCAGGTAGTATCCTGAGGGGTAGCACCCAATGAGCAGGCAGGGGCGGGTCCTGAAGGGTAACGCCCAATGAGCAGGCAGGGGCGGGTCCTGAGGGGTAGCACCCAATGAGCAGGCAGGTACTATCCTGAGGGGTAGCACCCAATGAGCAGGCAGGGGCGGGTCCTGAGGGGTAGCACCCAATGAGCAGGCAGGTACTATCCTGAGGGGTAGCACCCAATGAGCAGGCAGGGGCGGTCCCTGTTGTATGAAGCAGGTACCAAACGGCGGGGGGGGGGGCAGGTATTGTCAGATGAAGCAGGCACCAAATGAAAAACATGTTCCGAATGAGCAAGTGGATGCCATGGAGAGACTCCTTCCCCCTTACCCTAACCCTAATCCACCCCCCAGATAGCACTGTGCTTCCCCCTGTCTGTCAGGGGGGCAGGGTCTTCTTTGCCTTGTCTTACCTTTGCTCATATGCAGCAGTAGCAGTAGCAGGAGTAGTAGCAGAAGTAGTAGGAGCAGAAGTCTTTGCGGGCGGCAGTGTAGTATAGTGGGTAAGAAACTGGTCTTGTAACCTAAAGCTCTCAAGTTTGATTCCCGGGTCGGTCACTGCTGTTGTACCCTTGAGCAAGGTACTTGAATTGCTAACATTGCTAACCTGCATTGCTTCTGTATACTGTATACCCAGCTGTATAAATGGATGTAAATGCTTTGTAAAAGTGGTGTAAGTCACTCTGGATAAGAGTGTCTGCTAAATGCCTTTAATGTAATGTTTTACTGATTGTATGATTTTAAATTTCCTATACTGCACTGAACACCTCAAATCAAATGGATGTAAAAGAGCCATCAAGTTCAGGGACCAGGAACGATGAAGAAGGGTTTGGGTGCTATACAGGAACCATATGAGGTAGACATTGTAAACATGCTGTAACTGTTCAGAAGCTGTGGGAACCATGTAGCGCTTGCATAGAATAAAAAAGCCTGATTAGAGCAAAAATGAATACTTCCCCAGTGCCTGATACTGATGCGGTGCTGTGACCATCACCAGCGCCGCCTCACGCAGCGATGGAGAGATGCATGATGGAGAGGTGGAGCACAGGGTCTTCTGACAGGATGGAGAGGTATAGCACAGGGTCATTTGACAGGATGGAGAGGTGGAGCACAGGCTCATCTGGGATGATGGAGAGGTGGAGCACAGGGTCATTTGACAGGATGGAGAGGTGGAGCACAGGCTCATCTGGGATGATGGAGAGGTGGAGCACAGGGTCATCTGGCATGATGGAGAGGTGAAGCACAGGCTCATCTGGGATGATGGAGAGGTGGAGCACAGGGTAATCTGGCATGATGGAGAGGTGGAGCACAGGGTCATCTGGCATGATGGAGAGGTGGAGCACAGGGTCATCTGGCATGATGGAGAGGTGGGGCACTGGCTCATCTGTGTTCCTGTGATTGATTGACAGGAGTATATTCGTCGGCAGCTGGAGGAGGAACAGAGGCATCTGGAGATCCTGCAGCAGCAGCTGCTCCATGAACAGGCCATGCTACTGGTAAAATCCTCTACATAATTATACACCACTCTACATACTTATTCACTGCACTGCATACGTATACACTGCTCTACATACTTATACACTGCACTGCATACTTATACACTGCTCTGCATACTTGTACACTGCTCTGCATACCTGTACACTGCACTGCATACTTATACACTGCTCTACATACTTATACACTGCTCTGCATACTTATACACTGCTCTACATACTTATACACTGCACTGCATACTTATACACTGCTCTACATACTTGTACACTTCTCTGCATACTTGTACGCTGCTCTGCATAATTGTACACTGCACTGCATGATTATACACTGCACTACATACTTATACACTGCTCTACATACTTATACACCGCTCTACATACTTATACACTGCACTGCATACTTATACAGTGCACTACATACTTATACACCACTCTGCATACTTGTACACCACTCTACATACTTATGCACTGCTCTACATACCTATACACTGGACTACATACTTATACACTGCTAAAAGTTTACAACACTGCATTATCCTTTAATTTCAGCTGTGTTTACATCATTAAAAACATCTTATCTTTTAGCACAAGACAGGAAATTAAGTGTTAGGGTTAGGTCATCAGCACCATCCCTGCGGTCATTCACCAGTGTTTTTGTCTCATGGGCTTTCCGTTAATGTTTGGATCTGACACTCATTAAATAGCTGAAACATTCATCTCACTAGTTTCAAATGAAATGTATTTGGTATATGTGATTCCTAAAACTGTAAAGAAACTATTCTTCCCAGTTTTAAGGTAGTTAAATGTGTGGCATTTCCTGATCCAGCCAGTGGAGGGCGACATACTACGTGGGAAAGGCTGACTGTCTTTGTAGGTCTGCTTATCTCACACAGAGGCAGTTATCTTTTTTTCAATTAAAAAAATGATGATTAAAGAAAGAAAATCTTTCAGTTTTTCTTTTTTTTACTAACATGTGTAGGTCCACCATCACAGAGCAGAATCTGGACCCATTCTGGTTTGTTAAGAATACAATAATGCAACCATCATGGTGCAGGTGGCCATGGCGCTCGTGTAATCATCCTCCCCACTCCCTTTCTTAAAGAGTCTGATCCACACCCCCTCTAAATTGGAGAATCTGATCTCAGCCCTGTCCCAGACTGAGTCTAAATGCTGCAACCATCCAAACATACAGGTAGTAACCTCACTGCCCCTTTGACTAAACTCCATCACCTCCCAAATTGGGTCTGCTCTCTCCCAGGTTAAGTATTAACCCCCTCCCAGATGAGAGTCTTAAGCCCCGCCTCTCCTAGGTGAAAATATTTAAGCCCCTCCCCTCACTGTGCTCCAGGAGTACAGATGGAGGGAGATGGAGGAGCAGCAGCAGGCAGAGAGGCAGCATGCCCTCCTCCGGGGCATCAACCCCTCTCCTCAACCCCAGCCTGAGCCAATCCAGCAGGTCAGAGAGGTGAACCCCGCCTCTCAACCCCAGCCTGAGCCAATCCAGCGGGTCAGAGAGGTGAACCCCACCTCTCAACCCCAGCCTGAGCCAATCCAGCAGGTCAGAGAGGTGAACCCCTCCTCTCAACCCCAGCCTGAGCCAATCCAGCGGGTCAGAGAGGTGAACCCCTCCTCTCAACCCCAGCCTGAGCCAATCCAGCGGGTCAGAGAGGTGAACCCCACCTCTCAACCCCAGCCTGAGCCAATCCAGCAGGTCAGAGAGGTGAAGCCCGCCCCTCAAACCCAGCCTGAGCCAATCCAGCAGGTCAGAGAGGTGAACCCCGCCTCTCAACCCCAGCCTGAGCCAATCCAGCAGGTCAGAGAGGTGAACCCCGCCCCTCAAACCCAGCCTGAGCCAATCCAGCGGGTCAGAGAGGTGAACCCCGCCCCTCAACCCCAGCCTGAACCAATTTAACGGGTCAGAGAGGTGAACCCCGCCTCTCAACCCCAGCCTGAGCCAATCCAGCGGGTCAGAGAGGTGAACCCCGCCTCTCAAACCCAGCCTGAGCCAATCTAGTGGGTCAGAGAGGTGAACCCTGCCCCTCAACCCCAGCCTGAGCCAATCCAGTGGGTCAGAGAGGTGAACCCCGCCCCTCCACACCCCTAATCTTGCGCTAGTCCTCGCTGCTTTGCCTTGGTCTCTTAACACTCAGCCAGTATGCCACGTACCCCCAAGCTAACGTTTACAGAGCCAGTATGCCACGTACCCCCAAGCTAACGTTTACAGAGCCAGTATGCCACGTAGCCCAAGCTAACGTTTACAGAGCCAGTATGCCACATAGCCCAAGCTAACGTTTACAGAGCCAGTATGCCACATAGGCAAAGCTAACGTTTACAGAGCCAGTATGCCACATAGCCAAAGCTAACGTTTACAGAGCCAGTTTGCCACATAGCCAAAGCTAACGTTTACAGAGCCAGTATGCCACATAGCCAAAGCTAACGTTTACAGAGCCAGGATGCCACGAAGCCAAAGCTAACATTTACAGAGCCAGTATGACACGTAGCCCAAGCTAACGTTTACAGAGCCAGTATGCCACATAGCCCAAGCTAATGTTTACAGAGCCAGTATGACACATAGCCCAAACTAACTTTTTCTATCTTTTTCTTGCACATTCTACTTTAGCAAAGCAAAGATTTCCTTGCTGTGTGCTTTAAAATTTGTTTTGATCATGCACATCTTTTTCTGCTGTTGCTTCAGCTACAGCTAAAAAAACAGAACAACTTAAAAGGAAACATCCTCTTTGTTTTGTGTTTGCTTTTAAATTAGATTGGCTATCAGTGACTGCTGATTTTAACAGTGATTTTTTTTTTCAACAGGGCTATACTAGAATGTCTTTTTCTAGTATAGCCCTGATTATCAAGTTTTTTCCACAAAAATCTAAAATTTGACTAATTATTTTGTTATGTATCTTGGCAAAATACATAAAGCCAATAGGTGTTAGTTTTATATTTTTATTTTTTTGTCTGTTTTCTCAGTATACTTCTTGGAATGTACAGTCATAAATCACCTTGTGTTTGGTTTGTTTGAGCCACTACATCACTGTAAATCTACCATCACTGCTGAAGAGGATATGTGTTTCAGAACTGCTGTCTAAACATCACTGCTTTCAATTTCCACAGGTCTTTCATCATAATTCAGGAATAATATCTAAAATAACAACTCATAATCATAATCATCATAATCACTGCATATGTCAACCATGGAAGCCTCCATCCTCATAGTTCATAATTAATAAGTGTTGATGCTAAAGCAGCGGCAGTTCACATCATCTGTCTGTGCTGCTTTCTGCTTTAAAACGGTCGGGGGGGGGGGGGGGGGGGGGGGGGGGGGGGGGGGGCAGGGAATGCACATCCACTCAGGTAATGTAATGTAATCCACTCAGGTTTGAGCTGCTTTGGCTCGGCTTCTAGTTGCTGCAAAGGAGAGAATAGAACTTTTCACATTAAGAAAGCTTTCCATAATTCCAGACTTGCGTTTGGTATTTGTGTAGTGGATTACCCTGTAGCTGAAATGAAGGGATGGCTTGGTTTTGAATGAAGGAGAAGCTAACATGTATTATGTGTGATCAGGTTTTATCTTTTATCCTTTGTGTGAATGTTGAAGAAACCTGGATATTTACCTAATTAAAGTGACTTTAGTGAGCAGAATCACCTCCCGTGGAAACTACCCCATGGTCTGTGTAGTTTCCGTTGATACTGTGTCTCTTCAGGGGAGATTTAAGAAATGTTTGTTTGTTGCCTCTCCATGATTGTCCCCTCCAGTGACACCCCTGTGATTTGTGCTGTCCCCTGTGTGTGTGCCCCCAGGCTGATGAAAGATTTCGGAAAAATATTCAGGGCTCGCCTCAGGCAGTGCAATCCAAACAACCCCCTGTGCCCTCTCGCTCCGAAACCTTCTCAAATGGGAACGCTGAATCTGGCCCAGCCGGGCACAGGCCCATGGAACCACAGGTAACTCCCCCTCCCCACCCCCCCAGGGCCCCACCCCACCCCAGGCCCTGACCCTCTCCACTCTTCCTCTCGTCTGATCTCTCTCTTTCTGTTTCTCTGTCCTATTTCTATCTTTTCCTGTCTCTATTTGTGCATTGTCACTCTTTCTCTTCTCTCTCTTTCATTCGGGCACTCTCTCTTTCAGGTAAATTACCTGGAGGCCCACTGCTTTTCGCTTGGATTTGATGACCTTTTGTCTTTTCTGAGCGCAGGAAGTAAAACCTTTAAAAAGCCGTTTTTTTCCCATTTGGGCCCCAGCACTGGTCTGTGCAGAGATATTTAGCCTGAGGTAGCTCCCTCCCTCAGGGTGATGTCACAATGCCCTGGGTGACGTCACAATGCCCTGGGGACTGCCCCCAGCTTGCCACAATAGTCTGATTGAGAGGTGCCCCCTCTCCCTGTAGAAACCCGCACCACTTGCCTTGTTATTGCTTTTTGCCCTGTGCAATGGCACCGGTCCATTTACTGTGCATGAGCCCACTGGAGAAGGGGAGAAAGGCGTCGGACCCGAGCTCTCTTAGCCTCTCTAATGTTCCTGAACACTCCTGCTTCTGGGGACCTTCACTCTGCAGCAGCAGTGAGAGCAGTGCTTCTGGGGACCTTCCACACTGCAGCAGTGAGAGCAGTGCTTCTGGGGACCTTCCACACTGCAGCAGTGAGAGCAGTGCTTCTGGGGACCTTCCACACTGCAGCAGCAGTGAGAGCAGTGCTTCTGGGGACCTTCCACACTGCAGCAGCAGTGAGAGCAGTGCTTCTGGGGACCTTCCACACTGCAGCAGCAGTGAGAGCAGTGCTTCTGGGGACCTTCCACACTGCAGCAGCAGTGAGAGCAGTGCTTCTGGGGACCTTCACTCTGCAGCAGCAGTGAGAGCAGTGCTTCTGGGGACCTTCCACACTGCAGCAGTGAGAGCAGTGCTTCTGGGGACCTTCCACACTGCAGCAGCAGTGAGAGCAGTGCTTCTGGGGACCTTCACTCTGCAGCAGCAGTGAGAGCAGTGCTTCTGGGGACCTTCCACACTGCAGCAGTGAGAGCAGTGCTTCTGGGGACCTTCCACACTGCAGCAGTGAGAGCAGTGCTTCTGGTGACCTTCACTCTGCAGCAGCAGTGAGAGCAGTGCTTCTGGGGACCTTCCACACTGCAGCAGCAGTGAGAGCAGTGCTTCTGGGGACCTTCCACACTGCAGCAGTGAGAGCAGTGCTTCTGGGGACCTTCCACACTGCAGCAGTGAGAGCAGTGCTTCTGGGGACCTTTACTCTGCAGCAGCAGTAAGAGCAGTGCTTCTGGGGACCTTCCACACTGCAGCAGTGAGAGCAGTGCTTCTGGGGACCTTTACTCTGCAGCAGCAGTAAGAGCAGTGCTTCTGGGGACCTTCCACACTGCAGCAGTGAGAGCAGTGCTTCTGGGGACCTTTCCTCTGCAGCAGCAGTAAGAGCAGTGCTTCTGGGGACCTTCCACACTGCAGCAGTGAGAGCAGTGCTTCTGGGGACCTTCACTCTGCAGCAGCAGTAAGAGCAGTGCTTCTGGGGACCTTCCACACTGCAGCAGTGAGAGCAGTGCTTCTGGGGACCTTTACTCTGCAGCAGCAGTGAGAGCAGTGCTTCTGGGGACCTTCACTCTGCAGCAGCAGTGAGAGCAGTGCTTCTGGGGACCTTTCCTCTGCAGCAGCAGTAAGAGCAGTGCTTCTGGGGACCTTCCACACTGCAGCAGTGAGAGCAGTGCTTCTGGGGACCTTCCACACTGCAGCAGCAGTGAGAGCAGTGCTTCTGGGGACCTTTACTCTGCAGCAGCAGTAAGAGCAGTGCTTCTGGGGACCTTCCACACTGCAGCAGTGAGAGCAGTGCTTCTGGGGACCTTTACTCTGCAGCAGCAGTAAGAGCAGTGCTTCTGGGGACCTTCCACACTGCAGCAGTGAGAGCAGTGCTTCTGGGGACCTTTCCTCTGCAGCAGCAGTAAGAGCAGTCCTTTCTGGGGACCTTCCACACTGCAGCAGTGAGAGCAGTGCTTCTGGGGACCTTCCACACTGCAGCAGTGAGAGCAGTGCTTCTGGGGACCTTCCACACTGCAGCAGTGAGAGCAGTGCTTCTGGGGACCTTCACTCTGCAGCAGCAGTGAGAGCAGTGCTTCTGGGGACCTTCACTCTGCAGCAGCAGTGAGAGCAGTGCTTCTGGGGACCTTTACTCTGCAGCAGCAGTGAGAGCAGTGCTTCTGGGGACCTTCACTCTGCAGCAGCAGTGAGAGCAGTGCTTCTGGGGACCTTTACTCTGCAGCAGCAGTAAGAGCAAAGCTTCCTTGTGAACTCAAGCTGAATTCCCTGTGACGATCTCATAGCCTCGTTGCTTCTAATAAATGGAAACCCTAAAAGACAGGCTGCTTAGAGTGCGGCTTCACCACACCTTTGGGGCGCTTCCTTTCTCAGAAACCGGGTTGTTTTTCTGCGACTTCGGAAAAAAAGAACCAGTGGAACCGCTTCACATGTCTGTGGTTTGACCTTTTCAGCATTAAAATGGTGACCTGTAAATGTCTTTTCTGGTATTTAAATCTTTAAAATATTAAATGTTTGATTTCCTTAATCAGACAGAGCCTTTCCATTACGTTTCTGCACTACACTAAAATCTCATACCCAACTACGAAGCACTGTACATTCAAACATATCAGATGGAGACCTTATGCAAAACAGAGTCCTCTAAGACAAACAGTCAGTTAAACTGCACGCCTCCAGGAACTCCCCAGGAAACTAGTTTTACTTGGTCAGACCACAAAATGGGAACGGACATTGCAGATACACAAACAGATACACACAGACACACACACGCACACACACACAGACACATGCACACACACACGCGCGCACACACACACACACACACTCAAACACATACACAGACACACACGCATCCACACACATACACACACACACGCATGTGTACACACATACACGCGCACACACACACACGCACTCAGACACACACACACACAGACATGCACAGACACACACACATATGCATGTGCATGCACTCACGCGTACACTCACACTCACAGTGTGCAAAGTATGGGTTTATCAGAAGATAACTGGACTAGCTTAACTAAAAAAACTGGTGTTGTTTATTCTTTCATTTTGGTTAAAATGTATATGAGCTGTATATGTCTATGAGCTATTGCGCTGGGATGGGTGTCCATTGGGCTGGAATTGGTGTTGGATTGGGGGTCTTTCTGGGTTTTGGGGTCTTACCAGGTGTTGGGGGGGTCTTGCTGGGTGTGGGGGTGTTGCTGGGTGTTGGGGGTCTTACCAGGTGTTTGGGGTTCTTGCTGGGTGTTGCCGGGTGTTGCTGGGTGTTGGATTCTTGCTGGGTGTTGGGGGTCTTGCTGGGTGTTTGGGTGCTGTCCTGGTGTTCCCTCTTGGTGCCGCTATGGGACAGGTCTCTCACCCAGTCTGTTTTTGTGTGCAAGGTTCCAGTGAGGACGACGTCCCGATCGCCTGTCCTGTCCCGTCGAGACTCTCCCCTCCAGGGTGGGGCGCAGCCTAGCAACCAGGCCGGACAGAGGAATGCCAGCAGGTGCGGTCGCTATGCTACACCCACTGGTTTTCATGTAGCAAATGCACAGTCCTGAGAGCATTGAGTGTAGAATTTGAGATATGTAGGTGTGTGCACATAATGGAGTGTGTGTGTGCACATGACGGTGTGTGTGCACATGATGGAGTGTGTGTGTGTGCACATGACGGTGTGTGTATGTGCACATGAGGGTGTGTGTGCACATGACGGAGTGTGTGTGTGCACATGACGGAGTGTGTGTGTGCACATGACGGTGTGTGTGTGTGTGCACATGACGGTGTGTGTGCACATGACGGAGTGTGTGTGTGCACATGACGGTGTGTGTGTGTGCACATGATGGTGTGTGTGCACATGACGGAGTGCATGATATGTGTACACAGTGGTGTTCAGAGCCTGTGCTTGTGTATCCCTGTAATATGAAGATCCTGTGGGATTGTGTGTGGAGCTCATTCTTTCTTCCCCTCTGTCTCTCCCTCTCTTGCTCTCCCTCCCTCATCCCCTTGCTCCCTCCCTCCCTCCATCCTTCACTTGCTCCCTCCCTCGCTCGCTCACTCCCTCCCTCCCTTGATCCCTCCATCCCTTGCTCCCTCCCTCTCTTACTCGCTCGCTCCCTTGCTCCCTCCCTCCCTTGTTTGCTCCCTTCCCTCTCTCCCTCCCTTGCTCACTCATATCCCTCCCTCTCTCCCTCCCTCGCTCCCTTCCCTCCCTCCCACCCTCTCTCCCTTGCTCGCTCCCTCCCTCTCTCATTCTCTCCCTCCCTCACTCCCTCCCTCGCTCGCTCCCTCCTTCTCTCGCTCGCTCTCTCCGTCCCTCACTCCCTCCCTCGCTCCCTTCACTCCCTCCCTCCCACCCTCTCTCCCACGCTCGCTCCCTCCCTCTCTCGTTCTCTCCCTCCCTCGCTCCCTCCTTCTCTCGGTCGCTCTCACCCTCTCTCCCTCCCTCCCTCAGCAGTGCAGAGCCACGCCTCCTCTGGGACCGGGTGGAGAAGTTGGCCTCCAGGCCGGGCAGTGGCAGCTCCTCTGGGTCCAGTAACTCCCAGGGAGGATCCGGGGACAGATTCCGTGTTCGCTGTGAGTCCAGAGTATCCAATCAAATCCAGTCAAATTAAATCAGCCTAATTTCTGCAGCGCTTTTTACAGATGCTTTACAGAGTTGCAGAAAAAGAGCAAAAACCCAGAGATTTTTATGCATATGCACACTCAAGCATGCCCACATTCACACATGTATATCTATATATGTACACACATGTCTTTCACACACCAGCTCTGCCCTTGCCACCGTACCCTGAGCTCTCTGTAAATGGTCGATCTGTTTCCAGCGTCTTCCAAATCTGAGGGGTCCCCCCTGCAGCGGCCAGAGAGTGCTGGGAAAAAACCAGAGGAGAAGAAGGACTTTGTGAGACCGACGCGGCCAGCAGTGAGTGATTAGACTCATAGACTCAGAGGTTACACTCAGATAAGACTCATAGGTTACGCTCATAGATTAGAGTCATAGATTACACTCATAGGTTAGACTCATAGATTAGACTCAGAAGTTACACTCATAGATTAGACTCAGAGGTTACACTCATAGATTAGTCTCATAGTTTACACTCATAGATTAGACTCATAGGTTAGACTCATAGATTAGATTTAGAGGTTACACTCATAGATCTGACTCATAGATTAGACTCAGATTAGAGTCATAGGTTAGACTCATTGATTAGACTCATAGATTAGGCTCTTAGATTAGACTCAGATTAGAGTCATAGGTTAGACTCATAGATTAGGCTCTTAGAGTAGACAAACAGTCCTTCATGTGTTTATCAATAGATGTAGCTCAAGTGTCATGGTGTAAATTATTTGTCGAATTAAATAATTAGGAGCCGAAGTTAGCATGTTAGCATGAAATGTCAAAACTGAAACAGCTGGGGAACTGGCGGAATTCCCCGCCCCGAGTGTCTGTGCTTGGGTCAACTGCCCAGTGTGTCTGTGCTTGGGTCTACTGCCCCGACTGTCTGTGCTTGGGTCTACTGCCCAGACTGTCTGTGCTTGGGTCTGCTGCCCAGAGTGTCTGTGCTTGGGTCTGCTGCCCAGAGTGTCTGTGCTTGGGTCTGCTGCCCCGAGTGTCTGTGCTTGCGTCTACTGCCCAGACTGTCTGTGCTTGGGTCTGCTGCCCAGAGTCTCTGTGCTTGGGTCTACTGCCCAGACTGTCTGTGCTTGGGTCTGCTGCCCAGAGTGTCTGTGCTTGGGTCTACTGCCCAGTGTGTCTGTGCTTGGGTCTGCTGCCCCGAGTGTCTGTGCTTGGGTCTACTGCCCAGACTGTCTGTGCTTGGGTCTGCTGCCCAGAGTGTCTGTGCTTGGGTCTACTGCCCAGTGTGTCTGTGCTTGGGTCTACTGCCCAGTGTCTCTGTGCTTGAGTCTGCTGCCCAGTGTGTCTGTGCTTGGGTCTACTGCCCAGTGTCTCTGTGCTTGAGTCTGCTGCCCAGACTGTCTGTGCTTGGGTCTGCTGCCCCGAGTGTCTGTGCTTGGGTCTACTGCCCAGACTGTCTGTGCTTGGGTCTGCTGCTCAGAGTGTCTGTGCTTGGGTCTACTGCCCAGTGTGTCTGTGCTTGGGTCTACTGCCCAGTGTGTCTGTGCTTGGGTCTACTGCCGCAAGTGTCTGTGCTTGGGTCTACTGCCCAGTGTGTCTGTGCTTGGGTCTACTGCCGCAAGTGTCTGTGCTTGGGTCTACTGCCTGGAGTGTCTGTGCTTGGGTCTACTGCCCAGACTATCTGTGCTTGGGTCTGCTGCCCAGTGTGTCTGTGCTTGGGTCTACTGCCCAGTGTGTCTGTGCTTGGGTCTACTGCCCAGAGTGTCTGTGTTTGGATTTGATGTCCAGTGTGTCTGTGCTTGGGTCTGCTTCCCTGAGTGATGTTGATACTTCCTGGGGTTTGGGTTAGCAGGAAGCAGGTGATTTTCCATCGGCCTTGAACACTTGGAATGGGTGGAGCTGACGTGCAGCCCCATTTCCTGTAATACAATTGACCTTTGACCTCTGACCCGTCCTCCTCACCACCTTCAGGATCTCACTGCACTGGCCAAGGAGCTGCGTGCGGTTGAGGATGTCCGGCCTCCCCACAAGGTGACGGACTACTCCTCCTCTAGCGAAGAGTCGGGGACCACCGACGAGGAGGATGAAGATGTGGACCAAGAGGGGGGAGATGAGTCTACCTCCGGGCCTGAGGACTCCCGGGCTGTGTATGTGACCCCTGACCTAACCTCGCTCACTGTCTGGTGCAACGCACCAGGGATTGAATGTTAAGCAAAGAAGTCTAACACCTGCAGGGTGGACGAATCATAAATGCATGTGCTAGTCCTCTGGGAGAGCAGCAGCCAAATGTAGCATTTCAGCCCAATGTTTGGTAGCCCAGGTATATACTGGTACCCTAGAACAGACATCTGAATGATTTGTACATTCAGCGTTACTGCATTCGTTGCTGCAGTCCTCTTACCTGCTGAGCACAGTACTGTACTGAAATGGAAGTGTCAAAATGGGTGAATTTCTAAATATTGTAGCTCAACTGTTCTGTATAAAATACATTTACTTCCATCAATGAAGGGAAAACCAACTGAAGGTCACCCAGCAGAAAGGGCTAGTAATCTCAGCCAATCTGCTCATCCAGGACCAAGAGAACTGTTAGTCCCCTATTCTGATGTGTCACAGTGTTAGTCTGAGGCTTAATAATGACATTTCAGGGCTCCAGACTACTGTTTTCTCCCCCTAACCGGAATACACAGCTGTTAAAATATTGACATTGATATCCCGTGTTGGTGTTTGTGTGTTTGTGAGTGCATGAGTGCCCGTGTGTGTGAATTTGTGAATGTGTGTGTGAATGTGTGAGTGTGCGTGTGTATGTGTGAGCGTGTAAGCATGTGTGTGTTCTTGTGTTTGTGTGTGAGTGAGTGCATGTGTGTGTGAATGTGTGTACATGTGCGTGTGTAAGCGTGTAAGGTTGTGTGTGTGTGTATATATTTATATAGACTCTGATTGAAATTTGGGTGTAATATGAGTCTCACTAACCTGTCCCTCCCCAGGTCCTCGAAGCTGAGTAACGGGGAGTCTGAGTCCCCTCATGACGAGGCGGAGAGCGACCCCGCCTCCACGCCCTGCAAGGATGGCACTTTAATCGTCAGACAGGTAACAGGAAGGAACAGTAGGAGGAGAAAACTTCCATTACCTGTTTCTTCTGTGCACTGTGGTTGTTTATCCACTCATCCCCTTCTGTTCTGAAGTAGATTCTGTGTTCATATTGTTTTTTATTTGGTTTTCATTTCTTTATTTTGTCCCTGATCTCAGTGGGATTGTAATCTGTGGTTTGGCTCAGAGGTCTGAGATATCAAAGGTGTGGTGCTTTTTAGGAAGAAAACTCAGAAGCTACATTTTCTACTTTTAGGAAATCATTTTTCTGATACAAAACATTATGCAATTAATACAATCAATCCTTTAGCAGTAGCCTTCACTAATAAGTAAATTATTAAATTAAATGTAATCGTACAGAAGAAATGAATTACAAACTAGCAGTCAAATTTCAATAACTTATACAGACCAGATATGTCTGTTGTCCAGTTGGGACCACATAACAGACTTGTACACATACTGTGAAAACCGGACATTCCTGTCCAAACCGGTCATGTGGTACCCCTGTGCAGCTGACGGACAGTAGGACCCTGTGGTACCCGGCGGGAGAACGCTGCAGTTGTGTCCAGGGAACAGGAGCCTGTGAGTCCCTGACTCTGCTCATCGGAACACAGAGCCATTCCACTGAAGAGCCTCATATTTGGTCACCTTGCCCCTGGTCAAGGAATGAACAGTTTCTGTGAAGGTTCTCTGACCCTTTTTGAACAGTTTCTGTGAAGGTTCTCTGAGCCTGTTCCAATCGTTTTAGCTTATGTTAGTAAACGTCCTGGAGAGTTTTGAAGAACAGGTATTTTTTGGTGGAAGAACTAATATAGAAACTATGCTTAAGCGTTGGGACTCGCCCTGGAGGAGCAGCGGTGTGGGGAAAACCCCCTGATGGGTTGAGAGATGAGAAAAGGAGGAGATGAGTGCTTAACCCACCCCTGGCTCAAACAGTTTTCATGTGATTCAGTGTGACCCAACTGCATATTGCCCTAGCAGGTAAAGCATATATCTATCTCACCCCGTTGCCTCAGTGGACTTTAAGGGCCCCCTCCCAGCATCGTACAATTGCCTAAGCCACCCCCCCCCCCCACACCACCCCCCGCCCCCACAAAGCCCCTAGCCCAGGTGTGTGTGTGTGTTCTTGCCCCTAGCCCAGGTGTGTGTGTGTGTTCTTGCCCCTAGCCCGGGTGTGTGTGTGTTCTGTAGCCCCTAGCCCAGGTGTGTGTGTTCTTGCCCCTAGCCCAAGTGTGTGTGTGTGTTCTGCAGCCCCTAGCCCAGGTGTGTGTGTGTTCTTGCCCCTAGCCCAGGTGTGTGCCCCTAGTCCAGGTATGTGTGTGTTCTGTAGCCCCTAGCCCAGGTGTGTGCCCCTAGCCCAGGTGTGTGTGTGTTCTGTAGCCCCTAGCCCAGGTGTGTATGTGTTCTGTAGCCCCTAGTCCAGGTGTGTATGTGTTCTGTAGCCCCTAGCCCAGGTGTGTGTGTGTTCTTGCCCCTAGCCCAGGTGTGTGCTCCTAGCCCAGGTGTGTGTGTGTTCTGTAGCCCCTAGCCCAGGTGTGTGTGTGTGTGTGTTCTGTAGCCCCTAGCCCAGGTGTGTGTGTGTGTTGTTCTGTAGCCCATAGCCCAGGTGTGTGTGTGTGTGTGTGTTCTGCGGCCCCTAGCCCGGGTGTGTTCTTGCCCCTAGCCCAGGTGTGTGCTCCTAGCCCAGGTGTGTGTGTGTTCTGTAGCCCCTAGCCCAGGTGTGTGTGTGTTCTGCGGCCCCTGGCCCAGGTGTGTGCTCCTAGCCCAGGTGTGTGTGTGTTCTGTAGCCCCTAGCCCAGGTGTGTATGTGTTCTGTAGCCCCTAGTCCAGGTGTGTATGTGTTCTGTAGCCCCTAGCCCAGGTGTGTGTGTGTTCTTGCCCCTAGCCCAGGTGTGTGCTCCTAGCCCAGGTGTGTGTGTTCTGTAGCCCCTAGCCTAGGTGTGTATATGTTCTGTAGCCCATAGCCCAGGTGTGTGTGTGTGTGTGTTCTGTAGCCCATAGCCCGGGTGTGTTCTTGCCCCTAGCCCAGGTGTGTGCTCCTAGCCCAGGTGTGTGTGTGTTCTGTAGCCCCTAGCCCAGGTGTATATGTGTTCTGTAGCCCCTAGCCCAGGCGTGTGCTCCTAGCCCAGGTGTGTGTGTGTTCTGTAGCCCCTAGCCCAGGTGTGTGTGTGTTCTGTAGCCCCTAGCCCAGGTGTGTTCTTGCTTGCAGAGTGAGGGCGGGGCAAGGCGTCCTGGCCACGCCCAGCAGGAGAGCAGCGGCTTTGCCGGCCGTGTTCACCATTTGCCTGATCTCATCCAGCAAAGCCACTCTCCCTCTTCCTCCTCCTCCTCGCCCTCCTCTTCCAACACCACCTCCCCTTCATCCATCCAGACGAGCCCCTCCGCGCCCCCCCACACCCCCCTGGACCAGCTCCCTGCCCTCCAGGTATGTGTGCCGCCCTCCTCTGGCTGGCTGTCTCCTCTGCCTGCTGCTGTCTCTACTTGCCAGCGCCCCCTAGTGCTCAGGAGGCACTGCTGATGGGCACACTCTCACTCCCCATTAGCTGCTCCTCCCATTAGCATCCAGACAGAACGTTTCGGATCACTGCCCCCAGTCCCGCTCCTGCCCCACTGCCCCACCATTTCAGTCATTAATGATTGGCTGGACCACAACCAGTCTCGTTATCTGATTGTTTCTAGATGCCTAGGCCATGGTTAAGTTGCCATGATATGCCCCCTACATTGATAAATAGCCAGTCGATTGTGCGTCTCCATTGGTTACGCAGTCCTCTCACAGTGACCATACCCAGAGGCTTCTCTGTTGAAGTGATTTTGAGGGGTTTTTATTTGTTTAATGAAAAATGGACAATGAAGTCCTATGGGGAATAGCCAGGCTGGTGGATTATGAAACGGAAGTGAAGTGTCTGACTTTGCTGACTTTGCTGGAAACATAAGGTTCTCCTCACCCCACTAAATCAGCAGGGGGCGCTGTTGACGTGGTCACAGCTGTGACTGAGTGTTTTTGGAGAAAAATTTGGGGAGTGCAGAAAATGTTTTCACAGATTGGTGTGTAAAACATAAGCAGGTGAGCTGGTCACCATTCCCCACATCTCTATTTTCCTTTTGAAGAGATGGTTTTAGTTTTACTCCCATAATCCTCCTTTATTTTATTCCTCCTTCTGCTCTTAAAGAAAATGGTTAGTTGCATAAATTAGAGCCGAGTCTTATTCAGCATGTTGGTCACTCACAGGACCACAAGGGAGAACTGGGGCTGCTTTAAATATGCAGTCAGGTTTCCAGTGGGCTATATTAAACAACTTCCTTTCTGAGTTCTACATTTTTTTCATATAGTCTTTCTTCATTTTCTATTCTTTATTTCGTCCTTGTTTCTTCCCATTCGAGTCCTTAACAGTTGTGCTGTTGTCTCATCTTCAAAACCGTACTTTTCAATGAGTTTTATGGTTTTAATCACAGCTATCTGCATGTTCCAGAACTCAGTGTACACCCCTTCGCTTTTCTGTCACTGTTGTGAGTTGAATTCTGGGAAATCTCATTTGAATACAGAGAAATAAAGCTATGTACAGACCAAGTAAGAGATGTTTGTAACTTGTAAGGGTAGCATAGGCTGTTTTCATTTGTTTTGTGTCTACTTTACTATGATTTATAATTATATGGATGTGTTTTTTATTATGATTTATGATTATATGGATATTTTATATTATAATATTTCTGATTGTATGGATGTGCTATTTAGGAGGAGCTTTAGAGTGTGTTCATTATGAACTGGAAGGACCTTAAATGGTACAGGAAGCACAGAGTTCCAGAGAACACTTGTCACTCTCTCTCTCTGTATCAGGCTTGTGGTCAGCTCGGGCTGCGGAACTCATCCTGTGACTGAGCACAGAGCTCTTATGCCTCAATGACCTACATTTTATTTGTGTGTGTGTGTGTGTGTGTGAGAGAGAGAGTGTGGGGGGGCTGAGAGAGCGGGAGAGAGAGAGAGAGAGAGAGAGAGAGAGAGAGAGAGAATGTGAATATCTGTTTGTGCTCAGGCTTTGTGTAAGAACAAGTATGAGCGTTAACAAGTATGTCCGTTGTCTTAGCTTAACACAGATAATAAAAATATAGAGCATGATATATATTTATTGTACTTTTTAATTTTATTTTTATAATTGCAGTGTCTCTGATCACCGAATGGAGAAGATAACATTTGTGTGTATGGATAATAATTGAGAATGAAAGAGTGAGCATGCAGAATGAAAGGGTGAGCATTCAGAATGAAAGGGTGAGCATGCAGAATGAAAGGGTGAGCATGCAGAATGAAAGGGTGAGTGTGAAGAATGAAAGCGTGAGTGTGCAGAATGAAAGGGTGAGTGTGCAGAATGAAAGAATGAGTGTGCAGAATAAAAGGGTGAGCATTCAGAATGAAAGGGTGAGCATGCAGAATGAAAGGGTTAGTGTGCAGAATGAGAGGGTTAGCGTGCAGAATGAAAGGGTGAGCGTGCAGAATGAAAGGTGTGAGCGTGCAGAATGAAAGGGTGAGTGTGCAGAATGAAAGGGTGAGCGTGCAGAATGAAAGGGTGAGCGTGCAGAATGAAAGGGTTAGTGTGCAGAATGAAAGGGTTAGTGTGCAGAATGAAAGGATTAGTTTGCAGAATGAAAGGGTTAGCCTGCAGAATGAAAGGGTGAGCATGTAGAATGAAAGGGTGAGCATGCAGAATGAAAGGGTTAGTGTGTAGAATGAAAGGGTGAGCATGCAGAATGAAAGGGTTAGTGTGCAGAATGAAAGGGTGAGTGTGCAGAATGAAACGGTGAGCGTGCAGAATGAAAGGGTGAGCATGCAGAATGAAAAGGTTAGTGTGCAGAATGAAAGGATTAGTTTGCAGAATGAAAGGGTTAGCCTGCAGAATGAAAGGTTGAGCATGCAGAATGAAAGGGTTAGTGTGCAGAATGAAAGGGTGAGCATGTGAATGAAAGGGTGAGAATGAAAGGTGTTTAGCGTGCAGAATGAAAGGGTGAGCATGCAGAATGAAAGGGTTAGTGTGCAGAATGAAAGGATTAGTTTGCAGAATGAAAGGGTTAGCCTGCAGAATGAAAGGTTGAGCATGCAGAATGAAAGGGTTAGTGTGTAGAATGAAAGGGTGAGCGTGTAGAATGAAAGGGTGAGCATGCAGAATGAAAGGGTTAGTGTGCAGAATGAAAGGTGTGAGCATGGAGAATAAAAGGGTGAGTGTGCAGAATGAAATGGTGAGTGTGCAGAATGAAAGGGTTAGTGTGCAGAATGAAAGGGTGAGTGTGCAGAATGAAAGGGTGAGTGTGCAGATATATATTTTAATGTTTATGATTTATGGTTTCAGATGGAGAGCAGTTCATGGTGACAGATACATACACACACACACAAGCACACAGTTCATGGTAACAGGTAGATATAGTTCAGTTTTCACAGGAGAATGGTTATAGGGGAGCTTGAATGGACGTAGGCACTGGGACAAGTGAATGATTGCAGATACAGAGACTGGTGAATAGACACAGGCCAAAGGACTTCGGGAATGGTTGCAGGTGAATGGTTACAGGTGAATGGTTACGGGTGAAAGGTTGCGGGTGAATGGTAGCAGGTGAGAGGTTGCGGGTGAATGGTTACAAGTGAATGGTTATGGGTGAATGGTTGCTGGTGAATTGTTGAAGGTGAATGGTTGCGGGTTAATGGTTGCAGGTGAAAGGTTGCAAGTGAATGGTTACAGGTGAATGGTTGTGGGTGAAAGGTTGCAGGTGAATGGTTGCGGGTGAATGGTTGCTGGTGAATGGTTGCAGGTGAATGGTTGCGGGTTAATGGTTGCTGGTGAATGGCTGCAGGTGCATGGTTGCGGGTTAATGGTTGCAGGTGAAAGGTTGCAAGTGAATGGTTACAGGTGAATGGTTGTGGGTGAATGGTTGCAGGTGAATGGTTGTGGGTGAAAGGTTGCGGGTGGAGACAGTCGCTCTTACCCTGGCTCCTGTGTTGTAGACCCAGTCTGCCAGTAACACTCTGCAGAAACACAAGTCCTCATCCTCCTTCACCCCCTTCATCGACCCGCGACTGCTCCAGATCTCTCCCTCCAGTGGCTCCTCCCTCAACTCTGTGGGTAAGTCACCTGTGAGCAACAAGCCTGTCCATTGGCTCAGACCAGCTGCCTCTTAGTCTGTGATTTGTCATATAACTGCCATTGTACTTGACATGAACTGCCCCCATTTGTGATGTCACTGGGCTGGGCAATATACCACAACGGTAATTATCAAATACAGTAAGGGTGATCGCCACCATGTGGTGCATTGCCTTTCTTTTCTTGTAACCAAAAGGTTACAAATTTGATTCCTGGGTAGTACACTGCCATTTTACCCATGAGCATGGTACTTAACATGCATTGCTTCAGCATATATCCCAATGTTTCCCCCAGAAAAGTTGTTAGGCCCGGTTGCAAGTATCTTTTGACGGGGGCTGGCGGCCCAGCGCGGGCCGGTGGTCAAGTGTCTGTTTTGATGGAGGCCCGGCGCGGGCCTGCGACAGACTGATGGCAGCATTAGGTAGGGCCCTATAGTTTCTGTGATAACAGAATCACGGATGGAATCGCGGAATTGAGAATTTAAAAAAGCTATAACAGATTCCATAGGGCCCTACATTAAGTCAATGCTAAAAGCTGACTGGAGATTTGAAAATATGACTACGTAATGTGAATGTTGTTATAAATAAGTCATTTATTCAACACACATTTTAAAAAAATTAACAACTATTTACAGCATAGCAGAGTCTTAAACAGAATCTGACAACAATGTACAGTCTTGGAATGCTGCGTTTTCAACAACAACAAAAGAAATAAATAATATCAAAGTTTTTGCACTCTACAATAACTTGTATTCAAGTCCTGATTGGCTAATGAATCTAACAACAAGCCTTGGAATGCTGGGCACATTTAAACATTTAAAAAACTGTCTAAGGTTTTTTGGCTTTTACCTTTCTTCCTTGACATTATCCCTAAATGTCACAAAGGAAGTATCTGGGTTACTGACTCTTTGGCTAGCTAGCTAAGTTAGCTAAATGACCACGTTGTCATAAAAGTTTTCCCGACTGTGAAAACTGCCTGAGTTGTTAACATTTTGGACAGATGTGGCTCCTGAGTAGATCTATCGTTTCCGTCGCAGCACTTTCGACACAAGCAATAGCCTATCGAAAAAATCCTGAAATTTCTTCTTACCGTAAACAGACCTGCAAACTGATCAGGGATGAGAAAGGGTCCCCCCTAGGGGGGTCCGCGGGCATGCCCCCCTGTGAAGAAAATTTTAAAAATATCAGCTTTAAAATGTGGATTTACAGTAGATTTTAGCATGAGGATATAGGGAAAAACTCTAGAATTCATGTAATCTTACTGCTAATGTCCCGCTTACATTACAAAAGTAATGTGAGGGGGACATAAGTTCAGGGCACTTTGCTGTAAGCGGTGGGTACAGACAATTTGACAATTTGACAAACGTTGGCATTTCTCCATTGCTCTTAATGGTCGACAAGAAAATACAAATAATTCGAAATCTATGCCTGCAAATCCATTATTAAAATAATTGGTAGATTTGTTAATCACCGCTGATGGCGTTTATTTCTACTTGTTTAACGTGACTTTCGAAAGGTTAGCTAGCGTTGTCGTAAAATTTAGTGCTTCCAATATTGCTTGTGTCGAAAGTGCTGCGACGGAAACAGCGATAGATTTATCCACGAGCCACATCTGTCCAAAATGTAAACAAGCAAGGCAGTCTTCACGGTCGGGGAAAATTTTATGACAGCATCACCCAGTGAGTGAACACCACAAAAAGCGGTGGTGTAACAGTTATTGGCTCATTACTAACTGATCGTGGCGAAAACCTTCGGTGAAAACTTTCTAGGTTAACCACCCCCGCCACCACCCCCAATTTCAAAAACTCATCGGATCTCCACGAATCACACAAATGACCTATTTTGGATTCAAAACAGCGAATTTCGCCGAAAAGCGACAAGTTTGCAGGTATGCGTGAAGAGTGCCTGACCCTCAACCGTAGCGTTTTTTCCCCCAAAGATGGTATTTTTAGATATAGCCTGATTTTGCCACTGTGTTAACACATTTCTACGTTTGCCGGTCAGGCACTCTGCACCGTAAGAAGACATTTTAGGATTTCCCGATTTTTATTTGTCGAAAGTGCTGCGATGGAAACAACGATAGACTTACTCAGGAGCCACATCTGTCCGAAACGTAAACAAGTCCGGCAGTTTTCACAGTCGGGAAAAAATTATGACAACGTTGTCGTGCACATCAATGTCATCAAGCTAACGTTATTAATAAACAAGTGAAGTCGTTATTTCGATGGCGATTAATAAGTCATGTAATGTTACAATGTATCGAACGTTACATGCATGCTACTAGTTTAACGTTACCTACACACTGCTTAAGTTAATATAAAAAGAATGTATGCCTACTTACCAACGAGACGGAGTGATAACGTGGAAGTTTGTAACGAGGTTAGTTAGCCTACTAAATAAGAAATGGTGCCTTGTGATAGTTGGAAGCGTCAAGTGTTGAACGTCACTCTACGCACAAAAAAAAACATCTTCATCTTTTTTTTTTTTTTAAATTCCCCTATGCTTAGGCCTGGCTGAGGGTCAACTTAGGCCCGGCGAGCCATCGGACTTGCAATACACTGACGGAAACTGTGTATCCAGTATAATTGGATGCAATGCTATGTAAAAACAGTTGTGTAACTCACTCTGGATAAGAGTGTCTGCTAAATGCCTGTAATGAAATGTAAAGGGCCTTGCAGCTGCCATGTGATTGTGTGATGTGTTTTTACAATCACATGGAAGCTGCAAGGCCTTCCTGCTGATTGGCAGTCTTACTGCTGTGGTGTGACCTCTGACCTCTGAGCTGTATGTTGTAATCAGCAGGTTTTGGGAATGAGGCCAGGCTGCAGGAGGCCCTGAGGCAGGACCCTTCCAGGAAGGGCTCTGTGGTCAATGTGAACCCTGTGAACACCAGACCGCAGAGCGACACCCCTGAGATCCGCAAATACAAGAAGAGGTTCAACTCTGAGATCCTGTGTGCGGCTCTGTGGGGTAGGTGTCTGCACTGGCCTTGTGGGGTAGACTGGCCCTGTGGGGTAGAGGTCTGCACTGACCCTGTGGGGTAGAGGTATGCAATGGCCCTGTGGGGTAGTGTTCTGCACTGGCCCTGTAGGGTAAGTGTCTACACTGGCCTTGTGGGGTAGAGGTCTGCACTGACCCTGTGGGGACTGACCCTGTGGGGTAGTGTTCTGCACTGGCCCTGTGGGGTAGACTGACCCTGTGGGGTAGAGGTCTACACTGGCCCTGTGGAGTAAAGGTCTGCACTGGCCTTGTGGGGTAGACTGACCCTCTGGGTTAGAGGTCTACACTGGCCCTGTGGGGTAGACTGACCCTGTGGGGTAGAGGTCTACACTGGCCCTGTAGAGTAAAGGTCTGCACTGGCCTTGTGGGTTAGAGGTCTACACTGGCCCTGTGGGGTAGACTGACCCTTGTGGGGTAGAGGTCTACACTGGCCCTGTAGAGTAAAGGTCTGCACTGGCCTTGTGGGTTAGACTGACCCTCTGGGTTAAAGGTCTACACTGGCCCTGTGGGGTAAAGGTCTGCACTGGCCCTGTGGGGTAGAGGTCTACACTGGCCTGTGGGGTAGACTGGCCCTGTGGAGCAGGTGTCTGCACTGGCCCTGTGGGGTACACTGGCCCTGTGGGGTAGAGGTCTCCACTGGCCCTGTGGGGTAGACTGGCCCTGTGGATTAAAGGTCTGCACTGGCCCTGTGGGGTAGACTGGCCCTGTGGAGTGAAGGTCTGCAGTGGCCCTGTGGGGTAGACTGGCCCTGTGGAGTAAAGGTCTGCACTGGCCCTGTGGGGTAGACTGGCCCTGTGGGGTAGAGGTCTACACTGGCCCTGTCGGGTAAGTGTCTCCACTGGCCCTGTGGGGTAGAGGTCTCCACTGGCCCTGTGGGGTAGAGGTCTCCACTGGCCCTGTGGGGTAGAGGTCTACACTGGCCCTCTGGGGTAGACTGACCCTGTGGAGTAAAGGTCTACACTGACCCTGTGGGGTCGGGCCCAGTCCCCACTAAGCGATTTGTGTGGATTTACTTCATGTGTGTGTTACCTTCTGTGGAATTTCTTCAGGTATTTTCTGCATGTGTGAGTTAAGTGTGTGTGAATATTGTGTGTGGCTGCTCCAGGTGTGACTGAGTTACCTGTGTGGTATTCCAGGTGTTAGTTACCTGTGTGCAGTTTGTCTCCAGGTGTGAGTTATGTGGGTGTTGTTGAGTTATGTGGGTGTTGTGGTATTCCAGGTGTTAGTTACCTGTGTGTAGTTTGTCTCCAGCTTTTAGTTACCTGTGTGCAGTTTGTCTCCAAGTGTGAGTGTCTCCTCTGGCTGCTCCAGGTGTGAACCTGCTGGTGGGCACGGAGAGCGGCCTGATGCTGCTGGACCGCAGTGGCCAGGGGAAGGTCTACCCCCTAATCAGCCGCCGCCGCTTCCAGCAGATGGACGTGCTGGAGGGCCTCAACGTCCTGGTGACTATATCAGGTAGCATTCACCTGCTCACTCTCATCTGCACTCTCTTTCACCTGCTCTCTCTCACCTACTCTCTCTTTCAGCTACTCTCAATCTTATCTACTCTCTCTTTCACCTACTCTCAATCTTACCTATCTCTCTCTCACCTGCTCTCTCTTTCATCTGCTCTCCCTCTCACCTGTTCTCTCTCACCTACTCTCGCTCTTACCTGCTCTCTCTCACCTGCTCTCTCTTTCATCTGATCTCCCTCTCTCACCCTCTCTCATGTTCTCTCACCTACTCTCTCTCTCACCTGCTCCTTCTGCTCTCTCTTTCCCCAGGTGTCACACTCCTGGTGGCTCTGTCACCTGGTCTGTCTCCTGCTCTGACGCCTGCTCTCTCTCTCTCACTTGCAGCATGACTCAGTGTGTACTTCCTGTTTCCTCTCCCAGGTAAGAAGAACAAGCTGAGGGTGTACTACCTGTCCTGGCTGAGAAACAAAATTCTGCACAATGACCCAGAGGTGGAGAAGAAGCAGGGCTGGACCACCGTGGGGGACCTGGAGGGCTGTGTGCATTATAAAGTTGGTATGTACCTCTGCACTCAGTCAGACAGGGGTGTAGGACCCTGTGTTGCTCAGTCAGACATTGTAAAATGACCATGATAATTCTGTAGCTAGCAGAGATTAAGATTCAGCGGGTGAGATTCACTTGCTCAGATTGTGCTTTTGTCCTCTAAATTTGTCATGTAGACCCAGTGTGGAGGGCTATCTTGGGGTGTCAGGGTTTTTAATTTCACTGAATACTGAAATAATAACGAACTGAAAAATGCATGTTTGGGTATATGGTGGTTTGTGACGGCAGTTTTAGGAGTTTGGGAACATGGAGTGAAATTGCTGTGCTGAGATGTAATTTAAGATGGCACTGATGACACCTCGGTGTAAGGCACAAGCCCTTGCTCTTCAAGAGTTCACAGACACAAATTATTCCCCTCTCATGCTCTGTGACATCACTGATTTCCTGTAGGTTGTAGCTTACGAAGTTTAGTTTAGCCTACTAATACACTAGATACTTACAGGGTAATATAGCCTACTTCCCAAAAGCCAATATTGCTTGACAGCTACATTGAAATACCATATGCCCCTATGCTTCCAAAACATATAAAACATTAAAGTATTGCATTATTTAGCATTTTATGTTTCAGTAGAAACATAAAATAAATAGCAATTAACGAGGCAGAATGATGGATATTGCAAAAAAATATTTTTAATATCTACTGTACATGCCCTATTTTACATGGAAATCTAAGGAGATAATGATTTTAGGATTGCTGGTCCAGATTTTTATTTAATTTAATTGCATTGATAACCTCCCCCCAAATAAAGAGAAGTGACAAAATGATCACATATCATCCTGAAAATGTATAATAACATTAACATTAACTACAATTCATTTAAATAATTTTTGAATACTGAACTCAGTAGAGTAGTTGCCCCTTTGTCCTTAGTTTTCAGGGGAATTCCATGACACCTGAAGCCATACTGACTTCTTCTGTGGTCTGTTCATCACTGTGCCTCTGCAACTTCTGTCATTTTCCCCCCAGTGAAATATGAGCGAATCAAGTTCTTAGTTCTGGCTTTGAAGAATTCAGTGGAAGTCTATGCATGGGCCCCAAAGCCATACCACAAGTTCATGGCCTTCAAGGTGAGCCCCTCAGGTAGACTGATACTGGTAGTGTAGAGGTAGTGTACAGGTAGTATGCTTAGCATTCCAGTTTCCTTTTTTAGTCTAGAGTTGGAATAACATGTTTTTTCCATATTTATATTAAATATTTACAGATGTTTCAGACAGTTCTTTAAATCCCCACATTAACTGTCCACTAGTAGAGCTGATGACTGGACACAGATTTATTGATTGAAAGAACCACATTGAGTCTTTTCATCAACATGGAAATGATCTGTGACGGAACTGAAGAGTGAACAGAAACACAACTGCAGCATCATTTTGACAGATGAGTAACTGACTGACCTTTGACCTCTGCAGTCATTTGGAGACCTGGTGCACAAGCCCCTGCTGGTGGACCTGACGGTGGAAGAGGGCCAGAGGTTAAAGGTCATCTATGGCTCCTGTTCAGGGTTTCATGCTGTGGATGTGGACTCGGGGGCAGTGTACGACATCTACCTGCCCACTCATGTAAGGGCCATGCCCATATGGGGAATGAGCTGGATAGGTGTGTGTGTAGTGGTGGTTATGCAGCTGGTGATCTCCTCCTGTAGGGGATGCAAGTTTGAATCCCAGGTGTGATCCTGCATGCTATCGCTTGTTCTTCAGCCCTGTCCTTCTATAAAATCATAGCTGTGTACTTCAGAAATTATCTGAAAACCCACCTCTCTTCTTCCTCCTCCATTTCTCCCTCCTCTGTTTCCCTTCCTATCACTTTTTCTCATTCTCTTTTTCTTTCTGTGGCGAGGGGGAATCTGTGCACCACCTGTTTGTGCAATGCAATCGTCTGTCATCATTGTTTGCTTTTTTGAGTGATCTGTGTGGGAGACTTGGGGTGGTTTTCGACATGGGTTTTCATTCTGGGTCCGGGGTACAGTACAAAACACAAGTATGAACTCTCCTTGGTTAATTTCCTATTTGGGCCAGCAAAGCTTACAATTTGGATCACAGGGAGGAGCAGGATACAACAGGGAGAGCAAATGGATCTAGTACTGGTTATTAGGTTGATGGTTTTAGAATGTCTTCATATAGAACACCTGCATTTTAGTTTAAGTAATTTGTGGGGTGGATGATGAAGGGGGCCACAATGTATGTTTCTAAGCAACATTATGTAAGACATGGGTGGAATAACCTCTCTTTCTCTCTCTCTCTGCTCGACGCCTCCATGCCTCTCTCAGATTCAGACGAGTATTCAGTCTCATGCCATAATCATCCTGCCGAACGCAGATGGCATCGAGCTGCTGGTGTGCTATGAGGACGAGGGCGTGTACGTCAACACCTACGGCCGGATCACCAAAGACGTGGTGCTGCAGTGGGGTGAGATGCCCACCTCTGTGGGTACGTCTGGCTGTGCTCGCGCCCCTCGGGCTCCGCGCCGTGCTTCCCTTGGCACCTTCCTGTTTGGAACCTAATGGGCATGTGTGTAACCCGGCTCTCTGTCGCCCCCTGCAGCCTACATCAGGTCCAACCAGATAATGGGCTGGGGGGAGAAGGCCATTGAGATCCGCTCTGTGGAGACGGGTCACCTGGACGGAGTCTTCATGCACAAGAGAGCCCAGAGACTGAAGTTCCTGTGCGAGAGGAACGACAAGGTGAGATGTGTGTCTGTATGTGTGTGTGTGCGTGTGTGTGTGTGCGCTCAGTAACTGTGTGTGTGTGTGTGTGTGCGTGCAATAACTGTGTGTGTGTGTGTGTGTGTGTGTGTGCAGTAACTGTGTGTGTGTGTGTGTGCGTGCGTGCAGTAACTGTGTGTGTGTGTGTGTGTGTGTGTGTGTGTGTGTGTGTGCGCATGTGTGCAGTAACTGTGTGTGTGTGAGTATGTGTGTTTCCTGTGCAGGTGCTTATATACCTGTGAGTGTGTGTGTGTTTCCTGCGCGGATGCTTATATACCTGTGTGTGTGTGTGTGTGTTTCTTGTGCAGGTGCTTATATACCTGTGGGTGTGTGTGTGTGTTTCTTGTGCAGGTGCTTATATACCTGTGTGTGTGTGTGTTTCCTGTGCAGGTGCTTATATACCTGTGTGTGTGTGTGTGTGTGTGTGTGTGTGCATGTGTGTTTCCTGTGCAGGTGCTTATATACCTGTGGGTGTGTGTGTGTGTTTCTTTTTGCAGGTGCTTATATACCTGTGTGTGTGTGTGTTTCTTGTGCAGGTGCTTATATACCTGTGAGTGTGTGTGTGTGTGTGTGTGATTCTTGTGCAGGTGCTCATATACCTGTGTGTGTGTTTCCTGTGCAGGTGCTTATATACCTGTGAGTGTGTGTGTGTGTGTGATTCTTGTGCAGGTGCTCATATACCTGTGTGTGTGTTTCCTGTGCAGGTGTTCTTCGCCTCCGTGCGATCGGGCGGCTCTAGCCAGGTGTACTTCATGACCCTGGGGCGGAGCTCCCTGCTCAGCTGGTAGGACAGAGATGCTGAACGTGACCCCGTCCAACGTTCGGGACGACCATAACAAAAACTAAAACCCAGCGACCTTTAACCTTATTGACTTCTCTGCACCTTGGGCCACACATTGAGTCAACAATTAAAATGTATTAAATTTATTAAAATGAATTAATAAATAAAAAAATGAAAAATGACAACAAAAAGAAAGGCCCTAGTGTTGATGGGACTGTGGACGTGGAGTGTTACGATCATCGCCACAACGAAGATGTCACCAGGCAGACCAATGTTAAACAGCATTTTTTTGTGACCACACCCCTTCACAGAAAAGACCCGTCTTTGCATCTCAGCACAATTGACGACCCCCCTGTTCCCCCCCCACCTACACCCACATGTGGTGTACGGCAGAGGACTGTGTTTAGAGTCACTGGCAGTGCAAGATGGAGGCACAGGGTTAGGGTTATGAAGGATGAGGGCAGAGATTAGGGGTCAAAGTGTCATTTGGCAGATTTCACAACTTGGGAAGCTTAACTGTAACTGAATTCTGTTCTCAGATTGCGTCTGTTTTAAACCCCACCACTCCTCACCCTTTCCTGCTAATATCACACAGATCTGAATTTCTCTCCGTTTACATTGTGCCCTGACTACATACGTGCTTGAAGAGATACAGCAGAAGGTCTAAAGCTTTTCATTTCTCTAGAGGGAAAATGAGTAAGAAGAAAAGGATACTTCTTTTAGTCGTTTAGTCTAAACGTCTTTAGTCTTTTTCTTCTTTAGACATTTGTCACTTTACTGGACTCCCCAGGGAGGTAATTCTCCCCCTCCCCCCCAAACCCCCACATCCCAAAATGTGGTTACCTCTTTCCCACGCCCCAATGCATGCCTTCAATTCTTCTGTTCATATGTGAAAGGACAGGAGAGACTTCCCCCAGACTGTTTAATAACTAAGATGAACACTATTCTGGAGAGACTTTCCCAATCAGAGAGATGCTGATGATAGATGGGACCATTTTGGCCATCATGAAGGTGTACAGAGGGAGCTTTTAGAGTAACTCACAGGGGAATAGGGAGCCTTGGCTCAGATAGCAGTACCCTGTTTTTAAAACGGATTAACTCAAAACCATATTCTTCCTCAATGTTCAAACATTTTTCTTTTTTCTTCTTGGTTCCATTTAAATTTACTGAATGCAATACACTAAATACATCCAAAAAGTGTAATACCTGCCTCCCACGGTGATTCTCCGGGCCCTGTCCATCCCACACAGGCTTACCCCAGCCTGTCCAATCAGCCGTGCCCAAGAGGAGAATGGGGAGGAGTCATCCACTTGTTTCCTGTTGCCATTTCAAACATATCTGTGAAGATGAGGCCCTTTGTTTGTGAAGATGAGGCCCTTTGTCTGTGAAGCTGAGGCCCTTTGTTTGTGATGAGACCTGGACACTTTTCTGAGTCCCAAGACTGGGGTGCCATAAACATTCAGCCTCCTGAAAGGGGCCCAGACCGCTCCTGTTTGTCTAGGTGTTACGTGACCCAGATCTTTTTGTGTGCGTGTGTGTGTGCATGTGTGTGCGTGTGTGTGCTTGTGTGTGCTTGTGTATACATATGTATACGTGTGTATATGCTTATGTATGTGTGTGTACGAATGTATGTATGACAGTTTTTATGTGTGCGTGCGTGTACATATGTGTGCGCATGTGCTTGTCAATGGCAGTTGGTTTCTAAACCCTGGAATACTGATCTTGCTCTTGATGCTGAGCAGAAGCATCGGTACTTTCGTAAATTACTTTTTTGCTGTTGATGAAAGCTGTTGAAATTTTCAAATGGAATACATTGTTGCTCTCTTTCTCTGCAGTCTGTGAAAAGCCCTTGCTGTGATTTTTTTTAAAGTGCCAAGATGGCATGCATACAAATGTAAACAGTATAGAAAAACCACTACACCGATGTGAAGAATGCGTTTTTTGGATGTATTTTTGCATCATTTTTTTTCCATCTAGGTTTAGTTAAGAAGCTTGAAAGGGTGGTTTCTTTCTGTGATTTCATTTAAGCCCATCAAATAATCATACAGCTGCAGCATTTGAATCATAATGCGCACCCTATATGAAGCAAGTGTTTACAGAAACAATGTTTTGTTACACTAACGTGCATCATATTTATGAATCATGTTTTTTGTTACCTCCACTTGTATTTAGTATGATTGAGCTCATAGCAGTATCATCAGCTGCAAGCTGATGAGGTTTTAAATTACTGTTGTAATAACAAAAGATAGGTTGTTAATTAATTGCCAGATGTCACTCAACGTTGTTGTGATGTTACAGCAATGCTCTGTTGCTCTTGCTCTCTGGCACAGTGCGGACCTGGTCACCTGACATGTTTTCAGCCATGCTATATTAACTTATGTCCTCTCTGTGCATCATGGGAAGTGTATTTTCCTGAAGGTTGTTTTTTATTGTTGTTGTTCATTTTTTTTCTTGAAATAAACTTAAAGTAATATACCGAAGTGTAGATCTGGTTTGTCTGGAAGTATCCCCCACTGACGAAATGAGCTTCAGGAATTCTCCCTCACAGACACACACAATACACCCACACACACAATATACACACAAATAAACACGCACACACAATACACCCACACACACAATATACACACAAACAAACACACACACACAATGCACCCACACACACAATATACACACAAACAAACACACACACACAATACACCCACACACACAATATACACACAAACAAACATGCACACACAATACACCACACAGTTATGCACAAGCACAAACATGTGCACACATTCATATTGTACACACACAGGCATGAATTACTCTCTCACGCATGTGCACATCCTTTAACAGAAAACAGCCCACAAGCCCGTTTTATAGCTGCTTCACTTATTTACAGAGTTCTTTGGAAATTACACATGAAATCAAAGTGAGTTTTCTGTAACGGAAAATCCCTGGTCATATGCATGCCTTGCAAGCATCCCACACCCCTTAACATGCAAATGAGCACAAGGTGCTGTGTGAATTGCAGTCGTGTGTACCACCTAAAAGCATGAAAGGCTCTGACCACAGTGGATGATGAACTGATAACCCACACAGGAAGCTTCAGCCTGCAGTGTTAACCCTTGCTAAAAAACTACAAATACAAATACGTAAAGGCCTTATTGCATGGTATACCAATGCATGGCTTACGTACTCTACATGCTACTGAAGCTTATCTGCTCTACATGCTACTGATGCTTACCTGCTCTACATGCTACTGAGGCTTCCCTACTGTACATGCTACTGAGGCTTACGTACTCTACATGCTACTGAGGCTTACCTGGTCTACATGCTACTGAGGCTTACGTACTCTACAGGCTACTGATGCTTATCTGTTCTACATGCTACTGCGGCTAATCTGCTCTACATGCTACTGAGGCTTACCTGCTCTACATGCTACTGAGGCTTACGTACTCTACAGGCTACTGATGCTTACCTATTCTACATGCTACTGAGGCTTATCTGCTCTACATGCTACTGAGGCTTACCTGGTCTACATGCTACTGAGGCTTACCTACTCTACAGGCTACTGATGCTTACCTATTCTACAGGCTACTGATGGTCTATAGGCTACTGAGGCTTACCTATTCTACAGGCTACTGAGGCTTACCTGGTCTACAGGCTACTGAGGTTTACCTGGTCTATAGGCTACTGAGGCTTACCTACTCTACAGGCTACTGAGGCTTACCTACTCTACATGCTACTGAGGCTTACCTGGTCTACATGCTACTGAGGCTTGCCTGCTCTACAGGCTACTGAGGCTTACCTACTCTACAGGCTACTGAGGCTTACCTGGTCTACATGCTACTGAGGCTTATCTGGTCTACATGCTACTGAGGCTTATGTGCTCTACAGGCTACTGAGGCGTATCTGCTCTACAGGCTACTGAGGCTTACCTGGTCTACAGGCTACTGAGGCTTACCTGGTCTACAGGCTACTGAGGCTTACCTACTCTACATGCGACTGAGGCTTACCTATTCTACATGCTACTGAGGCTTATCTGGTCTACAGGCTACTGAGGCTTACCTACTCTACATGCTACTGAGGCTTATCTGGTCTACAGGCTACTGAGGCTTACCTACTCTACAGGCTACTGAGGCTTACCTGGTCTACAGGCTACTGAGGCTTACCTACTCTACAGGCAACTGAGGTTTACCTATTCTACATGCTACTGAGGCTTATCTGGTCTACATGCTACTGAGGCTTGTCTGCTCTACATGCTACTGAGTCTTATCTGCTCTACAGGCTACTGAGACTTACCTGCTCTACAGGCTACTGAGGTTTACCTGGTCTACAGGCTACTGAGGCTTACCTACTCTACAGGCTACTGAGGCTTACCTGCTCTACAGGCTACTGAGACTTACCTGCTCTACAGGCTACTGAGGTTTACCTGGTCTACATGCTACTGAGGCTTGCCTGCTCTACATGCTACTGAGGCTTATCTGCTCTACAGGCTACTGAGACTTACCTGCTCTACAGGCTACTGAGGTTTACCTGGTCTACAGGGTACTGAGGCTTACCTACTCTACAGGCTACTGAGGCTTACCTGCTCTACATGCTACTGAGGCTTGCCTGCTCTACATGCTACTGAGGCTTATCTGCTCTACAGGCTACTGAGACTTACCTGCTCTACAGGCTACTGAGGTTTACCTGGTCTACAGGCTACTGAGGCTTACCTACTCTACAGGCTACTGAGGTTTACCTGGTCTACAGGCTACTGAGGCTTACCTGCTCTACATGCTACTGAGACTTACCTACTCTACAGGCTACTGAGGCTTACCTGCTCTACATGCTACAGAGGCTTACCTGCTCTACATGCTACAGAGGCTTACCTGCTCTACATGCTACTGAGGCTTACCTGCTCTACATGCTACAGAGGCTTACCTACTCTACATGCTACTGAGGCTTACCTACTCTACATGCTACAGAGGCTTACCTACTCTACATGCTACTGAGGCTTACCTACTTTACAGGCTACTAAGGCTTTCCTGCTCTACATGCTACAATTCTGGCAAGCTTGCTCCTTAATCTGCAGTTGAGGTTGCCAAACCATGATGTAAGGTTAAAAGTGAGTACGCTCTCGATCTGAGCCTTGTACAGTTTCTAAAATTAACTGGCTCACGTTAAGACTGTTGAGTCTTCTGAGAAGATAAAGGCGCTGTGAACATTTCTTGAATATATATTCAGTATTTTCAGAGAAGCTCAGTTTATTGTCCAGAATTGTGCCCAAGTACTTGAAACAGTCTACGGTTTTAACAAGTTGACCATTAAGTATGACTGGCTTTGTTAAGAAATCCTGATTGGTACATATGATCAGTTCCATTTAATGGAATTTTTCTAAAAACAGACTGCTAAATCCAATGTCTCTCAAACTATAAAATGGCACAGTATAGATTGTCAAACATCTTATATGTGCAATGTCAATAAGCTGCTTACATTGAAATGCATATTTTTAAATCCCCATAATCTGTTTTCTGAATGTTTAAGAAATGTACAAAGACCGGACAGTTATTAGCTATTAGTTATTAGTTAACAGGAAATTAGGCTGTATTCAAAATGCTTCTTTTTTGTGGATTATCCTCTTCAAAATGATCTGTTGCAAATTCAAATGTATAGGGAAAATGTACACTGCAAAGGATTACTTTTGCCTATTCGCTCATCATAAAATATAATTTAAAAAAAAAATTTGTTGCTGTTTCTGTTAACATTCTGTCCCGTAAATCAGTAAGACATGCCTGTGAGTGTCGGCAGCTCTCTCCAAAAAAATATTTTTAAAAACTCACAAGTGAGAGGAAATTGCGCAAGTGATTTGTTCACACATCCATTCCCTATGTCTGCAAGGCTACACTCCAGCACTGTCAGGAGCGAACTGAGCAATGGCCACGTGTCAACGAAATATTCTTCGCTCGTAAGTAACTTAAGATTTTATGGTTTTATTTGTCTTTCATACTGTTTCAAGTTTGTATTTTGAAATGAATACAGGCATCTAAAGGGATGGGCAGTACGTGACACTATTGGGACAAATAACCAAACGTGTTACAGCCTACCCGAGATGGCATGGTAGTCTATGTGCATCTGATTGTCTGTGTGAGTGTGAGTTTGAGTGTGAAAATGTTTGCGTGTGTCTGTGTGTAGTAGTAGTAGTAGTAGTAGTAATTTATTTCGGTCCTTATTAACAATTTTCCAAAAAGAATGCACATAGAAATAAATAAATGAAATAAGGCATTAAATTAAAAGGAAAACAAAAAATATTGACCGAAAAGGTGTAGGCTGCAGCTTCAGCTTATTATACCTACCCTTTTTACATATATTCTAATAGGCAACCCTTTCACTACTAGGTTTAGGCTATACAAAAACAAAACAGAACAGAAACAAAAACAAAAGTTCCAAACATTTCATACACAATAATGATCATAATGCCATTTTATATTTGTTTACCACTTTATTTTTAGACATTTTTTTAATTTGCAAAGTGAACTACACATTCATAATTCCTTGTCACAACTATTCCACAAATTAACCCCTTTGACAGATATACATCTAATCTTTATATTTGTCCTTACCCTTGTTTTTTTAAACATACCTATTCCCCTAAATTCATACTGGCTCTCTCTAATTTCAAACAACCTCTGAATACAGTTCAGAGGCAAATTATTTTGTGCTTTGTACATTATCTGTGCAGTTTCAAGATCAACTAGATCAACTAGGAGACAGGGCAGGGCAGGATACAGGGCAGGATACATGGCAGGGGACAGGGCAGGACAGGGGACAGGGCAGGAGAAAGGGCAGGAGGGGGACAGGGCAGGGGACAGGGCAGGGGATAGGGGACAGGGCAGGGGACATGGCAGGGGACAGGGCAGGACAGGGGACAGGGCAGGAGAAAGGGCAGGAGGCAGGGCAGGGGACAGGGCAGGGGAGCTGTTTCCTGTTTGTGGTAGTGTCTGTGAGCTGTGTGACTATGGGGAGGGATCTGTTTTCTGTCTGTGGTAGTGTCTGTGAGCTGTGTGACCATGGGGAGGGATCTGTTTTCTGTCTGTGGTAGTGTCTGTGAGCTGTGTGACCATGGGGAGGGATCTGTTTTCTGTCTGTGGTAGTGTCTGTGAGATGTGTGACTATGGGGAGGGATCTGTTTTCTGTCTGTGGTAGTGTCTGTGAGCTGTGTGACTATGGGGAGGGATCGGTTTCCTGTCTGTGAGCAGTGTGACTATGGGGAGGGATCTGTTTCTGTCTGTGGTAGTGTCTGTGAGCTGTGTGACTATGGGGAAGCTGTGAGAGGGAGTTGTTTTGCAGGTCAAACTTTCCTGCAAGATGTAAGACTTCTTTACTTCTCTTGGTATGCTGCAATCACATCTGCCTGCATGTATTTTATGGAGGGTTCTGAATTTGCCAACAGATGATTACATTTGTCCTGTGGCACTGTGGCATTTTTGGATAGATATGTTTTAAAAATTGCTATAATAATTTAAAATAAATGAATTTGAACTTCAATTATTTTCCTAAAGTGGCTGAATTGAAATGGATTGTTTCATACCCATATATACCCATATTGTATATATACAGTTTCATTTATGCAGTGAGACATGATGAACGTCACACAGGAACTGGATGGATGTTCAAAAAAAATTTCATTCTTTAAAATTGCTCTGGATAATAACATAAATGAATTTAAATGGCTGTATACATATTAATGTGGCAGTATACATATTAATGTACATGTTATAATAAAATTGTATTCTCAGGCATCTGTTCTCAGGCACAGATATGGGTCAAACTTCATTCATCTTCCTCATGTCTGCAGTCTTCCTCAGAGGTGCTACTGTTATGACAGGTGGTAAGTACTGAATGACAATCATCTATCTAGTTAGAAACAGAGCAAACATTCTACTGGACAAATGCACACACATACTCACACTCTCACTCTCATACACTTGCATGCACACTCAAACATACAGAAAGTGAATCTATCCTGTTGTCTCTCTCCCTTTCTCTCTCTCCTTCCTTTTCCTTTCTGTCCATCTCTCCCCCTGTATATCTCCCCTACCTCTCTTTCACCATTGCTATTTCCCTATTTCTCTCTGTTCCTCTTCATCTTTCTTTCATCATGTCTTCCTTTAACCATTTTTCCCTGTCCCTCTCTTCATCTCTCTTCCTCTGTCCGTGCATTTCTTTGCAGAGAAATGTAAAGATTACGAGTCTGAGAGGTCTTTTTCCGTTCGTGGAGAAGCTGCCTTTCTCAACTGCGTGCTGGCCAAAGCTCACGTCTTCAACTACAGTGTCACGCCCTACAACATCTCCTGGTATGACCGGAGGACTGGGAGACAGCTGTTTGGAGAGACAGGGAGGATCCAGGTTCGAAAGAGCATGCTGTGGTTCCTGACCACTACCTTGGAGGATGCTGGCTACTATCAGTGTGTTCTGAGGTGTGTTGGTTGGAGGGTGTGGATAGGGTGGGAGATATGGGGGTGTGGCCTCTTCACAGGATATTGTAAGTACGCACTTAGGCAGATGTTTAGTGACAGGTTAAACCTCTGTTTTGCATCAATTCTGGGTAAATTCAGTTTTTGTTTTCTGATCATAATTATTCTTCTGAACTTTAGCTACACCCTGCTTCTCTGAACTTAAAGCTGCTCTTAGAATGTCCAGACCATGGCGCTTCTCTTCAACCGTAAGTTCTTCTTTCTTCTTACAAACAGAACTCCTGACCAGTGCTTCCAACAAACCTCAATGCTGATTGTGAATGAGACCATGGCAGAGTACTGTCATCACCCAGTCACAGAAACTCAGGAGCTCACCACAGTCAGCAATGACTTCTTAATCTGCAAAATACCTTTACTTTTTATGACCTCCGTGGACAGTGGTACCAGTGACCATACTATCCAGTGGTACAAGGTGAGTCCTCAGAGTGAAACAGTACAAAACAGGAAAAAGAGCAACAAGAGTAGACCTGGAGAAGAAGGCCTGCATGTGGAACATTCAGCTGTGTGACAAGCAGTGCCAGACCTGGATCACATTCTAATGCTCACACTACAGCTCTAAATGCAAGTTAACCATGCTAAACTATAATACAAATTGTGAATATATGTATAAAAAAAACATCCTTAACAAACCACAGAAAACATAAAAACCGTAAACATTCAAAATCGTTGGACTTAATTTAACAAGATTGGAGTATTAACGGGTTGGAATTAGAGGGGAGGGTGAGTCTTAAATTTGTGTTGGAGGTTTTTGTGATTTATCCAACAATATCAGGTCAGGTGATGTATAATCCACAGATTTAACTGATTGCTTGAAAGTTAAACTTCAGAAAGTTAATTCAGTGTTTGGTGAAAATGAACTGTACCCATCATCACAAAGCCAGTGGTGTCTCTGCTGCACAGAGCTGTGAGCTGATCCAGAAGGGGGAAAAGTACGTGTCTGCAGGCAAGAGATCGCTCCTTGTGCGGAACGTCTCTCCCAGTGATGAAGGCTTTCACACCTGCCGTCTGAACTTCACTCTCTCCGGAGCAGTCGGATACATGGCCATGACAATCTACCTTAAAGTCAGAGGTGAGACCGTCTTATGAATCTTATGAATATTCATGAAGGTGTGTAACCAAGGACAATACTGTGGCATGGCATTCTGCATTGTAATCACTGTTGGGGAGTAACGTAACATGTAACATGGCTACCAGCTTAACTATATTTCTTAATACCATTCGGTAGGTTAACTACTAAAATTTTCTTTCAAGTAGTTATTTTTTTAGTAATAACGAGATAGTGTGAACAAAGCTACATTCCACCCAGGTTAAATAGTGGAAACAAGATCAGCTTTTTAAAATGAATTGGAATTGCAAAAAAAAAGGGCATATCTGTTTATGCAACTGTCTGGGGCTGGAATGCAGAACATTGTCTGCACTATCTGGCCAGTTGCAGTAAAAGTGTAAAAGTGAGGTCTGTGAAATGAATGTGTGCAGCGAGAGCTTCCTGCCCAGATTATTCTCCACCAGCAGCAGTCTATGGTCCTCAGACCACATCATGATGCGGAGGTGGAGTGTGAGGCAGTCTATGGTCCTCAGACCGCAGCATGATGCAGAGGCGGAGTCTGAGGCAGTCTATGGCCCTCAGACCACAGCATGATGCAGAGGTGGAGTCTGAGGCAGTCTATGGCCCTAAGACCACAGCATGATGCAGAGGCGGAGTCTGAAGCAGTCTATGGTCCTCAGACCACATCATGATGCAGAGGTGGAGTCTGAGGCAGTCTATGGTCCTCAGACCACAGCATGATGCGCAGGCGGAGTCTGAGGCAGTCTATGGCCCTAAGACCACAGCATGATGCAGAGGCGGAGTCTGAGGCAGTCTATGGCCCTAGACCACAGCATGATGCGCAGGCGGAGTCTGAGGCAGTCTATGGCCCTAAGACCACAGCATGATGCAGAGGTGGAGTCTGAGGCAGTCTATGGCCCTAAGACCACATCATGATGCAGAGGCGGAGTCTGAGGCAGTCTATGGCCCTAAGACCACATCATGATGCAGAGGTGGAGTCTGAGGCAGTCTATGGCCCTAAGACCACAGCATGATGCTCAGGCGGAGTCTGAGGCAGTCTATGGCCCTAAGACCACAGCATGATGCAGAGGTGGAGTCTGAGGCAGTCTATGGTCCTCAGACCACAGCATGATGCAGAGGTGGAGTCTGAGGCAGTCTATGGTCCTCAGACCACATCATGATGCGCAGGCGGAGTCTGAGGCAGTCTATGGCCCTAAGACCACAGCATGACTATGAATAATCTTGTATTTTGGAACCTAGCTTCATACATCAGGCACTGTACTTCTGTCTGTGGTGCTGGAAGCATTCAAATACTGCCACAGTGACACACTTCAAGCTTATTTTGCCAGATAGCCTATTGTCTCCTGCTTTGTTGTAATTGAGTGCAGATGCAATATAGAAATTAACTGATGGTTCCTGAGATGGGCTGAAAAAGGTATTCTCATGGTTATGTTGTGCCACATGTCCAAATAGGGAGGAATGTTCATGTAACAGCCAAATGTCTTCACAGACGAATGGAATTTGAAGCCCAAAATGATTAAGCCAAACAATGAGGAGATTGAGGCAACGTGTGGTGAGACCATCTCTACATCACCACACACATACACACGCACACACATGCACACGCACACACACACATGCACGCACACACACACTCAAACACTCACACTCAAACACACACACTCACATACACTCAAACACATACACACTCACACACACTTAAACACACACACTCACACATACACTCAAACACATAGAAATACATGCACACATGCACACACACACACACACACACTCAAACACACACACACACACACACTCAAACACATACACACTCACACACACTTAAACACACACACTCATACACACACACACACACTCACACATACACTCAAACACATAGAAATACACGCACACATGCACATACACACACACACTCAAACACACACACACACACACATACACACATACACGCACTCACACACACACAGAAATACACGCACACGCACAGACACACACACACACACTCATACACACACACACAAGAATTTATTGCTATACTTGTGAGGACTTCCCATTGACTACATTCATTCCATAACCTCTAACCCTAACCCTAACCCCAACCACTACATGCCTAACCTTAACCCTAACCTTAGCCTAATTGTAACCCTAACCCTAACCCTAAAACAGCCTGTTGAACTTGTGGGGACCAGCAAAAGGTCTCCACCTTGCGTAATTTTCCTCATCCTATCCTTGCGTTCTCACAAAGATAGTAATTGTCCTAAACCTCTAGAATGCTTCCTCCCTGTTAACACTCTGTCACTGATAGGGTTTAGTGACTGCCACATGACAGAGGGAATAACAATGGGCCAGAGTTAATTTCTTCCAATTCTTCAGTCCGTGTGCACCAGGCTTTTAAAAGGTGAGTCCAGTCCAACCTCTAGAATGCATGTATAGTGTATTTAACTCACTGACCAATGGTTACATGTGATTCCTCTTCTCGGACTGTCAATTTCATTACATTATGTCTCTCTGTCTAGAAATAGGAATGTATAGGACTGTCAATGCTGTTACATTATGTCCCTCTGTCTTGACATTGCCATGTATAGGACTGTCAATACTGTTACATTATGTCCCTCTGTCCAAACATAGGCGTGTAATTCTTTTTACCTCGAGGAGGTGTCCACCAACCATCTCATGTTACCGTTGTTTATAATGAAGAGTTATGGTGGACCTGAAACAAAAATGGTGAACATTGCTGTTTTTTATTTGTTTAATATTTTGTTAAACGATTTAGATAATGAGATTCATACATAAAAAGGAGAACAGACAGGCCTGCCTTCCTTTTGTGTTTCTGTACTTAACACAGGCAGACAGGAGAGATGGTAACAGATAGAGAAGGGATAAGAACTGAGAAGAAGCCCCATTTGCACATCTGCACTTTGGCAATATGAGTTTCTTACTGCTGTGTTTATTTCTGGGGCATTCGGCCTGTTTCTGCTATAATGTATGTGTCCATGTGTCCCATGTGGTCCATGTCTTATTTTTCCACAGAAAAGAAAAGGGAGAAAATGAAGAGAAGCTTGAATTGGTGTTGAGGTTCACTGAAGTAAAGGAGGAGGATTTTATTTACACATACGTATGTGTTGTCAATAGTGATAAAGGAGACGTAGGAGGATACTTGACTTTGAAACGATCCTGTAAGTGTTTGGACCCTTTTACATTTTAAAAAAATATTTGACCAACAGCTTTCAGAACAAAAGTAGGAAGTGTGTACGGCACAATTCTCACAGGCCTGGAAGGCTGCGGTGATTCAGGAGCTGCTTTCTGTCTGCCTTGTGTGGTGTAGATAGTGTTTCAGTGCACAGTGTAGAACACAGATATATATTCTGTGCATTTTGAACTTTTTCCTTCTTTCCCTTGTAGATCCAGACCTCCTGGCCCATATAGCTCTAGTTTTCCTGGGCCTGGTGCTTCTCTTCACCATGGGCACTGTCGCATACCAGCTGCTGAAGATAGACCTCGCTCTGTGGTGCAGAGGCTCCTTCCCGTGTCTCTACCCAAGGCCAGGTACACCTTCATGGGCAGAATGAGCTACATATAGTCCCAAAGCATTTGCGCAGTGACGCAATTTTTGTTGTTTTGACTCTGTACTCCAGAACATTGGATTTGAAATAAAACAATGAATTTAAGTGCTATCAGCTTTCATTTGAGGGTATATATCGGGTGATCCGTCCAGGCCCTTTTTACACAGTCCCCCATTTTAAGGGGCCAAACGTAAATGGACAAATGAACATAATCTTTAACAGGTGTTATAGTACTTGGTGATGCTTTGCCAGCACATCCTAGTCTTTGTGTAGGTGCAGGAGTTATATGTAATTCAAATGTAATTCAAACTGATGGGCTGGTTATAATGCAGATCAGAAATGCATCGTATGGCGCACCTCACTGACCAAACGGCTGTGAACTCTCATCTGCACACAGAGTTAAGGTCCTCTCACCACAGAGCTCTGCACGGCTAACACCCTTATTCAGGGGAAATGGTGTGTGTCCACTGAAAAACACGGTGGAGTGCAAAAAGGGAGAGGTCCACATGCAACCCAGCTGACCCATAATCCTATTAATTATATGACAATTCATAAATAGCAACTCCCCTCATCAAATAAAATAAAGTAAATTAAATAAAGTCCTTTATGTAGTAGTCATTTGTTAGTTAAGTTTGTTCATTTTCTTTGGTTGGATATTTACACTGTACAACTATCCTCCACTGTAGCATCAGCCAGTCAGATGCTTTGCTTCTCTCTATCCACCAATAGAATTATCATGCTATTAGTCATGCTATGGTTTTTATTTTTTTTTACAGTATTGGTAATTTGCTTTAGTGCTTTAGTGATGACTCCCAGGCTTATCACTATTACTCATATAAACTCATATAAATCAGGTAAATAAACTTACGTTCTCCAGCATTTTAAGTTGTTCTGGGTAAGACCATCTGCTGAATGAATGCGATGCAATATAGTATACTGTAATGTAGTGTAGTGTAGTGTAATGTAATATAGTTTAATGAAATGTAGTGTAATATTTTCACTGTCACCACCAAATATAGTAATTCTCCCAGTACCACTGTGTCTACCAATAATGTACAGTATCAGAGTGTTCTTTAATAGAGTTGTACTGGATCAGAGTGTTCTCCAATGGGGTTGTACTGGATCACTCTGTTCTCCAATAGGGTAGTACTGGATCACTCTCTTCTCCCAGTAGAGTTGTACTGGATCACTCTGTCCTTCAATAGGGTTATACTGGATCACTCTCTTCTCCAATAGGGTTAACATAACATAACATAACATAAGATGAGAACAGGCCATTCAGCCCATCGCTGCTCATCCACTAAACGGTACTTAATGCTTAGTCTACCTTAAGGCTAGATAGTATCTAACACTGTATCAAGCTGGGCCTTGAATACCCCCAGTGTTTCTGCCTCCACTACATGTCCAGGCAAGCTATTCCACACATTGACCACTCTCTGTGTGAAAAAAATATTTCCTAATATCTGGGTTATACTGGATCACTCTGTCCTTCAATAGTGTTGTACTGGATCACTCTGTTCTCCAGTAGGGTTGTACAGTATTAGAGTGTTCTCCAATAGAGTTATACTGGATCACTCTGTTTTCCAATAGGGTTATACTGAATCACTCTACTCCCCAATAGGGTTGTACTGGATAACTTTGTCCTTCAATAGAGTTGTACTGAATCACTCTGTTCTCTAATTGGGTTATACTGGATCACTCTGTTTGCCAATAGGGTTGTACTGGATCACTGTACCCACCACTAAATTTTAACCCTTTATCCCCCAATATGGTCACAGTCTCTCAAGACCACAGGTAGATGTGATTATGTCTCTCTCATACAGCAGTTAACAGACTTTGTTCTGTGCCATGCCTCAGGGGCTGATGGGAAGGCGTATGATGTGTATGTGCTGTATCCTGGGATGTGTGATGTGGGCTCCTGTGGGCGGAGCCTAGCGGAGGCATTTGCGCTTCACACCCTGCCCCAGGTTCTGGAGCGCAGATGCGGGTACAAGCTCTTCATCTTCGGCCGGGACAGCCTGCCTGGGGAGAGTAAGCGCGTCCAACTCCTACCTGCTAACATACATCAGTAAACCTACACTACAGCCTGTAACCCCGCCTCCCTCCTCCCTTGCAGCCATGGTGGACAGCATCCGGGACAATATTGCCAAGAGCAGCCATTTCCTGCTGCTGTACACTGCCTCCACCTTCTCTGAGTGGGGCGGGGCTGGGGGTGATGGCCACCTCCTCTTTGCCCAGCAGACAGGCATGCACTGCGCCCTGGTGGAGGAGACGCTGCATGTCCTCCTGGTGGAGCTGGAGAAGGTGACAGACTTCTCTACCTTCCCAGAGTCCTTGCTGCACCTGAGGAGGAAGCAGGGGGCGCTGGAGTGGTGGAGGCTGGGCGGGGCAGGGGAGCAGCAGCTCCGCCCCTCCTCACGGTTCTGGAAGCAGGTGCGGTACCGCCTACCCCCACAGGGAAGGTGCGGGGCATGTCCAGAAAGGGCCACCTTGCTGAATGTCTGAAGGTGATTAATGGGGTTGTATGTGGTGTGCTCACACACTCCAAAATGTATGAAATTCCCTGGATAGTTTGGAAAAGCCAGATGTAGATGTAGATGTTCTGCCTCCTTAATACAAGGCTTCTGCAGCCAGACCTGCCCTTAGACCTGGAGTGGAGTTTCTGCACATGGCAAACCCCCCAGGTTAGACACTGGGGTTACACTGTAAAAGTAACACTGTGTTACACTGTGTTAAACCAATAACATACACATGTAGATAAATTAGAAAAATAGAACCACTTCCACACATTCCCTGTGGGCTGAACTGGAACATGACGAGAAGCAAGCTCAGTCGTGTCCCCAGAGTGTAGGACATGATACTGTGACAATAAAGGCTCATCCTGTAATACCATCACTAATTACCTCAGACAATATTACACACCTTTTAATGTGTGAAACCATGACTTCTGCTGCTTTATGACTGCTGTAAACATGAAGGGAAAACAGCATTGTGCAGGGACAGTGCTGTGAAGGAACAGATATAGTCAGACAGGCTATGCTTTGTTGTGAGATATTTTTCTCTGTTCATGTGCCTGCAATATAAAATTATCATTAGTGTGGTTGCCTTTGGTGTGGCAGCTGCACCCAATGCACTTACACGCACAAATGTAAGAGATTCAGCCATCCACACACCGGTCGGGACATATCCATCCGTGGTGCCATTATATGTGGGAAAAACATTGCGAGCATTACGAACCAGGATTAGTGAACATAGGAATAATGTCAGAACTGGGGATGAACGTAACCCTGTGGCTGCTCATTTTAAACAAGCCGGTCATAATGTCAGTGCATTGAGATATGTTGGTGTGGAAAAGTGGAGGGAGAAGCCTCATAGGGGAGGTGATCTTGAAAAAAGACTTCTCAAACGTGAAACCTTCTGGATCTATTTCCTCAATACCATGTCATACAATGGTCTAAATGAGGAATTTGACATAAAACCTTTTTTGTGATTTTCTTTCTTGCCCTCTTTGCCAGTGACCTATTATGCTAGTGGCTAAAAGGCATCTTGTAATTGGTCTTCTACTTATTATACCATGAGGTTTTTTAACTATTATTCTTATATGATATGTTTTACTTGTTTGGTGGTATGCCGTTTGATACTTTTTCTATTGTGTATCTCTATATATTTTTCTATTGTGGTATTATTAAATGTTTGTATGTATTTGCACTACTTTTTTTTACCATATTATCGAATGGCCAATGTGCTATGGCCTACTTAATTGGCTGACAGTGATGTTAATGTGATGTCATTGGCTTACTGCCTATATATACCTTTTTTACTTGTCATGTGGTCATTTGTCTGATGAAGGCCCTGTTGGGTTGAAACGTTGCCTTGCTTTCTTTTTGGCAATAAAGTATTGGGAGCTGTAATCCAGTGTGCAGATATCCATTTTCTTTCAATCTTCACATGTACTATTATCCTGTACCTGGCCAAATACTGGTTGGATGTGGACACAGCTACTCTACTGTGCCTTTGGCAATCACACTACTATTATCTCACATATTATAATTCTTTATTAGTGTGGGTGTCCCTCTTCGAACCTCTCCCTCACTACCCATCTTCCGCCGTGGTCTGAAGACTCATCTCTTCAGACTATACCTGGACTAACTACCACTACTCTGTATATTTAATTCTAAATCATGACACTCGTTACATGTTCCCCCACTTCACAGTTTCTGCAAGAATTGTCTAGTTACTGATTGTGGCAAACAAGCCTGCCACAGGCCACCAAAGTGGCTTTCCACGGGGCCCTCCAGCACAGAGACACAGGGAGATGATGTTCCAGTCCACATTTATTTACAAGGTTGGCAAGATGTTACAGCCAAAGTGAGCAGATGTAAAACAGTCATGACCGAGGCTCCTTTGTGTGGGTGGGGATGGCAGATTTAACCTGTGCGTACTGATTGCCTCACTACGCACAGGTGCAGCCACCCCTGATCCTGGGTCCAATCAGCCTGGCCAATTATCCAATTCCTAACCAATTAGACAACTAACCAGGTCTAATTAGCTTGACCCAGGACAGGTGTGGCTGCTTAAACCAGCCATCCCCACACCACACTGATTATTTTTATTTATGTTTATTTTTTTGCCATTTTCTCCCCAATTTAGTCGTTATACCAATTCAGGAATTGCTAAACAAAGTAGTAAAAGAACTGAGACTGGTTAAGGCTGATTATTTTATTAAACTAATCAACGACTCTAAGGGAAATAGTAAATTAATTTGGGAAAATACTTAAAAAATTACAAAGAAGGAGGGTAAATCAGTTCAAAATTGGGCAATAAAGGAACAATCAAAAGAATCAAAAAGAAGATAAAGAACAAATAGCCACAATCTTTAATTCATTCTTTGTGGATTCAGTACAGTGTCTGGCCAATAATTTTGGTGTTAGATCAAGAGTTCTTGAACCTGCAAATAATGAATTCCCTGCTTTGCAATTGAAAATGTCTCAGAATCTACAATAATGAAATCACGTGATTACCTAAAAGGGTTTAAATCTAAGGATGTCTTTGATATTGATGCACGTTTTTAAAAAAATTATAATTCGGTACTATGTAAGCCTTTAACTCATCTGATAAATCTATCAATAACATATTCCTATTTTCCTTCTTCATGGAAGGCTGCAGTAGTGACCCGTCTTTAAATCAGCTGAAAGAACTATCCCATCAAATTATAGACCCATTAGTATCCTTCCAATAGCTTCTAAAATTGCAGAAAAGGTAGTTTGTGATCAGCTAGTCTCTCATTTAAATGAAGATGAATTTCCTCTACACCCAATGCAATTTGGTTTCCGAAAGCATCATTCGACAGAAACGGCAAATTGCTTTTTTGTTGAACAAATCAAAAGTCAACTTGATAAAGGTGGTGTTGTCGGAGGCATTTGACACAGTTAACCATAATGTTTTACTTTCTAAACTTTCTAAATGTAATTTATCTGTCAATGCCTTGACCTGGATGGAATTCTACTTAACTAAGAGGAAACAACGTACAAGGGTGGGTGATAATACTTATATTGTACAGCTATTTCTAGCCAAGAACACAGTTTAGTTCACACAGTGAACACTATTCTGACCTAACCTCTGCAAAGCCAACTAGGCAGAAGAACAAGCTACAGTATTAGGACAAATACAAATTACCAAAAAGTGCTGGGATGGGGGAACATGTAACGGGTGTCATGAAAGGGGGGGGGGGGGGGGGGATTTAGAGTGAAATATACAGAGTGGTGGTAGTTAGTCCAGGTATAGTCTGAAGAGATGAGTCTTCAGACCACAGCGGAAGATGGGTAGTGAGGGAGAGGTTGGAAGTGGGACAGGAAGTTCGTTCCACCAATGGGGAGCTAGGGTGGAGAAGCTCTGTGCTGCTGCAGAGCGGAGTGGTCGAGCAGGCGTATAGGATCGAATTACACTTGAGACTAATTTTTTACTTTGAGTGGCTTGATACATACGGTCTGATCTGATCTTTCGCATTTAACCAATAACTGGTCGATTAATTTCTTAGATGGGACACCACTCGAGAAAGTAGAGGAATTTAAATATTTGGGTCTCTGGCTTGATTCTCAACTCTCCCCCATATTGACTCAGTGATAAAGAAAATAAATTGCAGCCTGAGAATATTATATCGTTCTATCAACGGTTTCACGCTACAGGTTAGGAAAATAATTATTTCATAGTTGATATTACCAATACTAGATTATGCAGATATTGTCTATCAGAATACCTTAGAAACAAATCTTCGTCCTCTCAATGTTGTTTTTAATAGTCTCTGTAGATTTGTTTTGAGGTGTCCTTATAGAACCCATCACTGTTTTATGTATGAGTCTCTAAATTGGTTAACACCTAAATCTAGAAGACATTTTCACTAATTGCAATTCATTTTTAAATGCATTTTCTTTAACTATCCTTCTTACTTAAAACAATTTTCAGTTCCATATAGGTCATCGTATAGGCTAAGGCACACACTATATATCCTTTTTTCTTCGTTCCTAGAATTTCTAAAGAATTTGGGCGACGTGCTTTTAAATTTAAAGTTACATCTGATTGGAACAACCTGCCCAGTTCACTTAGATCTATTACCCCCTTTAATTTCTTCAAGTCATCTCTTTTTACTTATCTTAAAACAACCTGCTCCTGTTTCTAATTATACTTGAGATATGGAAATAATTTATCTCTAATGAGTAGGTGCATGTAAATGTATGTATATAGCTCTGTATGGGTATGTGGACATTTACTACTACTACTACTACTACTACTACTACTACTAATAATAATAATAATAATAATAATAATCACTTTATTTTTATAACACTTTTCATACAATGGTTTGCAGCCTGAGGTGCTTCACAGAAAAGCATTTGCAAATTAAAAGAAATGGAAAACAGAAAAAATAAGGCAATATAACATATACAATAAATATAACACAATTATATGTATTTTGGCATTTTTAGGGGAATCAGTGGGTGTGGGAGTGGCTAGGCCTGGGAGAGCATTTGTCTGTGTGTGTGCGAGTGTATTTATGTTGTTTTGCTTTATGTACTGTATTTTCTGTATATTTGTGTTAAGGACCCCCTTGAAAATGAGATGGTTCATCTCAAGCGGTTTATCCTTCTAATAAATTTCTATGAATCAGCCAAACTCAGAAATATATAGAGACATAATAGTAGCGTTCTAGACTTCTACTCGCTGCCTACTAAAGTCAATTTGAATATTCTGCTGTACAAATGAAATTTGCTGCATTCTTCTTTCATAAATTCATATCTGTGTTCAGCAGCAGCTTCCATGAATGTAGAACCTTGGTTGCAGTTTCCATGTGAGTTATAATGTAAATCAGTGCAGGATCAGCATCAGAATACAGCAATACAGCAATTTTGGTCCCAGAGTTTCCATATTGTGTACCCATAGTAACAACATCTGATTGTTACTATTTACTCAGACAACCATGAAACTTACATTACATTACAGGCATTTGGCAGACGCTCTTATCCAGAGCGACGTACAACAAAGTGTATAACCATAACCAGGAACAAGTATGACGAAAAACCCTAGAGAGAAGTACCGGTCCAAGTGCAGGGAACAACCACATTGTTCAACTTGGACCCTGAAGGTTAAACTGATTAACACTAACACAACGAGAACGGCAACAACATAGTCTATGGAAAAAATACAAGCAGTAGTTAAGAGTTAATGCACCTAAGTCACCTATGAAACAGCTACCTAGTTACAACCCTAAGCTTACAGTCATTTACAGGGGGGTAGGGAGGGATGGGGAGAGGTGCAGCCTGAAGAGGTGAGTCTTCAGTCGTTGTTTGAAATGGGTCAGTGTCTCAGCTGTTCTGACCTCCACGGGGAGGTCATTCCACCATCGTGGGGCCAGAACAGACAGGAGACGTGTTCTGGAAGTGCAGGTGCGAAGAGGGGGAGCTGCCAGGCGTCCTGAGGTAGCAGAACGGAGGGATCTGGCTGGCATGTAGGGTTTGAATATCTTGTGGAGGTATGCTGGGGCTGATCCCTTGACTGCCTGGTATGCTAGGACCAATGTTTTAAATTTGATGCAAGCTATAACAGGCAGCCAGTGGAGGGTAGTGAGCAGGGGAGTGACGTGGGAGTGTCTGGGGAGGTTGAAGACCAGACGAGCCGCAGCATTCTGAATGAGTTGCAGGGGTCTGGTGGCAGATGCCGGTAGTCCAGCCAGAAGAGAGTTGCAGTAGTCCAGGCGGGATAGAACCATTGCTTGGACCAGGAGCTGGGTTGAGTAGGTGGTGAGAAAGGGGCGGATTCTCCGGATGTTATACAGGAAAAATCTGCATGCCCGGCTTACTGCTGCGATGTTCTTGGAGAGGGACAGCCTGTTGTCCATCACCACTCCGAGATTCTTGGCACAGGGTGATGATGTCACTAAGGTGTCCCCTATGGAAATGGAAAAGTCGAGGAGGGGAGAGGATAGAGAGCAGGAATAAAGATTAGCTCCGTCTTTCCCGGGTTGAGCTTCAGGTCGTGATTGTCCATCCAGCTCTGGATGTCCCTCAGGCAAGCGGAGATGCGGGCAGGGACCTGTGTGTCCGATGGGGAGAAGGAGAGAAAGAGTTGCATGTCGTCGGCATAGGAGTGATAGGACAAGCCATGGGCAGATATTACAGGGCCAAGGGATCTGGTGTATAAGGTGAAGAGAAGGGGACCGAGGACTGAGCCCTGGGGAACTCCGGTGGCGAGGGGACGGGGTGGTGATACCTTACCCGCCCAGGCAACCTGGGAGGAACGGTCAGAGAGGTAAGACTCAATCCAGTCAAGGACTGTGCCGCAGATCCCTGTTGCTGTCAGGGAGGACAGGAGGATAGAGTGCTCCACAAGTTGTCCACACCCTGATATTTCTGGATTATTCTGTCACTCAAGGCCTATGTATGAATAGTATTAAGAAAAATATCCTTTTTCCAGTTACAAAATGCTGCATTTTATGTGCATTTATATTATCTGGAACTCACTTCTGTATTAGCCTCCTGCCTGGGTTATCTCCCGGATTATTCAGCATACTGAAGCAAGTCCAAAACCCAGCTGCCAAACTCTTCATCTCAATGGGTTCAAGTGAGCTCATGTCTCACATCCTCTGTATAAACCATTCAGTGTCCTTCAAAGTTCAGTTACTCTGGTGCCAAGCCACCAGTGATCTCGTCATATTGAGCTCACTCAGCTTCTTCTCTCTGAAAGCTTTGCAGACCCACACTGATCCTCTGGCTCCAGAGTGCCCATTGCCCTAACCCTAACCCAACACAAAACTGCTCTCTAGAACAGAGCCTCTAGACCAGCCCAACACCTCTGGAACCCCTCCCTGTCAATGATGCACCCCAAATTAACACTTTCAAATCACTTTGAAATACTTTTTGACATGGCTTTGACAGAGCAACATATTGTGCTATTATGGTTGTGTTATTGTCTGTTGTGCCTTTTGTATCCCTTTAATTTTAGGTCAACTACTTTTAGACTAAGAGCTCTATAGAGCATGTTGTTGCTGTTGTTGTTGCTGTTGCAATAGCATACAATATTTCACTGGAGTAGATGTGGGATGAGGTGGCTTTTTACAGGATGCTAATATTTAAAGTAAAAGTAAAAGTGAAAATACACAAAATTCAAACATCTTCAGTTACATCGGTATTTGGCAGTGAATATACTCAGTCTGTAAATGCAATAAATCAGTGAAATATTATTATTATTATTGTTGTTGTTGTGTTGTTGTTATTATTGTTGTTGTTATTATTATTATCTATAGTCCTCGAGCTATTACGATGTTTAATATCATGGGAGAAGGCAGTATATTTCGCCGCGTTTTTGCTTAATGTGCCGGACTATCGTGGGGGTGCTTCTTTTTTTTTTTGTGGACAAAAAGTTAACAGTTAGTGAAAACCACAAAGACACGGCTACAGTATTCCGCTCACCAAAATAGTGCTGACGCGCGAGGCTTCCTGGTTTCTGGAAAGTTTTACAGGTGATTTCCCAACCGTTAGGCAGGTATGCCGGAAACTCCGAAAGCCCCTGGTCACTGCATCAGCAGCTATGCAATAGCAGGTCATGAACTCTCCGCCACCAAAATTGGGACGTGAGCAGCGCTGCAGAATAAATAGGACATCGTCTAGAACAGCGATTCGTAACCCCACACCCGCCTTTCCTCTGTTTGTGGGAGGAATAATGACACGTTAAGCGGAAAGGTAGGTTTCAGTTGTTCTCTGTTGACTAGCTAGACAAACGCGAGTAAATATGGATAGGACATGTATACACATAAAGGTAAGATTTTAAATTTTATAAATTTACGCTGAAGTCACTGTTAATGCAGGGACAGTCGAACAGTGGGATTTGTTCTTCCTTGAAGTCCTCATTAAAGAGTGCTTTAGAACCAGGCGATTCCAAGGCTTTGTGTACAGCTGCTGTGAACTTATTTCCTCTGAAACGCTGACGGCCGATTTTAGATTCAGTCGTACTGGAGAAAGAGCTCTGTGGATTTCACTTCTCCATTCAAGCCCGGTTATTCGTTTTGAACAGACGGTCAGGAGTGTAACAACCGGGCACCTCGAATCATATAATCATATAAAACAATGCGCTCCTTTTCTCCTGTGATATTGTTGCACGCCAGGTGAAAAATCAGAATTGCTAGTTTAAGCGGCTAACGTGTCTTTGTGTGTGATGTGTCTTTATCTGACGAAGGGAGTGTTCCTGTGCACCTTCTTGGTCGGGATCGTCTTGGCGTTTAGCACGGAGAGCAACGGTAAGCTTTGCTGTACTGCTGTATGCGACTATAGGTTGCAGGATTTCACATGGGCCTTATCCGTATCAGATTTTTATCGCTAAAATCTGAAATATGCCGCTCATATTTAATTCGTATCCCTAGAACAGCATTATACTTAATGCGTATCCCGGCCACTATGTGGGCAGCACGTGCGGTCTCCTATGGCTCCAAATGTAATATTCAGCCATATCATGTGACTATTTCCTGTGCTGTAGGTGTGCTGGGTTTCAGATATTTTGCACCTTACATCTGGAACAATCTTCAAAAAAATCTTAAACTTACTTACGAATTACTTTCAATTCCTGACTTCAAATATGTAATCCATGACTCTGTGACTGAAATATGCTCCGGGTTTTAACCTCTGCACTGCTGTTAATCACTGTTACACTGTTGTCTTTTTCTCCATTTGATGTTTGGAACTCGTTCGTCTACTGTCTTCTGTAACTTTGTAACTTTAAGTTTTTTGTTATGTCCCTCTTGCAAAAGAGATTTTGATCTCAATGGGGTTTTTCCTGGTTAAATAAAGGTTAGATACATTATTTGAAATACTGTTAAAGGTAATCACAGTTTTATTCTTTGTTCAATCATATGCACAACATAATTTCAAATCCCCTTTGAACTCATATAAATACTTAGTGTTGAATTAACACAACATTATGTTACTATAAATAATAATTATTTATCCATCAAATCTAATCTACAGAAATCCTGGAAAATAACTTCTGTTTCATTTTTCCTTTAAAAATTACAAATGGTTTAGTTATGAGAAACATTATTACAGAATGCTGTAAACCCTATGCTGGACAGGGGCTTCCTGTTATAGCATTGTGCTCTGTGTGTGAGCACAAAGCAAGGGTGTCCAGCCAGTGTTACCCGTGCGGATCTATTCAACTTCCTGTGCCCCAAAAGATCTTTCTTTCCCCCTTCCACAGCGGCAGGGAGGGTGCTTTTTATGGGTCAAGAATGGTATTTAAAAATAATAATAATAACATCCTATTAAAATTAATTTAAACTAGAGATATTTTGGTAAGGAAAGAATAAATGCCACTAGATCTAGGAACAGTATTCATTACATTACATTTATTTAGCAGATGCTTTTATCCAAAGCAAGGTACAAAAGTATTCCATTGATTGTATCACACAGAATTTACACTCATGTCAAAATGCCTTTAAGTTCTTTCTCCTCCAATTTCTACCCCTCCCCCTCCTCCTCTATTCTTAAAAAGTAGGTCAAGACAATTGGCAAATGTCAAAATCCAGCTACTGGTTATAATAACGGCTATGATAAATGTGAACGCACTACAGCAAGTGGGTCACAGTGAAGCCACTGTCCTCTGACTGACAAATAAAAATGATAAAATTGGATGATTTTGAAAATAGAAATATTACAATGTGTACAGTCAACACAATATGACAATTTGCTTTTGGATTCAGAGGGACAAAAAACAATCAACACTCAATAAACAGTCAGATTCAAAATACCTTGGATAAAAGAAGAAATTTTGCTTGTAGCCTGTGGAGCTGAAACATTGCTCTAAGGGTTTTTTTTTTTTCATAAAAAGGGTAATTTATGATGATCTTTCTTTTATGTGTTTATAACGTACATATCATTTAATTGTGTCTGCCCCAGAGATGTGAAAGAATTAATTAATAATTGAAAAAAGGGCAAATATACCACAGCAATATATATTTAGACCTTCACATTCTCCTGCACATGTAAGCCGGTGTTTTCCCCTCCATGGTAAATGGTAGCATTCATCAGATAATTGTGGAAATGTGACCTTTCCTGTCTTTCCGGTGCCACACACTGCTGGCTGTTGTATTGGCTGACACCTTCAACAATGGCAGCAGGTTTCTGGATAAACGGGGGAACTCCAGGAGGTGTTTTCATCTTGTACCTACCTCTGAGAACATCAAAACCTTCAGTTTTAGAATGAAAGGATGGAATCTCCATGGTCTGATCCAGAAGCTATGAGTGCACTTACTTACTTCAGAAAAATCCTCAATGTATTCTGCTGCACTAATACCATTGCAACCATTATCCAGAATGTATTTGAATTTATTGATTTTCATGTGCTTCCTATTATTATTATTATTATTATTATTATTAACACCTTTAATACATAAAATGTAGCTCAAAGTGCTTTACATTCAGCACTAAGCAAATCAAAGAATTGAAATGATAAAAATAGATCGGTTACAAAGAAATCAGTAAAAACAAAAATAAAAACATCGTACTTTTTTTTTTTTTTTACTCGGTTCCTGCTCTGTTCTTGCTCTGTTCTGCCACCCTGTAAAGCGTCTTTGTGACAGTTTTCTGTAAAAAGTGTGATACAAATAAAATAGAATTGATTTGATTTGAGACAGGACTCCTGTGTCCAGACTTACCCGAACAAAAAAATCACATGTTCAGAAACCACATGTGAACACCCAAGATGTGGAGTACACATGTGAACTATAAAAAAACCCACTTATTAGATGAGAGCTGAAAAAGGTAACCTTTGTTATTTCAAGCGACCTGTTTTGTTTTCACATGAAAATTTCAGTTCACATTTTAAAAAGTCAGTGACTAGTGAAAATATGAAGATGCAAACTGCTCAATGTGATCTATTTTCTTTTCACATGTGCATTTTTTAATTCAATCATGAAAAAAGCCAATCGTGTGAAAATGTCCATTTCATGTATCAGTTTCTTTTCACGTGAATATTTTAATTCACATGCAAAAATATTCCTTTTCACATGAGATTATTCTGTAAGGGGAATAATGGCACATTCATGTCAATGCTGTGATCTAAAAGCATTTTACTGTTATTTCGATGGAAACTTGATTTCAATGACCAATGTGTGGTCCCACCTAGTCATGCATGGCAGCCATTTTGTGTCTCGCACACATCAGCTGAGGTGAACAGGAAGTAATTAAAACAGTTAAACATGACATATTTAATACAGGCAGTTAAAAATGATTTTATGTCTTGAGCAATGCCCTGAACGCATGTCCATGGTGTGCTGTCTTTCCAGGCCAGCAGGGGGCTGTGGACAGGTATTACGCAGTTTCTGGGCAGTTCTTCCAGCTGAAGCATGGTGTTGCCCCCGGAAAGCTGGGTGGAAATGTAACTTTTACCTGGGGCAGAGGTGCTCATGGAAATCTGGATAGGACATCATCACGAGTCAGAATCATCAATGGCTCCCTGTTCTTCTTACCTGTTCATCTCTCAGACGAAGGATACTACACCTGGAAAACAAGGTACATAAGAGTCTCAGCTCAGTAATTTGGCATCAACCTGTACAAATTCAAAGATGGCTGAAGATACCTGTGTGAAAGTAGATATACCTTTTTATGACATTAACCTTTGAAAGTGATATGACTGCAGACACTACACCTGTAAAAGCAGCTATAATGTTTATTTGTCTTCGGTTAATGTTATTAATATTTAAAAGGAGAGCAGATGGAGGGGATGCAGAGTGGCTGATCCTGTTCTCTGCCTTGGTTGGGCCCCATGGTCTGGGATTGAATCCTGACTATGCTTGTGCCAACTGTGGCTGGTAGCCCTGGACAGAAATGCATAATCGCTGGTAGTGTTGCCCAGGGTCAGGGAGGGTTCAGTTGGCCATTTTCTGTGTGTCTTTGCTCTCTAGTGACCCCCACTAGTCAATGAGGTACCTACGGTCTGCCTGAGAAATACTCTTAAAGCTGCATGAAGTGCCTTCCTCCAGCTCAGTCTGTGTAAGCTGCAGCGTCACACTGAGAGAATGCATGTCTGCCTGCTGCAGCCTCACACTGAGAGAATGCATGTCTGCCTGCTGCAGCGTCACACTGAGAGAATGCATGTCTGTCTGCTGCAGCATCACACTGAGAGAATGCATGTCCGTCTGGTGCAGCGTCACACTGAGAGAATGCATGTCTGCCTGCTGCAGCGTCACACTGAGAGAATGCATGTCTGTCTGCTGCAGCGTCACACTGAGAGAATGCATGTCTGTCTGCTGCAGCGTCACACTGAGAGAATGCATGTCTGTCTGCTGCAGCGTCACACTGAGAGAATGCATGTCTGTCTGCTGCAGCGTCACACTGAGAGAATGCATGTCTGTCTGCTGCAGCGTCACACTGAGAGAATGCATGTTCGTCTGCTGCAGCCTCACACTGAGAGAATGCATGTCTGTTTGCTGCGTTGCTGTGGAGACGGTTTAGGGTTAGGGTTAGGAGCACTTTAGGACTGGGCATTTCAAAACTGTGGAAAAATGCAGGATAAAGGAGATGCTACAACTGCTTAGACAGGTACATTTAAAAACAGATTCTAACCTTTAAAACTTTTTAAACCGCTGATCATACACCTGTAAATACAGGGAAGGCTCTCTGTTGAAACCTGTGCTCTCTGAGTGATTTCATAGTTTTTTTACCTTTATAACCCTTTAATATAAGGGGACTTTACCTGGGAAACACTGCTGTCTGCTGGTGAGGATGTGAGGGTACGGTATCTGCGCCAGGCTGTAGGGGTTTGTTGGAATGACTGACAAGCACAAGGGGTATAAATTCATTAAGATTGAAAACAATACTATGTTAATCATTTGCATCGCAACTTAGTAATAAGCTTTATTAAGTATAATAAAAACTTGAATTGAATTTAATAAGGGATGCAAAGAATGCTATGATTGTCCTGCCTGTTTAACTATAAAAAACAGAAAGAATCTTAAATCAGTTAGCTAAATGAAGAAGTGCTGTAATTCCACTGATATGTAAATGGTTACATTGTGACCTCTGCTTTTAGCAGTGATGTCACAGGGGCATGGCGTGTGGAGAAGACAGTGTTCCTCTCTGTGGTGGGAGGGGCTTGTCCAGAACACAGGCACAATATCACAGTCCAGAAGGGCACCACTGACAGCCTACACTGTGGGCTGCAGGAGATCTTCGCTTTAGATAAGAGCACAGAAATCAGCTGGCTGAAGGTAACCTGCGCAAATCTACAGGACTTAACTTCCTATGATCTTAGCTCTTATACAATCTATACATTTCCTTACTAGCGCTTACGCAGACCTATACATTTCCTGTAGTACTGAATCACAGACAACACCAGTCACAGATTTCCACTTCTGTTGAACACAAACGGAGGGCCTGGGTGTCACTCCTTAGCCTGGAAGCCAGAAAATCAGTTCAGTTCACTTTCATGCACAAATTGCAACGTCAGTGAAGGAAGGTATTTATTTTTGCCACCAGGAGATGAGGATGAGTGAAAACAGGCTGACTGCTGATTGGGAATGTGACCCTAACCCTAACGCTAAATACCCTCAGATACACCCTAATGCTAAACACCCTCAGATACACCCTAACGCTAAATACCCTCAGATACACCCTAACGCTAAACACCCTCAGATACACCCTAATGCTAAACACCCTCAGATACACCCTAATGCTAAATACCCTCAGATACACCCTAACGCTAAATACCCTCAGATACACCCTAACGCTAAACACCCTCAGATACACCCTAATGCTAAATACCTTCAGATACACCCTAATGCTAAATACCCTCAGATACACCCTAATGCTAAACACCCTCAGATACACCCTAACGCTAAATACCCTCAGATACACCCTAACGCTAAATACCCTCAGATACACCCTAACGCTAAACACCCTCAGATACACCCTAACGCTAAACACCCTCAGATACACCATAATGCTAAATACCCTCAGATACACCCTAATGCTAAATACCCTCAGATACACCCTAACGCTAAATACCCTCAGATACACCCTAACGCTAAATACCCTCAGATACACCCTAATGCTAAATACCCTCAGATACACCCTAACGCTAAATACCCTCAGATACACCCTAACGCTAAACACCCTCAGATACACCCTAACGCTAAACACCCTCAGATACACCCTAACGCTAAATACCCTCAGATACACCCTAATGCTAAATACCCTCAGATACACCCTAACGCTAAATACCCTCAGATACACCCTAACGCTAAACACCCTCAGATACACCCTAATGCTAAATACCCTCAGATACACCCTAATGCTAAATACCCTCAGATACACCCTAACGCTAAACCCTCAGATACACCCTAATGCCTCAGATACACCCTAACGCTAAACACCCTCAGATACACCCTAATGCTAAACACCCTCAGATACACCCTAACGCTAAATACCCTCAGATACACCCTAACGCTAAACACCCTCAGATACACCATAATGCTAAATACCCTCAGATACACCCTAATGCTAAACACCCTCAAATACACCCGAACGCTAAACACCCTTAGATACACCCTAATGCTAAATACCCTCAGATACACCCTAACGCTAAATACCCTCAGATACACCCTAATGCTAAACACCCTCAGATACACCCTAACGCTAAATACCCTCAGATACACCCTAACGCTAAATACCCTCAGATACACCCTAATGCTAAATACCCTCAGATACACCCTAATGCTAAATACCCTCAGATACACCCTAACGCTAAATACCCTCAATACACCCTAACGCTAAATACCCTCAGATACACCCTAACGCTAAATACCCCTCAGATACACCCTAACACTAAATACCCTCAGATACACCCTAATGCTAAACACCCTCAGATACACCCTAACGCTAAATACCCTCACCCCTAATGCTAAATACCCTCAGATACACCCTAACGCTAAATACCCTCAGATACACCCTAACGCTAAACACCCTCAGATACACCCTAATGCTAAATACCCTCACATACACCCTAACGCTAAATACCCTCAGATACACCCTAACGCTAAATACCCTCAGATACACCCTAACGCTAAACACCCTCAGATACACCCTAATGCTAAATACCCTCAGATACACCCTAATGCTAAATACCCTCAATACACCCTCACGCTAAATACCCTCAGATACACCCTAATGCTAAACACCCTCAGATACACCCTAATGCTAAATACCCTCAGATACACCCTAATGCTAAATACCCTCAGATACACCCTAACGCTAAACACCCTTAGATACACCCTAACGCTAAACACCCTCAGATACACCCTAATGCTAAACACCCTCAGATACACCCTAACGCTAAATACCCTCAGATACACCCTAACGCTAAACACCCTCAGATACACCATAATGCTAAATACCCTCAGATACACCCTAATGCTAAATACCCTCAGATACACCCTAACGCTAAACACCCTCAGATACACCCTAATGCTAAATACCCTCAGATACACCCTAACGCTAAACACCCTCAGATACACCCTAACGCTAAATACCCTCAGATACACCCTAACGCTAAATACCCTCAGATACACCCTAACGCTAAACACCCTCAGATACACCTCTAAATACCCTCAGATACACCCTAACGCTAAACACCCTCAGATAGATTCCACTCTAAATACCCTTCAGATACACCCTAACCTAAATACCCTACATACACCCTAACACAACCCCTCAGATACACCCTAATGCTAAATACCTTAGATACACCCTAACGCTAAATACCCTCAGATACACCCTAACGCTAAACACCCTCAGATACACCCTAATGCTAAATACCCTCAGATACACCCTAACGCTAAATACCCTCAGATACACCCTAGTACGATAATATTCATTGGCGATATTTCTCTGCAGAGATTTCTTTTGCCAGCAGTTAATAGAGACTTAGTTACGCTTTGATCTGTTAAAGGGTACTGAGGGTAATTGGGTACTGAGGTTGTTAACGACGATGTCTTCTGGTGGAATACCCCTTTAAGTAAAAGATAAATAAATCCTTGTTGGTCATGCTACCAATGATATTTATTCTAATATTTTTTGGAAATGTTACTGGGCTCTAAGAGTGTACATTCATGTTCTTTTGTCACTACTGCTCTCATATACCTTCTGCTTACACACACTGTACTTTTGAATTGTAAGATCTGGCTAAGAGTACCTGCTAAATGAATGTAGTATAATAATATAATAAAATATGTCTCGGCTCATTAATTCAGTTTTCTTTGTGTTTTACTATTTACAATGATTGCAAGGAGCTGTTTTTGAGGGGACACGAGAAAAGGTTCTAAATGTTATTCTTGATGTTTGAAATGCTGCTCAGAGTAGGGTGTCATGGTGTGGAAGGTAATTCTGAGTTGAGCACGATGCAAACTAAACTCATCAGGAGATTCTGTCACACTGGGTGTTTTGCCTTTATGAGGTAAATATTACCCAGTTATTTAATAATCAATTTATTAATTTAATCTTACAGGATTGCAACCCTATGAATGTCCATGAAAAAAATATCAGAATCACCCACGTGAGTGACAAGGATGAAGGACATTATACCTGTTTAATAAATTTCACCTTTGAGGGGAAGAAGTTCAGTACTTCTTGGACGATACAGCTGAGGGTTATGGATGGTAATGCAACTCAAATATTACAGTTATTATATTTATACCCATTTTATAAACAGTACGTTTAGCATTCAACACCATCCCAGCTAGTGTGACCAGAACAACCATCTCCTGATGATGGTCAAATGGGAAGTGACTTTAAGGGTTTATTAATTCTGGTTCTCTGAGACTTAAGGGTTTATTAATTCTGGTTCTCTGAGACTTAAGGGTTTATTAATTCTGGTTCTCTGAGACTTAAGGGTTTATTAATTCTGGTTCTCTGAGACCTAAGAGTTTATTAATTCTGGTTCTCTGTTGGAGACTGCCCTGCTATAGGGTCCCTGTTATAGTACTCCATTATCCATAACCTACCCTAAACACTTATATACATATCCCAGCATAAGAAGTCACATTTTAAGATGAGCTGATGTACTTGATTTCTTTAGTTCTTTTATCGTAACATGATTTTCTGTTTTTTTTTAATTTTTATTGTCACACCTAATTTGTGCATTGTTGCATGCTGATATGATGTGCTATTGCTGTTCTCACCATTTCCACCCCCCACTTCTGGCAGACCCACCTTTGCTGGAACCCAAGGTGATTCGCCCCCAGAATGAAACCATCAGAGTTAAACCAGGTGAGCAGTAGCAGCAGACTTGCATAGTTTCATGAATAAGTAGATCTCTGGATAATTTAAAAATATTCCTCAAAATTCCCCATTTTCAATGAACTCTTGCACAAATCAAGACCTTTCCCCTCATAATTTCTTTAAATTTTCTTTAATCTGCCAGATACCATTGACCCCAAACATATTGATTCAGAAATGTCCCCCATGACCTTATTCCTGGTGTGGAACTGCCTGTTCTCTTGCAGACTTACTCTTCTTACTCTTCTTCTTATTCTTGTTTTCTTTTCACTTAAATTTCTGCATGCTACTCCTCCTACATGCCATTCCAACTTCATAATATTCAGCTAGGAAGTTTTCAGCTTACATTTTTTTCTTTGGTATTTCATCCTGTATTGTTTTGAAGTAGCCTATTAATAGGCAGCTGGCTTCCTCTTGTGGTGTACTTTCGTATATATAGCCTATTTGTTTTTTACTAAGGTTACAAAGAGACACTTGATGATAAGAATGTTATATGGTTTCATTGTTGTTAAGATAAGACACTTGGTGTTAAAGTATCATCTTTCCTTTCTTTCTTTATTAGCCTTGAGAGATATGTGGCTGCAAGTAATATGATTAATAAGTTGATCATTACATCTTACAAAATAATTATCCACTGTTAAATATGTATTACTGAAAAGTAAGAAATTAACCTAGCTAAGCTGCATCCTTCCTACAATCTCCTGTTCTGGTAATATTTATGAATACTATTGTATGTTTATAATATGCTAATTCTGGTTTATTACTGTAGGCCTATGCATACAAAAAAGAAACAAACAAAACAAGTTTGCAGCGAAGTTTATTTATATTATTTCTGTGCAGTTTTACTAGCAAGGCTGTTGCTACTGGCTTGCTTTGGCAGTTGCTGCTCTTGCTCGATCGCTTGTGTCTGCCACGGGTGAAAATCTTCATTGTTAGGGGACGGGGAATAATTTTTGAGATTTTTCCTCTGTTAAGTACTCAGCTAGATAACTAGCTGGTTAGACCATTAGGCCACCCTCTTGCTTACCGGAGGTTTTTTGTGGTTTTCAACCCCTTGGGAACCAAGGGGGTTGACCGTGTCTGTTTCCTTGTGTGATTCTCTCACAGGTGTGAAAGCAGAGCTGGACTGCAAAGTGTTTGTGGGCATGAACAAGGACATATTCGATGAGACCATTGTCTACTGGTTGGTCAACCACTCCCACATTGAGATTTACGGTCACTTCATGAAGAAAGTAGATGAAGAGTGAGTCAATGCCCCTCTGTGAAGCTGACAGGCAGCTAACCCTAACCCTGAGGCAGAATGCCCTATTTCTTAATTGGTTCAAGGTGCAAGGCAGTGCGTATGGGGAGACTTACGCTGGATCCCTTCTGCATAGAACAGAGTCCCAGAAGCTCCCCATCCACACTGTCAGCATTTCCTTCTGCAAAGCATCTTCTCTGGCAGAGCCAAACATGCATTCTGAGTAAATCAAACAGGATAAAAACAAGGTGATGCTGAGGGTAGCGGACCACCGCAGAACAGTCCTGCAGTGGTCCGCTAATGGAGAGTTTAGGCGAAGCTGCAGAAATGAATGTTTGCATGATGTGATATGCTATGTTACATGAGAGACAGCATTTGTATGGTGTGTGTGTGTTCTACAGTGCTTTCACAGACAGTGTTTGTATGGTGTGTGTACGCTCTTGATGCATGTGTGTGTGTGTTCTACAGTGCTTTTAGAGACAGCATTTGTATGGTGTGTGTATGCTCTTGATGTGTGTGTGTGCGTGTGTGTGTGTGTTCTACAGTGCTTTCACAGACAGTGTTTGTATGGTGTGTGTATGCTCTTGATGTGTGTGTGTTCTACAGTGCTTTGAGAGACAGTGTTTGTAAGGTGTGTGTACGCTCTTGATGCATGTATGTGTGTGTTCTACAGTGCTTTTAGAGACAGCATTTGTATGGTGTGTGTATGCTCTTGATGTGTGTGTGTGCGTGTGTGTGTGTGTGTTCTACAGTGCTTTTAGAGACAGCATTTGTATGGTGTGTGTATGCTCTTGATGTGTGTGTGTTCTACAGTGCTTTGAGAGACAGTGTTTGTAAGGTATAGGACGGCGTGTAGCACAGTGGGTAAGGAACTGGGCTTGTAACCGAAAGGTCGCAGGTTCGATTCCTGGGTAGGACACTGCCGTTGTACCCTTGAGCAAGGTACTTAACTGAAATTGCTTCAGTGTATATCCAGCTGTATAAATGGATACAATGTAAAATGCTATGTAAAAGTTGTGTAAGTCGCTCTGGATGTGTGTGTGTGTTCTACAGTGCTTTTAGAGACAGCATTTGTATGGTGTGTGTATGCTCTTGATGTGTGTGTGTTCTACAGTACTTTCACAGACAGTGATTGTATGGTGTGTCTACGCTCTTGATGCATGTGTGTGTGTGTGTGTGTGTGTGTCTGTGTGTTCTACAGTGCTTTTAGAGACAACATTTGTATGGTGTGTGTATGCTCTTGATGTGTGAGTTAGGGCTGGGCAATATGGTGAAGGTGTCAGATATTGATGAGGATTGATGTCTATCATGATGGGAACTTGACATTGTGATTTACAGATAAAGTCTTCTTCACTAAGTTTGCTTAAATCTGCTGGTGCTGCACCTTGAAAGAACATAGTCCCACATAGGGGAATACACAATGGAGAACCAAAATAACCTGCAATAACCTGCTGTAATAAGCTATAAGCTAAATATTATATCGTATCATGGGTCCACTAATAAAAATATAACAACATAAAAATAAAATTTAGAAAACATGAATTACGCGGACATTGTTGTAGTGCTCATGCATGCATTTACGGTTAGCATTAACACTGAAACACTGAAAATAGAAATGTGAAAATAAATGCTATATAATAGCCTTCTGGCGTTACTGAAAGGCTGTTCCATATTAATTTAAAATGTGAAAATAAAGAAATAAAATAATAAACAAGCTAACGCAAGATGCAAATAACTAAACCAAATTAGGGTGCAGAAGTAATTTAACAGCTAAGAACAGAATAGGGCCGAATAGCTAATTACAATGTTTTAATGTTTTTGTTCTTGAAAAACATATCGTTTTTTTTTCATTAAAATTGAATTTGCAAATATTTGTGACAAGAAATTTTTTGTAAGGCTATCGAACATTTTTAATTCAGTAGAACTTCTACTGTGAATTATTTTATTTTCCTGAATATTCTACTTCCTGGAATTTGAGCTGAAGGTCTTTTTTTGTTGGTATGTGCATTTTGTTTTTTCAATTTTTTCTCCAACCAAAGTGATCTACATAATCAGCCCACTGCAGACCAGTCACAGGCTCATAGGTGGAGTGAGGGAATAATTAATCATTTGTAAAAATATAATTTAAAAAAATAATAATAATTGAAAATACACCCAGGTGTGCAAATTCAATTGTCCCATGCTGATCAGAGCTTAGTAAACAAATACACCACTAACTCAACTCAAATTCTACACTTTTGTGCCTTCATTTTGTGTAGATTCATGTAGACTCACAAACTCACAAAATGTATGTTATTATCTTAGAAAATAGCAGGTGCTGTAATGTTGTTCAGGCAGCAGGTGAAGCCCTAGAGAAATAAAAAAATGAATGAATATTTATAATAAAGTGGCTTTATTATATGTGGCTCCTGCATTCCAGTTCTATCTGGAATGTTTTACTTTTTTCTGATTCCTCCAGGATGCCAGATAGTAGAGATTCTACTGTATTCTAGCAGAAACAAATGCATTGTTCCAGAGGGCAGTATCACATATCACAAGTTTTCTCATGAAAGTATCATATTATTGTTCTAGACAGCACCCAGCCCTAGGGAGTATTTGTATGTGTGCATATGGTCTCTGCATAGTCATGTGTGTGTTCTACAATGCTGTAAGAGACCGTGTTTGTATTGTGTTTGCTCTGCAGTTCTGAGGGAAGCACTGGCATATACAAGCTCTCCAGGCTGGTTATTGAAGAGGTGCGGCCAGAGCTCTTCCATGTGCCTTTCCAATGCATCGTCCGCAACAGCCTGGGCCAGGATATGGGCGTGGCTCACCTGGCTCCAGGTGTGATGAAGGGCCTCAAATTTTTAACTACAGATGGTGGCTCAATAGGGTTAAATAAGTATCCCTGCAGATTACGCAGTCATACAATTAACCTACATTTTCAGCAATGTTCAGAACTGAGTTCTTGTGTCATATGATTGGCTGTGTATCATTTTGAAAAGTTCCGTTTTTGTTTTTTTAAAAATGAATACTATTTACAAAATATCAGATCAGAGAAGTAAAAAAATATACCTTTAAATAGTGATTTCCACTGGAAGTGGAGGTGATGAAATGAACATAGTTTGCACAGGATTTGAATATGTAGTTTTCCATTTAAAGTAAGTTATTCACAGATTGAACCTGATATGTCAGATCTGCTTTTATGTACTTTTATTACTAGCAACTCAGTTTTAATGAAAACAGTTGCTGTTCGATTCAAGCAGGTGAATGTATGTAAATTTAGGTTCAGGACAGTTAATTCTGGGGTGAAGATGAAGTCTCTGTCTCGTTATTTTAGCTGACTGTACTCTACTGCATGAGTTTATTTACCCAATCATAACCCTAACTCCCCTCCCCCTTTCCTACCTCCTTACTTCTCCCTCTTTCCTCCCTCATTTTCCTGCTTTTCCACTGCTTGCTCGTCTCCCTCTTCCTTTCCATGTCTTTTTGCTCCTCCTCTCCACCTCCTCTTCCTCCAGTGGATGACAGAAATCTCCTCCACATATTTGTCTGTGCAGCTGTTCCTGTGATTGTCATCATGGTAATGATTTACCATCACTTCAAGGTTGACGTCGCGCTGACATATTGGAGGCTCCGCCCCTTCAAGACGAGTAAGGGCTCTGCCAAAACCCTGCCATTAAATCCTCAAAGAACACAGGGTAGACCACATGACCATGGTGATAACAACTGGTCCTCCATCATAGAAGGAAACAAAAGAGTTGGTTAAAAACACTTATAAAAAGTATAAAGGCCTTAATTTACATAGCCATAACAAACCGGTGCCTGCCCACGGCAGATGGGTTCCCCCTCTGAGTCCGGTTCTGCTCAAGGTTTCTTCCTGCTATCAGTCAGGGAGTTTTTCCTGGCCACTGTTGCCCTAGGCTTACTTTTTGGGGGGCGGTTCTTTGTAAAGCTGCTTTGTGACAAAGCTCCTTTGTTAAAAGCGCTATACAAATAAAAATTGATTGATAGCCATTTTATGCTCAGATCACTTGGCTTCATTGACCGCAGCCAAGCTACATCTATGATGATTCAAAATAATATCATTTTTTCTAATGGGAATTTTGCCATTTATTGAGGGTGTGACATAAATTATTGGTGCTGCTGACCATCATCAAACAGTTTCACTTTGAACATTCGAATGAGCAAGTAACACTAAAAATCAATTTTAAGGGTTAATGCTTTTGGCTTGTGCTAGCATATGGCTGTGTAGAATTACGATCAGTAAAAGCTAACAATACACTAGCACTTACTTTGTGAAAGTTTGATCACCATAGACTAACACAATTATCTCTCTCTCTCTCTCTCTCTCTCTCTCTCTGTACCTCTGAACTCTGTACCTTTCTTTTTTTACTTTCTCAATCCCACCCTTTCACACTATTCCCTTTCCCCCTCCCTTCCTTCCTATACCACTCCTTTCTGCCCCCTCACTCTCCCTCGGTCATCCCTCTCTCCCTCCTCATTGCTACTTCCTTCCATCCTGCTCTCTTTCACCCCTCTTTCTCTCCCCCCTTGTCCCCACTCCCTTTCTCCCCCTGTGTCCCCACTCCCTCTCTCTCTCCTCCTTTGTCCCCACTCCCCCCTCCCCCCATGTCCCCACTCCCTCTCTCTCTCCTCCTGTGTCCCCACTACCTCTCTCCTCCTGTGTCCCCACTCCCTCTCTCTCCTCCTTTGTCCCCACTCCCTCTCTCTCCCCCCCGTGTCCCCATTCCCTCTCTCTCCTCCTTTGTCCCCACTCCCTCCTCCCCCCCTTTGTCCCCACTCCCTCTCTCTCTCCTCCTCTGTCCCCACTCCCTCCTCCCCCCCTTTGTCCCCACTCCCTCTCTCTCTCCTCCTCTGTCCCCACTCCCTCTCTCTCTCCTCCTTTGTCCCCACTCCCTCTCTCTCTCCTCTTTTGTCCCCACTCCCTCTCTCTCTCTTCCTTTGTCCCCACTCCCTCTCTCTCTCCTCCTTTGTCGCCACTCCCTCTCTCTCCTCCTTTGTCCCCACTCCCCCCTTTGTCCCCACTCCCGTTCTCTCTCCTCTTTTGTCCCCACTCCCTCTCTCTCCTCCTTTGTCCCCACTCCCTCTCTCTCTCCTCTTTTGTCCCCACTCCCTCTCTCTCTCCCCCTTTGTCCCCACTCCCTCTCTCTCTCCTCCTCTTTTGTCCCCACTCCCTCTCTCTCTCCTCCTTTGTCACCACTCCCTCTCTCTCCTCCTTTGTCCCCACTCCCCCCTTTGTCCCCACTCCCTTTCTCTCTCCTCTTTTGTCCCCACTCCCTCTCTCTCTCCTCCTTTGTCCCCACTCCCTCTCTCTCTCCTCTTTTGTCCCCACTCCCTCTCTCTCTCCTCTTTTGTCCCCACTCCCTTTCTCTCTCCTCTTTTGTCCCCACTCCCTCTCTCTCTCCTCTTTGTCCCCACTCCCTCTCTCTCTCCTCTTTTGTCCCCACTCCCTCTCTCTCTCTCCTCATTCCTGTCTCTCTCCCTGGCTGTGTGTGTACAGTTGAGGATGGGAAGCTGTATGATGCGTATGTCAGCTGTGTCCACAATGAAGCGCTGTGCTCCTTCCAGCTGGAGAACTTCTGCCTGCAGGTTCTGCCAGAGGTACTGGAGCATCGCCATGGCTATAACCTGTTCATCCGTGGCCGAGATGACCTGCCTGGGGAAGGTATGCATACCTGTGTCCAGGGAGGAGCACCACTGCCTCTGCTTATTACAGTAATATACTGCTGAGCAGGAACCCAAATGTCATCAAATGCAAATTCTGAGAAATTGTCTAAAATGAATGGGATTGAATGGGTATTTGCATGTTTAATTACCACAAAGGCCCTATAGTGTCTTCAATCACAAAAAGTATCTGGCCAGTATTGCTATGTAACACTCTGCCAGGTTTAACTTATTTGTCTTTAATTAATTAATCTTTCAGTCAAATTCTCACTCATTTGCATGATCCTTCTCAGCTGCTCCAGATGTAATTTCTGAAGCCATCGGGATGAGTCGGAGGCTGATCATTGTGGTTTCAGCCCACAGTCATGGAGACCTGGATGCTGAGGGTTCTGTGTTGTCGGGTCTGAAGTTGGGCCCAGGGAGGGATAGGCATGGAGACCAGCCTGATTTGGAGCAGCAGATCGGCCTCTACAATGCCCTGGTGGAAGACAGGCTGCGGGTGATCCTGGTGGAGATTGGAAAGTGTGTGGATTGTTCCCACTACCCCGAGTCCATCCGCTACCTGAAGCAGAAACAAGGAGCCCTGAGGTATAGACCCAGCAATGGAGACCCCACAGCACCCCCTAACTGCCGATTCTGGAAGTACTTCAGATATCACATGCCACACAGGCCTGAAGGAAGCACCAGCACTAAATCACTGCCCAGGCCCAACAGACAGTTCTGCTTGTGAGAACCTCCATGCTACCATGTACACGATTTTACCCCCAGATCCAGGGCATCACTGCTGCTACAAAGCTGCATGCAAATCAACTGTGATAATGGGTATTCCAAACACCTGCCCCCTTTGCCCCGTGTCCAATGTGCCCCATTCATAAAATATTCATATTTGTATTATCATTGTTGCTGTCATTTATTTGAATTCATTGGTAAAATATATTCTGTAAAATAACTGTGTCATAGAACCGTTTTTCTTGGTTTGTGGGCCCTTTTCTCACATTGAGCATCTGTTCCACAGAAGGTCTCTGCATGGCTCTGGACCTAACATTACATTACATTACAGGCATTTGGCAGACGCTCTTATCCAGAGCGACGTACAACAAAGTGTATAACCATAACCAGGAACAAGTATGACGAAAACCCTAGAGAGAAGTACCGGTCCAAGTGCAGGGAACAACCGCATAGTTCAACTTGGACCCTGAAGGTTAAACTGATTAACACTAACACAACGAGAACGGTAACAACTACTGCTTGTATTTTTTTTTTTTTCTCCACTGTGTTAAGACAGTTAATGCACCTAAGTCGCCTACGAAACAGCTGCCTAGTTACAACCCTAAGTTTACAGTCATTTACAGGGGGGTAGGGAGGGATGGGGAGAGGTGCAGCCTGAAGAGGTGAGTCTTCAGTCGTCATTTGAAATGGGTCAGTGTCTCAGCTGTTCTGACCTCCACGGGGAGGTCATTCCACCATCGTGGGGCCAGAACAGACAGGAGACGTGTTCTGGAAGTGCAGGTGCGAAGAGGGGGAGGTATGCTGGGGATGATCCCTGATCCCTAACATTACCTAAGAGGCAGTAAGGCAGGCTTACTTACCCAGCAGCCCCCACACCAGGTTCCACCTTCAACTTCAATTCGAGGAATTAATGTAATTCACTTGGATACACAGTTATAGTCACAACATTTCTCATAGATTACATGTACAGTATACTTACCTGTATGTATTTTTCCTCATGTTAATTAGTTCATGTATTTTCTATGAAAGTGAATTATTAGCAATTTTTTTTTGGTTTATTTATATTTCATTTTAAATTGTGGGTACCTTATACTCAATGCTTTTATGCATTCTGTTGGGGCGAGGTGGTTGACTTGACCTGGAATATGGCCGTGAATCAGCATTTTTAAATTTATGTTAATGAACTTTGGTGTAACCACCAATGAGGTAGGATCTCACCTGATAGGTATGGTGCCCAAAGATTGGTTCCACATCATTGGGTTCGGGTTAGGCTAGGTCCAGAAATTCTGTATTTTTTTCTGCCCACAAGGGAGATCAGAAGATACTGACATTTTATGATCAAGAATTTTATGATCAAAAATGTGTTTACATGGAAAATGGCAAAATACATGAGACTGTAGTCTTATGTCCAAAATGAGTCAAAAGTGGCACCTATTCCAAAATGTCTTTTTTTGGTACCGATGGATTTGAAATCATGTTTATAATACAGCTGTGATGAAATAAATGAATTATGTGTTAGGAATAGTATGATGAATAAAGTGTTTTCATGTAAAAATTCAAAATGCCTTTTGTTTGTATAGATGGATAAGAAATCATGTTTATAATACAGCTGTGATGAAATAAATGAATTATGTGTTAAGAATAGTATGATGAATAAAGTGTTTTCATGTAAAAATTCAAAATGCCTTTTGTTTGTATAGATGGATAAGAAATCATGTTTATAATACAGCTGTGATGAAATAAATGAATTATGTGTTAAGAATAGTATGATGAATAATGTGTTTTACATGTAAAAATTCAAAATGCCTTTTGTTTGTATAGATGGATAAGAAATCATGTTTATAATACAGCTGTGATGAAATAAATGAATTATGTGTTTCAAGAATTTTATGATCAATAATGTGTTTTAATGGAAAATGGAAAAATACATAAGACTATAGACTTGGACTTTTCAAGCTTAGGAAAAGGAGACTTAGGGGAGATTTAATTGAGGCTTTTAAATTTATTAAAGGGATTAACAAAGCTAACTACAGGAAACTATTCAAGTTGAGTTTAGTTAGCAGAACGAGGGGGCATAAATGGAAACTGGCAAAGGATAAATTTCACACAGACATTAGGAAATATTTTTTCACAGAGTGTGGTCAATGTGTGGAATAGCTTGCCTGGACATGTAGTGGAGGCAGAAACACTGGGGGTATTCAAGGCCTGGCTTGATACATTGTTAGATACTATTTAGCTTTTAGGTAAACTAAACATTAAGTACAGCTTAGTGGTACGAATAGATGAGCAGTGGTGAGCTGAATGGCCTGTTCTTGTCTTATGTTATGTTATGTTAATTGCATTTTTGCTTTTTCAGCAAAAAAGAGATATTGTTGCAAAATATTGCAAAAATCATCAAATTCTGTTCATAAATGTAAGATTTTTTCAGGGTATTTGTACCAGTACTGCAGCTTGAACCATGTTTGCTTACCATGTTAAGTGAGCAGGTTACAAGTCACTTCATTATACTTTCATTTATTCTATGCGTTTGTGCAAAATGTGAATCATTTTATATTCTGATAGTTTCCAATACTTTTCAAAAAATGTGAATTGGCACATGTATACTTTTCATGCATCAATATTTCATAAATAAGAAAAGCAAATAATCTTTTGCTCCTGTTTGAATATCTATTCTGGCTGTGAATCACATGATATTCTGTAACTTTGCATGGTCATAGATACTTTAAGAGATCAAGTGTCAAGACTCTCTGTTATATAAATACACAAATATATAACCAGATCTCTTCTAACTGTAAACCACGTGATTTCCTATAAGCTGCATGAAAAATCCTCAGAAGAGAGTCCACATAAACAGAGTTCACATTTCTTTAGGTTTGAGTTCATTTCAGTCTCTTTAAGGACGCCCTGCCCGCATGTGCTTACTTCGTGGAAATTATTGTCTCTCACAAATTATAGACTGTCTACCAGGCAGCGATGGATTTAACAGTTGCGATTAGTTTCCTTACATGCCCATTCTGCTAATAACATATTGTTTCAACTACGCAATTTCATCATTTCGTCCTAATTTCTCTCACACTGTTGTTATTTT
>CM045885.1:4386115-4388615 GCA_025169545.1 Anguilla japonica
TCTCCCGTAGTAGGATCATGGCGCTTTTAGTCCTCCGCCGTAGTGTAAAACTATAACCCTATAAAGAATATAACCAAACTATAATTTAAATCTTGGAGAAAAAGGCCATTTTTGTGAATAGTCCAGTCAGGCCATTATGCAGCTCAGTCAAGAGTCGAAGACCAGCGCAATCTCGCCGGTAATCACTCGTGGTTTCACTCTGCTCAGGGTACAAATGCCCAGCCAGAGAATTGGAATGACCCGGCACATCTCCGCTGAGGTAACAGTAGTTGTCTACTCTGCCCATGTTTATCCTACAGTGGTTAAAGGTTAATTCAACTATGAAATATAATTAGTCTAGCAAAGGCTAGTAACCTTATAAATATATAACAAAACAATAATATTAATCTTAATAAACCATTTTGAATAGGTCAAGGTACGTACAAAACCCCTGCCCGAATCGCCCTCCAACGCCTTTTAGACTGTAGTATGGAGATTGAACATGTGTAGTATAAAGCCCAGTCAGGCATTGAGACGTGACCAGCGCAATCTCGCGGTAATCACTATCGATTGGTGTTTAATTCGCTCAGGGTACAATGCCCAGCGCGGGGCATTGGGAGGATGACCCAGCGCAATCATCGACGGTACATCATAAGTTGTTTTACGTACTCTGCCCTATGCTCATCCTTCCCAATCAGACACTATACAACTCTCCGTTAAAAGGGTTAAATTAAACCATAATATTTAAGGAAGTATGTGATCAATAATTTAGCAAATTAGATATAAACTTGGTTTACAAAACAAACGTAATCCAGTTTATAAGTTAAGTATAATAGATAAAAACATCTTCACCTACGCTCGACCCTCCCCGCGTCGGCTTATATCCTCATCTCAAACTGTAGCAGCTGGAGGTTGAAACGGAGTGAGTGCTATACAACTGCCCAGTCAGGCGCATTTTTAGAATTGACCAGCGCAATCTCGCGGCTCATTCTACTGTTATTACCAATCCATATCGTGTCTAGCTACATTCTCTCCCTACATTCACAACCTCATCCTCAGTTAAATGTTAATCAAACCAAAATATTTAACGGAGTCATAAAATTGTATACATGGTAGCATAGATAGGTGTTCGACATGGTGGAGTGTTGTAGTGTCCAGCTCGGGTTATGTCTTAATCGTCCGGTCACCAAACCATAACACGTTCTACGTTAGATACTATCGTCGCTTACCAGGTTAGTCTGTCTTTGAGTCATTGCGTTCGGTGGTCTGCCCCCGTATTCTCGGGTTGGTTAGACCTAAACACGTCGAATTGCCCGCACTGCTTCGGTTCTCTTTTTTTTTCGGACGGCGGATTGTTTGATGTTTTCGGTAAGTTCAATTTTTTTACCACTGTTCGAATTCTCGGCTGCGTGTGTGGATTGCAACCCTTAGTTCGTCGTGCAGGTCGGGCTTTTGAAAAGCAGGGGTGTTCGCATCTGGGTCACCAGGTTTGACCATGCGTTCGTGCAATCGCCCTCGAGACAAGCCAGGCGTCGGTCTGATGCGGTCTTCGAGGCTCGTGGTGCGTTGGGGGAACTATTTGGACATCTGGAACGGTTGGGCCGACGCAATACTCGCGGCTCATGATTCCTATATGCTCACCATAATTCAGCCTCATAGTTTTAAAAGCATAAAATGTGGTACATGGTAGTAGGATTGGACTGAGTTGAGTATATTGTCCTAGGACAATGGAAAAGTAGCCCAGCCGCATAATCTCTGCGGGTGAAAGACTTCCTTGCCTCACGGAAACATACTCCCGTTTTAAATAAACTAGCAAAAACCTTCATCCCCGGATTATAGCCAAGATTGAGAGTTGTGCTCGACAGGCGTTAGGCCCAGTGCATGCCCTTGGTCTCCCCCGGACCAACCACGCAGTCTATGTACTGTGATGGGGGGGGGAGCCATTGTAATATTCCACACCCTAACCCTAACCCTAACCCCTAACCCTAACCCTAACCCTAACCCCGAACCCTAACCCTAACCCTAACCCGAACCCTAACCCCCTAACCCGAACCCTAACCCTAACCCTAACCCCTACCCTAACCCTAACCCTAACCCGAACCCTAACCCTAACCCGAACCCGCCCGAACCCTAACCCTAACCCTAAAACCCTAACCCTAAAGAACCCGAACCCTAACCCAACCCTAACCCCCGAACCCGAACCCTAACCCTAACCCTAACCCTAACCCTAACCCGAACCCTAACCCTAACCCTTACCCTAACCCTAACCCTAACCCTAACCCTAAAACCCGAACCCTAACCCTAACCCTAACCCTAACCCCGAACCCTAACCCGAACCCTAACCCTAACCCGAACCCGAACCCTAACCCCTAATTACCTAACCCTAACCCCCTAACCCTAACCCTAATTAGAACCCTAACCCTAACCCGAACCCCTAACCCTAACCCTAACCCTAACCCTAACCCTAACCCTAACCCTAACCCTAACCCTAACCCTAACCGAACCCTTAGAACCCTAACCC
>CM045885.1:4393615-4396115 GCA_025169545.1 Anguilla japonica
TCTAACCCTAACCCTAACCCTAACCCCTAACCCGAACCCTAACCCTAACCCTAACCCTAACCCTTAACCCTAACCCAAAGTTAAGAAGCCCTAACCCGAAGAGAACCCTAACCCTAATTATAAGCCCTAACCCTAGACCCTAACCTTAAGTAGAACCCTACCCTAACCCTAACCCGTAAGTATAACCCTACCCCTAACCCTAACCCTACCCCAATTAACCCACTAACCCTAACCCTAACCCTAACCCTAACCCCAAATTTAGCCCTAACCCTAATTAAAACCCTAACCCTAATTAGAACCCTAACCCTAACCCTAACCCTAACAAAACCCTAACCCCTAACCCTAAATTAACCCTACGACCCTAACCCTAACCCTAACCCTAACCTAATAGAACCCTAACCCTAACCCTAACCCTAACCCTAACCCAAATTTAAGGCCCTAACCCTAACCCTAACCCTATAACCAACCCTAACCCTAACCCTAACCCTAACCCTAACCCAAATTTAAAAGAGCCCTAACCCAATTTAGAACCCTAACCCTAATTAGAACCCTAACCCTAACCCTAACCCTAACCCTAACCCTAACCCGAAACCCTAACCCTAACCCCGAACCCAGAATTTAACGCCCTAACCCTAATTAGAACCCTAACCCTAACCCTAAACCCTAACCCTAACCCTAACCCTAATTAGAGAACCCTAACCCTAACCCTAACCCCTAACCCTAACCCTACCCTAACCCTAACCCTAACCCTAACCCTAACCCTAAACCCTAACCCTACCCCTAACCCAAATTAAGAACCCTAACCCTAAGTTATAACCCTAAACCCTAATTAAACCCTACCACCCTAAACCCTAACCCTAACCCTAACCCCCTAACCCTAACCCTAATAAGAACCCTAAACCCTAACCGCTAACCACTAACCCTAACCCTAACCCTAACCCTAATTAGAACCCTAACCCTAATTAGAACCCTAACCCTATTAGAACCCTAACCCTAACCCTAACCCTAACCCTAACCCCAATTTTAACGCCTAAGCCTAACCCTAATTAGCTAACCCTAACCCTAATTAGAACCCTAACCCTAATTAGAAACCCTAACCCTAATTAGAACCCTAACCCTAAATTAAGAACCCTAACCCCTACCCTAACCCTACCCAAATTTAAGCCTACCCCCTAATTAGAACCCTAACCCTAATTAAACCCCTAACCCTAATTAGAACCCTAACCCTAACCCTAACCCCTAACCCTAACCCTACCCTAACCCAAATGTAAGCCCTAACCCTAATAGAACCCTAACCCTAAGAACCCTAACCCTAATTAGGAACCCTAACCCTAACCCTAACCCTAACCTAACCCTAGCTACCCTAACCCTAACCCTAACCCTACCCTAACTCCTAACCCTAACCCTAACCTAGAACCCTAACCCTAACCCTAACAACCCTAAACCCTAACCCTAAGCCTAACCCTAACCCCAATTTCAACCCTACCCTAATTAGAACCCTAACCCTAACCTAACGCCCCCTAACCCTAATTAAACCCTAACCCTAACCCTAACCCGCTAACCCTAACCCAAATTTAAGCCCTAACCCTAACCTAGAACCCTAACCCTAATAACCCTAACCCTAACCCTAAATTAGAACCCTAACCCTAACCTAACCCTAACCCTAACCCTAATAACCCTAACCCTAACCCTAAACCCTAACCCTAACCTATGAAACCCTAACCCTAACCCTAGAACCCTAACCCTAACCCTAACCCTAACCCTAACCCTAACCCTAACCCGAACCCTACCCCAACCCCTAACCCACAACCAACCCTACCCTAATTAGACCCCAACCCTAACCTAATTAGAACCCTAAACCCTAACCCCAACCCTATTTAACCCTAACCCTACCCTAACCCTAACCCTAAACCCCTACCCTAACCCTAACCCCCCAATTAGAACCTAACCCTAAACCCTAACCCTATTTAGAACCCTAACCCTAACCCTAACCCTATTTAGAACCCTAACCCTAACCCTAAACCCTAACCCCTAACCCTAAACCCTAACCCTAACCCTAACCCGAGAACCCTAACCCTAACCCTAACCCTAATTAGAAGAACCCTAGAACCCTAACCCTAACCCTAACCCTAACCCTAACCCTAATAGAACCCTACCCCTAACCCTAACCCTAACCCTAACCCTAACCCTAACCCTAACCCTAACCCAAACCCTAACCCTAACCCTAACCCAACCCTAACCCTAATTAAACCCTAAACCCTAACCCTAACCCTAACCCTAACCCTAACCCTAACCCTAACCCTAACCCTAACCCTAACCCTAACCCTAATTTAACCCTAACCCTAATTAGAACCCTAACCCTAATTAGAACCCCTAACCCTAACCCTAACCCTAAACCCTAATTAGACCCCTAACCCTAACCCTAACCCTAACCCTAACCCTAACCCTAATTAAACCCTACCCTAACCCTAACCCTAACCCTAACCCTATTACCCTAACC
>CM045885.1:4403615-4491115 GCA_025169545.1 Anguilla japonica
AACCCTAACCCTAAACCCTAACCCTAACCCTAACCCTAACCCTAACCTAACCCTAACCCTAACCCTAACCCCCTAACCCTAACCCTAACCCTAACCCCTAACCCTAACCCTAACCCTAACCCTAACCCTAACCCTAACCCTAACCCTAACCTAACCCTAACCCTAACCCTAACCCTAACCCTAACCCTAACCCAACCCCAACCCCAACCCCCCAACCCCCAACCCTAACCCCAACCCTAACCCTAACCCTAATTAGAACCCTAACCCTAACCCTAACCCTAACCCAAATTTAAACCCTAACCCTAATTAGAACCCTAACCCTAACCCTAACCCTAACCCTAACCCTAACCCTAACCCTAACCCTAACCCTAACCCTAACCCTAACCCTAACCCTAATTAGAACCCTAACCCTAATTAACCCTAACCCTAATTAGAACCCTAACCCTAACCCTAACCCTAACCCAAATTTAAACCCTAACCCTAATTAGAACCCTAACCCTATTAGAACCCTAACCCTAACCCTAACCCAAATTTAAACCTAACCCTAACCCTAACCCTAACCCTAAACCTAACCCCTAAACCCTTAAACCCTAACCCTAATTAGAACCCTAACCCTAACCCTAACCCTAATTAGAACCCTAACCCTAATTAGAACCCTAACCCTAACCCTAACCCAAATTTAAACCCTAACCCTAATTAGAACCCTAACCCTAACCCTAACCCTAACCCAAATTTAAACCCTAACCCTAACCCTAACCCAAATTTAAACCCTAACCCTAATTAGAACCCTAACCCTAATTAGAACCCTAACCCTAACGCTAACCCTAACCCTACCCTAACCCTACCCTAACCCTAATTAGAACCCTAACCCCAATTAGAACCTAACCCTAATTAGAACCCTAACCCTAACCCTAATTAGAACCCTAACCGTAACCCTAACCCTAACCCTAACCCTAAAACCCTAACCCAAATTAAACCCTAACCCCCTAATTTAGAACCCTAACCCCCTAACCCTAATTAAAACCCTAACCCTAACCCTAACCTAACCCTAACCCTAAACCCTAACCTAACCCCTAACCCTAACCCTAACCCTAACCCTAACCCTAACCCTAACCCTAACCCTAATTAGAACCCTAACCCTAACCCTAACCCAAATTTAAACCCTAACCCTAATTAGAACCCTAACCCTAAATAGAACCCTAACCCTAACCCAAATTTAAACCCTAACCCTAATTAGAACCCTAACCCTAACCCAAATTTAAACCCTAACCCTAATTAGAACCCTAACCCTAATTAGAACCCTAACCCTAACCCTAATTAGAACCCTAACCCTAACCCTAACCCAAATTTAAACCCTAACCCTAATTAGAACCCTAACCCTAATTAGAACCCTAACCCTAACCCTAACCCTAACCCAAATTTAAACCCTAACCCTAACCCTAACCCTAATTAGAACCCTAACCCTAACCCTAACCTAACCCAAACCCTAACCCTAACCCAAACCCTAACCCAAACCCTAACCCTAACCCAAACCCTAACCCTACCCTAACCCTAATTAGAACCCTAACCCCAATTAGAACCCTAACCCTAATTAGAACCCTAACCCTAACCCTAATTAGAACCCTAACCGTAACCCTAACCCAAATTTAAACCCTAACCCTAATTAGAACCCTAACCTAACACAAATTTAAACCCTAACCCTAATTAGAACCCTAACCCTAACCCTAACCCTAATTAGAACCCTAACCCTAACCCTAACCCTAACCCTAATCCTAACCCTAACCCAAACTTAAACCCTAACCCTAAACCTAACCCAAACTTAAACCCTAACCCTAACTAACCCTAAGCCTAACCCTAATTTAAACCCTAACCCTAACCCTAACCCTACCTAACCCTAACCCTAACCCGACCCTGACCCTGACCCTGACCCTGACCGTAACCCTAACCCTAACCCTAACCCATAGCATATACAGGGGCTATATATGTATAGCCCCTGTATATGCTATACATATACAGCAAACCGAAACTGCTAAACAGTACACGCTCATCAGACTGTACAAATTCACACAAGGACAGCCATAATCCACAACCGTTTCTTACAGGGTCACTTCGCATTTCTCACTCTCATAATAAAACGCTTTGCAAAAAGAAATAATATCTCATAAAAACACGTTTTCAACGTACAAAAATGCCAAGTTACTCAAAAGTATTGATATCAAAATGACGTCAAGTTACCATTTTACAATGTCATGCAAACTTTGTAAACCCTAACCCTAACCCAGCGTACCTGCAGTTCATGAACCATTCCACAGGGTGGCAGCAGAGGACCACTTATAAATGAATTGTTCCCATGTGATGACCGTTTGGCCGTGTAGAGTGTAATAAGACAGCGTACCTGCAGTTCACGAAACATTCCACAGGGTGGCAGCAGAGGACCACTTATAAATGAATCGTTCCCATATGAAGAACGTATGGCCATGTAGAGCATGGCATGAAATAGCACGTCTTTTCTATTGTAAGGAATCCATATTAACACAGCGATCGTGAGCCAAATGGCTGATGTAACTACACTATGGATCGATGGATCGCTACAGCTTGTTCCCACTTGTATTGAAAGATAGAAATCTACATTAACAACGTGTTCCACAAACCTTCCACATATAGCTAGCGTCGCAGCTAACCAAAGTGCAATATTTGTAGTTAGCATAGCCTCACAGTCACAAATAATATTGTGGCGATCCTGACAAAGACTAAGCTAGCTAGGGGGCTGCAAAGCAATTTGGCGTGGGGTTGTATAAAATGTATATTATTGTTGTAAATAGCCAAACTGTTAGCGTGTACATAGCGCTGCTTAACTGTAAATAGCCTGTGGGATTTTGTAGAGTAGTCTTGTAAATAATCATGTTCAAACGCACTTATGTAGCTAGCTAGCGGCGCTGCAAAGCAATTTGGCGGGGGGTTGTATAAAATGTATATTATTGTTGTAAATAGCCAAACTGTTAGCGTGTACATAGCGCTGCTTAACTGTAAATAGCCTGTGGGATTTTGTAGAGTAGTCTTGTAAATAATCACGTTCAAACGCACTTATGTATAACAACTGTAGCATGAATGAGTGTCTCTGTTAGCTTGCTGGCCAGCACCGAAGTACCAGACCGTTACCCTCAGTTCACCTGCTATTCTGTTGTACTGAGTGACGTTGTTACAAAACACAGGGCCAAGTGACTTGAAAGAATTGAGGAAATATTGGCTAGCATTGCTTTGAAATACATCTTATGTATACAAACAGTGGCTGTGACAAAGCGCTGGCGTAAGTGTAAACGCAACAGAAACGCAGGTGAAATATGGCCAGTGTATGTACTCACGGATTTGACGGCCATCCAACGAGCCTTGATAGAGAAAAGAATCAGCAAGCCCGTAGAATTACAGCTGCCTAGGTCGCAACTTGTGTACCCTGCTGTCCTGCTCCGTTGGCTGTTATTTCCTGGAGATGCACTTTTAGTGTTTGTAAGGTTTATAAGGCATTTTGATAGGCTTATCTGCAGGTAGGAATCCTCTTCGCTGTTTTGCTAAGCTAGAACCCGAAAACTTGATTGTGGAGAATACGAGCAGACGCGTATGTCCCAGCAGCCTTTGCATATGAGAAAATAACAACAGTGTGAGAGAAATTAGGACGAAATCGAAATGATAAAATTGCCTAGTTGAAACAATATGTTTTTAGCAGAATGGGCAAATGTAGGTGAAGGTTGACATGATCACAGAATATAGTGCGGAGAGTAAATAAAGTGACCACAAGCGAGCTTAGTTTCCGTATCGAATGCTATATATAATAGTCGGTGTAAAGCACCAATCGTTAAAGTGGAGGGTTAAGTAACGTGTGAAATCTATTGCACTGTTGTGCTTTTCTCATGTTCAGTACTAGTAGTTATACTTATGGGTGAGGCATGATTTTAAATGTAATGTTTTAATGGGGAGTTGCAGAACGTACATACGTAGTAATTGTATGTATGTATGTAGCTATATGGAGAACAGGGCGAGGTAACATGCATGTAGAAACGTGGCGTTTGCTGATAAGAAGGTTTTGTACGGTAGCCAAGTGAAGAAATATAGTTAGTAAAAATGGCACAGTGATCAACTGGTGTAACTTTTTAATAAAATGAATACATTTGCCGTCATGAAATGTATGAGTTTTGGTAAAGCAAATATAAAAGCGAAAGAAAACGTTAGTGTAAAAGAGGAAATTATCTGCCTGAGTGCGAGGCGGGATTCGATCGTTCAACCGGAGGTTTACCAGTCTGTGACTTGGTTAGTGCAGCACCGTGACATAGCTATGCAATGCGTGAAATATCATTAGCAACGACCGTACCTTTTCTACTCCTGAGCAAGATGGCTGGGGGGGGGGGGGGGGGGGGACCCCAGCTTGTTGTGAGCGAGGGGCAGGAATACACACAAAGTGTATTCCTGCCTCTAACTCGCAACCGTGGCCGATTTAGTATCTCCGATTAACCTGTCTGCATGTCTTTGGGATTGGGGAAACCGGAGTGCCCGGAGGAAACCCGGGTGGACACGGGGAGAACATGCAAACTCCGCACAGAGCCGAGATTCGATAACACGACCTTCTTACTGTGAGGCCACAGCGCTACCCACTGCGCCACCGTGCCACCGATTACAATGCTTGCTTGGCAAAGCTATCAAGGATGATCAAGGATGACGTGCCCTTAGCCTCATAGCTCCAGGCTAGCTCCGGTAAATAGGCTACTTGCACAATCGCTTCCTTCCCGTAATTAGTAGGCTACTGCTCGGTTCTTTCCGGTTTAGCAATGGCGACCTTCTACACCAGCTGTCAACAGGAGCTCCCAAAGATAAACATCACTCGCGTTCATAGGATTTTCACGACTAAAGACTCAACCGGCAAATTGGAGAAAGGCTATTAATTATATGCCATGTCCTATATTCGCAACTACTAAGGTAAGAAAACAACTATTAACTGACTGACTAGCTAATGCTAATTAACGTCAAATACTAGCCTCTGTTGTACAAGGTCGCTAACATTAACTATCTGTCTAACGTTGGGTAGTGCTTCATCTGCTGTTAATTCTCTACCTACAACATTGTAACATGCTTTCTCAACCGGCGTTATATATCAGCCTTAGCTGGAGTTTTTGGTTAACTACGTAGTCAAAACAAAATTCCCTTCCGATATTGCTTGTGTGGACAGTGCTGCGACTGAAACGACCATAGATTTAGCCAGTAGCCACATCTTTTCAAAATGTAAACGAATAAGGCCTTCTTCACGGTCGGGAAAAAATTTATGACCACGTTAGTCTTGTTGTTAGCCACTGTTATGCATAACACTTAGTAGGTAGCTACCTAACGTTATTTGCTATGCACAAAGTATCAGGGATGTGTAAGATGTGTACACGTAAGTAAGTAATACAGACATAACGCTAACGAGACTTTTGATTGCATCTGTTATTTTATTTATTCAGTGTCCAATAAGGACAGACTGTCAGGGAGGTCAGCGTGAGAGCGTGAGAGTCTGTGTTCTTTCCAATTATGCACACATTCAGAAGGAGTCTGTTGCACACAGGTACAATTTCACTGAATCAACATGTCATATGCACCATTTTAAAGAAGAATCTTGCCGCCTAGGAGAACTTTGTCAATGTGGTCCAGGGTGTGGCTGTTGCAACCTTTATATTGTATTCTAGGTGTCTGTCACAGTTATTGCTTTATAAAATGTGTTGATAATCAGAACGATTGTTAACAACCAATTGTTCTTGTTTGTGGGCTGTTTGGTTACCTGCATATCAGTATACGCTAAAGAATGATTTACAGTATTTTCGGATAATGGGACGCACACAATTAAGACAGGATGCAGGAGAGATGTGACCCCTGAGATCAGACCCCTGAGATCACAATTTCCACTCTCTCTCTCTCTCTCTCTCTGGAGCGATCCGCCAGGCCATCTCCAAATCTCTTGTGGCATACTACCAGAAATGTGAGCCGCCCTCATATTCTCTCATTTTCTGTCATTCTATATCTGTCTGTGCTTCTGATGTTCACTTATGCCGATGAGAGCTTCAAAGAGAAAATTGGTGTTACTCAGCCTTCAAAATACTTAAATATTTCCATGCTGAAGGTTTACACGAGAGGTATGAAATGTTGCCTGATACCTCCCTGGTTTGACAGTCAGGAGATGGGCCTCCCTGGTTTGACAGTCAGAAGATGGGCCTTCCTGGTTTGACTGTCAGGAGATGGGCCTCCCTGGTTTGACAGTCAGAAGATGGGCCTTCCTGGTTTGACTGTCAGGAGATGGGCCTCCCTGGTTTGACAGTCAGAAGATGGGCCTTCCTGGTTTGACTGTCAGGAGATGGGCCTCCCTGGTTTCACAGTCAGGAGATGGGCCTCCCTGGTTTCACAGTCAGGAGATGGGCCTCCGTGGTTAGGCTTAATGTGGTCTGTTTCCAGATGTGGATGAAGCCTCTAAGAAGGAGATCAAAGACATCCTGATCCAGTACCACAGGACCCTGCTGGTGGCCGACTCCCGCTGCTGCAAGTTTGGTGGAACTGGAGCCCGCGCTTCCTACCAGAAGTCTTACTGTTAATAATGCTGTCTTCATTTTTATATACAATGAAAATATAAATGGGTCAAATCAGCTTCAGACTCACTGTTTGTACTGGTCTTTTACTGTGGTTGCTGTTTGTTTTCCAACCAGCCTTTTACTAAAGGTAGACTTAACATTCCTAATTTAGTTTTCACTGTTGGCTTATTTTTTTTTTTTTTGGATTGCCCTCTATGATTGCACCTGACGTGTCAGAGATCTGGGTCAATCATCAGAGGAGGCAGTGTAGTATAATGGCTAAGGAGTTGGTCTTGTAACCTAAAGGTTGCAGGTTCAGTTCCCTGATAGGACACTGCCATTGTACCCTTGAGCAAGGTACTTAACCTGCATTGCTCCAGTACATATCCAGCTGTATAATGGGATACAATGTAAGTCGCTCTGGATAAGAGCGTCTGCTAAATGCCTGTAATGTAATGTAATCAGAGCACACAGTACTTTGGCGGAAAAAATCTATTTAATCATGCTTCACCCTGCTGTAATTGATGTTCTGTCTTTATGAACCTGCAAAGTGTTTGTTTGAGTGGTAATGTGGGGATTGATGTTGAATTAAGAATACAGTGATTGCTTGGTACTGATGTTAGAGAGTAGTGGTTTTCAAACTCTGTCCTGTCTGATTTGGCACATTGTTTGCAAAGCACAATTGCAATACCTGAATTCTAACAAGCTGTTCACTTTTTTATGTGAATATGTGGCTTTTCCTTCATGGCATCTACAGCCATTTCTTGTCGGGATAAGTAATCCCTCAGATTAACAAAAGCGCAATTAAGAAAAATTTACAGTCCCTTAAAATTCTCCTACTGCAATTGTGCCTGTAACGAAAACAAGCATGTGCGAGTTGCCAGGGCCAAATTAGAAAACCCCAGCTGTACACTACAGTTGTCTTCTGGGGGGCAGTCTTCTGCAAGTAATTCGGGGTAAGTGCTGCTGTTTTGCGCAGTTGACAAGCACCTGGATGTCTTTAAGCAAATAGTCCTTTCCAATGCTTTTGTTCTGGGTCAATGCTTGATGCTAATCCAAGCCTGGCCAAGCTTCGAAAATAGGCAGGATACCACTTTATGACGCTTTAACGAAGTTGCTCTTTTAAATTTAATTTCATATAGTGTCAGTCATCTGTTTACCAGCAATGTTCAGCCAGTTTGCTTTATTTAGTGCCCATGCGCCTGTCGGTGTTTGTCGACAGAAAGCCCAGTCATAATTCATAATTGTCTTTTGATGTGTATAAATGAGAAGCGCTCTTGACTGTAGTGACATGGTCAGGCACAGTTAACATCAGAGTGCAGGAGCTTGCGAAGAAGGCAGATTCCGACAGGCGTGCTGTTGCACAGATGTTAGTTGTAACTAATCCATCTACTTTCACAGGTAGAATTGCCAAGTGCAGGTAATACAGTAAAGATTTGTTAGGCTCGTCCACGTGGATTTCTTCTGTCACTCCACTCGAAAATAGAATTCTGACATTCTAACGCACGAGTATAGTCAAATGCCTTCATGATTTTATGCCTATTTTCCGTTTGGATGCAGCCCTGAAATTAACATAAAATGGAAATTGAAAGGGGTGCTTCCTTGGATAGTTTTATTCTGCCAGTTTATTAGTTTTCAAGGTAGGTTCTCGATCACGTGTGCCATAAATGTCAATGGCAAACAACTACAGCTCTGAATATTCGGCTACATTATGTATTTAGCTGCTCAGCCTTTCTGTTGCGTGAATGAATGTGTGTTTCTTGATATAAATGTCTGTTCGTAAATGTGAATATAACATGCTGTGAGGGAAATGTCTCCATGGGAATAAAAAAGTTTTCTATGTATGTATGTACAATATGTCTTTTACATGCAGTATTTACTGTAAGTAGCAAATGTACAAGAACTTCTACATTTAGTAAAATGAAGTTGACAAGCAATTATAAACATGTTTTCTGGAGGAATATACTTCCTGTAGTTATTTTGTACATGAATTAAATGTGTTGCATCAGGCAATTAGAAATATTTGAAACTTTGATCTGACACAAAGATTAGTTGTGATTTTGCCAGTTTGAGTGAATGAGTTATAGACAGTGTCTTGTATACGAGTAACTTGGCATTTTTGTATGTTGAAAATTTTTTATGAGATTACATTTATTTAGCAGACGCTTTTATCCAAAGCGACATACAAAAGTGCATATTGTGGTCACTGGACAACTACAAAACACAGGTTCCATAAAGTACAATACTCATTTCGTACAGCTATTTCTAGCCAAGAACCCAGTTCAGTTCAGGCAGTGAACACTATTCTGACCTAACTTATGCCAAACCAAATTAGGGAGGAAGCAGGCGAGTGGACCTGGAGGACGGTACAGAACAATAATGTGGAGTTTTGTTTTGTAGGATGAGTTACAGTAACTGCATGGAATTCAAAGGAGGAGGGATTAAGATTAGGACTGAGGACACAACTTCCAGGACAGGGAAATGAGCAAACCAGTGCACCCACCTCAGCCAGAGGCCCTGGGGGTGTGTGAGAAGGTTATCCCACATACAGTGCAGCTGGGGTGGCGGTGTTGTCGGAGTGATCGAGGTTTCCGTGAGAGCCAGGAAGTCAAGAGACTTTGTTTTGGCAAAGGCAGTAATGAAGTCAGCTTTCTGGACAGCTGACTGACAGTTCCATAGACCACCCACAACAGTGAGTTCCTGAGATGTGGACAGGGGTTGGTAGACCAGGTTAGATATGTTGCGCCTGCGGTAGATGGACCGTCTGGAGCGAGGCAACGGGCACAAGGGAATCAGGGTTAAACACATGACAAACTGATGAGGAGGCTGCCTATGCCTATGGCAGCCTCAGTTGAAGTTAAAAAATAGGGGGTGGCAATTACGTAATTGCACTGAGCTGGTTATGGCAGTTTAGCACCAGGTGAAGCTACTCGAAATTAGCAAGACAATACGGGGCTATGTAACAGTATCACAGACTGCATACACTGTTTAACTAAAGCACAATTATGTTCTCTAATTAACAACTGAAATAAATTAAAGAGCGATTATCTGAACTAACGCACAACGATGTTCTCTAACTAACAACAGCAGGAACAAATTAAGTAAAGATACGCTTTCATGAAATGCGGAGTAGTAGCGACGACAATCAGATGCACAGTTCAGGAAAAGTTAAGAGAAGTGAAGTTTAGAATTTGCAGCATCCATTATTGAATATTAGAAATATTGCTGTTCTCAGTGAAATATTGCACAGCGTTAGTCAGAGACCCGTGTGCGTGCATTGATATGTGAGTTTCCTTCCATTCTAGACTAATGATTCGAACATAAGTTCGCGTTTACAAGTCATTCCCTGATAAATCGTAGCAATGCTAATTATTCATACAAGTTCATTGCTGGTTTTCCACATGTTAGCCGCATACGTAGTTTTAACGTGTTCGCTGCGTAGGTAATTAACTTATGTGTAATTATACCAAAGAGAACGTATTGTTACGTTTATTATTGTTGTCAGTTACCCTGATTATTATTTTAAACTGAGAGCGTTGCTAGCTGATAATTGTGATGCATTGTACTGCTTAGTTTCAGAGCTTCATATTGCTTGTGTGTGATACATATATACAGTATGTAATACTGGAGTTCACTGTTACTTATGGTAAATGGTAAATGGACTGCATTTATATAGCGCTTTTATCCAAAGCGCTTTACAATTGATGCCTCTCATTCGCCAGAGCAGTTAGGGGTTAGGGGTTAGGTGTCTTGCTCAAGGACACTTCGACATGCCCAGGGCGGGGTTTGAACCGGCAACCCTCCGACTGCCAGCCAATCGGTCTTACCTCCTGAGCTATGTCGCCACTTAAATGTGTGAATGACATGTATGTAATATTCCTTTTATGTATGTTAATAGTAATTCTGTTAATGCAGCATTATTATTATAGTACATTTGTGATTGATGTTATGCCATTGTTTTGTATGTTTATAGAACCACACACACGCCATCTCTGAGGACAAAGGAAGCAGGTTGTATTCAACTTTATTGAAGAGACAGAAGTTTTTGTGCATTCTTACTGGGTGCCCCGTGGAGATTACATTTTTACCCCAGCCATTTAATTCAGCAGGGAAGAATAATTTCCACATCTTTTCCACCTCCACAGTCATCGTGTGCAGTGGCTAAAAAGATGTGTTGGGAAGTAATATGCTCTGGCCCGCTTCCGGCTAGCAGGAGCGACGAGGTCCTGTCAGTCAGCTGTGACCCCACTTTACATGGGCTGGCTCTTGATAGGCGGGTATTGTTGTCCCCCCCTCATGACTGTAATGGGCTCTCGATCCCTGTCCTAGTAGCTATGCAGCCACGGGCTATTCCTGGCAGGGCCCTGATTGTAATTGTAATTCCCCAATTCATACCATTGTTTTTTTCCCCACTGATTGTTTTGTTTTAATTCCCTAATCGCCCCCCATCTCTAGGTTAACCCAGACTGGTACGTATCGCTCATATCTGATTTGGGGGAGACTGGAGCAGGTCCCAAGATGTAGACCCTTCTCAGGCTTGACTCGGGTGGTTGGGCTACCTAGCGGTGTTAACAAAAACCACTTGGGTCTAGCAAGGTAAGTATCCAGCCCCCCTGGGTCCACTTGGACAGCACGCAGGGTGTGGTGGTCTGGGGCCACAGACCTTAAATGGTGCCCAATTTTCTATTGGTGGCTAGCACCCCTCACACACCAGACCATCTTAAATGTGAATTTGACCCAAAACCAGTTTTTCAAATTTCTTCATTGTTACGTTTTGGGAAAAGACCAGCGGAGAACATAGAAGAAAGATGGACCTAAAAAACAGTTTTAAAAAAATTATACTTAAGTATTTCAATGAGAACACAAAAAAAATCATTTAGACTGATACCTTGTCAATACGGTTACTGTAACCTTGGCAAGGACATTTATGCTTTACCTCCCAAAAAATCCAGGACCTAAAAGTTATCAAAAACTTCAATGTTATTAGTCCAAGTACTAATACCAATCTACAATATCAAAACCAAAAATTTATTGGCCTGATACTAGGACCCTAACACAATTGGACATGGGACACAAGTTGGGGCTTGATCACCCCAGGCTGGCCGCCTTGGAGGAGGGTGTATAGGGTTTAAAGGTCGAAACACCTGATGATTCTGAGGTACCTTACTGATGATGTGTCCTAAAAGTTTCAGGAAGAAAATAAATTGAACAAATCAAATACATACTATATCCAGAATTCCTTTTCTTTCAGTTATGCAACATAGCTAAAATGAGGCATTTCCTGTCAGCAGAGGACGCAGATAAATTGATCCATGCTTTTGTTATGTCTAGGCTAGATTACTGTAATTCCCTTCTATCTGGCTGCCCTAATAACTCGTTAAAGATTCTCCAGCTTGTGCAGAATGCAGCTGCTCGTATCTTGAACAGAACTGAGAAGTGTGAACACATTACTTTAGTGCTAGCGTAGTTTCACTGGCTACCCATTAAGCATAAGATAGATGGGGGGGGGGGGGGGGGGTTGGCTATCAAAAAAATATACAGGAAAAGGGAGAGTACATGTTTGTTTCATTCATTGTTGGACTTTCTTTTTGTTTTGGGGGTTGGGGGTGGTGAAGCAACTTCACCACTGTTTGTATTTTGCAAAGCTTAAATTAAAAAAAATAAATCTTTGTTCTGTCTACTGTACAGGGCATGCCATTTCTGTTTCTGAAGCATTATTCTCTTTATCGACTAGGTGGCCTCATTAAATTAATTTAGATAGCTTTTTGATCTATCCATCCATCCATTATCTATACCCACTTATCCTGAGCAACGTCCAGCCTGCCGCCCCTTTTTGATCTAAGTAGATTTAATTTCTTCTATGACATATTTTAAGAATTTAAGTGTATGTGCGTGTGCATGTGCATATGTGTGCATGTGTGTGTGTATGTGTGCATGCTTGTGTGTGTTTTCTGGTAAAAAATAAATAACAACTTTCTGCCACTTTCAGAATTAGTCACTGTCACTTTGTATCGACAGCATCCACACTCAGAAAAACGGAATGACAAAGTGCCTTAAAAGGTACACATTTGTCACTGGAGTGGAACCCTTCTGGTACATAAAACTGTGACCCTAACCAGCAACATAAATTGATTTGCAACTTTTTGTACCCAAAGAGAACATTATTCTACTTTCAGCATACACTTGGGAAATTTGAACAAACGACAAAAAACATACCGCCACAATACGTTTATTTCTGAGAGTGAAGGACATACATGTCATGCTGAAAAGTCTGGTATCCTTATGCCATCCTGCAGCTTACAATATCAATACGTCAGGTCAGTCGAACGTAGAGCTTTACTTGGATACCTTTATAAACTTACGTTATGAGTATAATTAGGTATTTTTATGACGCATAGTATAGTCATTTATGACAATGTTAAACCCAAGGATAATAGTTTCATTTGTTAAACAAGATGAACTGCGCGCAATTGTCAAAATATGGACAACCGCGTCAAGCCGTAGAGACCGCGAGCGCCCATATAAGGCTGCGTGGCATGGCGCGTGAGAAACATAAGAGCCGTTGAGTTTCGTTCAGCTCTGAGATGAATGTAATATAGACGTCAGTGCAGAAGTGGGAGGAAAGGGAGCGGAGTTCTTTGGAAATAAACGTCTCTAATGTAGTCGAACCTGGAACAGAAACTCATGCTTGGCAGCTGTCTCAGTTGAGATGTTGGACACGAACAGTACTGGACGAATAAGTGCGTGCATTTGGTTTTACGTCTTTTTGTACGCGCTGAGGTAAACATGACTAGACGCTCATACTGTTCACTTATCTTATTTCAGTGGATAGTCAATGACGTCTACCTACGCAAAGAAGGAATAAACTTTCGGGAAACGAATGCAGCTCCTAAGTTCAAGAAATTATTGGTTACAGAATGAAGCACGGGGAAGGGTTCCGCTGCATCTTGCTATCCAGGCGCAGCTCTGAGGATTTATGCGATTTTACGGGAAACACCAAACGGGAGCAACTGAAGACGGAACATAAATCGCCGAAAAACAATATGGAACCAGCATTGCTCTTCAGAGGATTTAATTACTTAAAGTTTGTGAAACGCAATATCCAATATTGTAAAAAATAGGAAGATTGGTAGATTATGGAGCAAAAACCAAACGGTAGTCTGGAATGAAAAACTAGCCTATCAGAGGCTCGCTTAATCTTTTATCCGCGTGTAAAACGAGTCCAAACGCAACGCATTATTGCTGCGCTTTCTGTGTTCCTGTCCGTAAGTGTAAAGCCACTGTTGGGAAATGAATGGCAGAAAACACAACTGGTAATGACAGATATGTATTTAGCTGCATGTTCTTATTGTTGTACACAAGTAACAAAAAACAATTTAGCAATTAACATATACACCTGAACATACCACGGCTACCGTCAAATAACGAGGTGCATATCAAGTATAAATACACGAACTATACTAGTCGCTAAGTTTTTAGTGAGATGTAAAACTGACGTCAAATCCAGCCACTTGTTATTCATTATTTTGAATAAATGCTGCAGGGAACACGTAACGAATTTGACTTAGCCACGCTGTTGCTCTGTTGTCCTGTATGCAATTTTTGTTTTATGTGTTTTCAGAAGATGGGCTTATTGAAAAGACAGTAAGGATTTTATTACTGATTACCGACCCAGAGATGAAATATACCATGTTCGCTTACTGTCGCGTGTTTGTCCTGGAGGAGCATCACTAAGGAAAGGAGATCGTACAGACGCTTCAACAGTCATTAACAGGAACAAATCAGATAAACGCAGCTTCTAATTTGATCGATACACTATTTCGATAAAGTTACTGTTACATGAATGTTTGTAAAGTTGTGTGACACGTCAGTCCGTTGAATAACAACCACGTCAACCGGGAGAGTTAATATATGGAATTCATTGTGGAAGTGCAGTGAAAATAATTTTATTGTGAAAGAAATGACTGAGTGTCACCCTGTTAAGTTTACTTTGAAATATCTATCCAGCTGTTGTGAGTTAATTGTTATAACACTATGGAAGGAAGGCAACAGAAACTCTACACCAGCCTGTCTTCAGCCCTGGTACTTCAGTGCATCTCCAGTCAATTCAGATTATGAGCTGAGTTGTGCTTCCAGGAGCTGAAACAATGGATTTGAACTTCTCAACCGTCCTTGACAGTGGCTTATCAGAGACAGACTCGTCTGTGCGTGTGCTAACTGGCTGTTTCCTGTCTTCGCTCATCGTGTCCACTCTTCTCGGGAACACATTAGTATGTGCCGCTGTTACCAAGTTCCGCCACCTTCGCTCCAAAGTAACTAACTTCTTTGTAATCTCACTGGCAGTGTCAGACCTGCTGGTGGCCATTTTGGTAATGCCATGGAAGGCTGTGACTGAAGTTGCTGGCTTCTGGCCATTTGGCTCCTTCTGCAACATATGGGTGGCATTTGACATAATGTGCTCTACGGCATCAATCTTGAACCTGTGCATCATTAGTGTAGACAGGTACTGGGCCATATCCAGCCCGTTCCGCTACGAGAGGAAGATGACGCCCAAAGTTGCATTTGTGATGATCAGTGTGGCATGGACTCTCTCGCTCCTCATCTCTTTCATCCCTGTACAGCTGAATTGGCACAAGGCGCAGACTACCAGCTACTTTGACCACAATGGCTCCTATGGGGATCTTCTGCTGGACAACTGTGACTCCAGTCTCAACAGGACTTACGCAATCTCATCTTCTCTAATTAGCTTCTACATTCCTGTGGCCATTATGATCGTCACATACACTCGGATTTACAGAATAGCCCAGAAACAGATCAGACGCATTTCTGCCCTGGAGAGAGCTGCAGAGAGTGCCAAGAACCGGCACAATAGCATGGGGAACAGCTCAAGCGTGGAAACGGAGAGCTCCTTCAAAATGTCCTTCAAAAGAGAAACTAAAGTCTTAAAGACCCTGTCTGTGATAATGGGTGTGTTTGTGTGTTGCTGGCTGCCCTTCTTCATCCTGAATTGTATGGTCCCATTTTGTGAGCAGGCACACCCCAACGGTAGCGCCGACTTCCCCTGCGTCAGCTCCACCACCTTCAACGTGTTTGTCTGGTTTGGCTGGGCTAACTCTTCGCTTAACCCCATCATATATGCCTTCAATGCTGACTTTCGTAAAGCCTTTTCCATTCTTTTGGGCTGTCACAGACTGTGTCCAGGAAGCAACGCCATTGAGATAGTCAGCATCAACAACAATGGAGCACCACCACAACTGGTCCACAATCAGCCCAAAGCATGCTTCTCAAAAGGGTGCATCCCTAAAGAGGGCAACCTCAGGCACGGAATCCCTCACACCATCCTCAGCCAGGATGAGGAGCTGCAGAAGAAGGGGAATGCTATTGAAAAAATTTCTCCTGCTCTGTCAGGCAGCCTGGACAGTGAAGCTGACCTGTCTTTGGACAAGATAAACCCCACAACACAAAATGGGCAGAACAGCACATAAGACTTGCAGTGGAATCCTTCCAATGCACATTTACATTAGATTTTTAAACATTTACGTAGATGAAGGTAATTAATCCATATAACTTGAAAATTATCCCAGCATGAGTGGAGAACTGGCAAACTGAACTTCACAAAGGACCATAAATTCTGTGTTTGTCTTAAATCTGAAATACACAGAATGTTCACAATGAAGGCACTTTATCCTGAAATGATCTGCAAAACATTGTTTATGCGTAAAGAAATAAAATAGTTCAAAGTAACTCAAATAAAATAACCAATGTGCATGTGTAGAGGAGTATCACAAAAATATGAAGAACTCTTTTAAAAAAAGTGTTACCTGAAAGTGAATGCATGTATCTATTCATCTAGATAAGTTAGTAGGGCTTAATTGATCATTTACAGTTCATTTTACACACTTGACGAGTATTAGTGTGGGATAAATGATTGAATATTTTGCAGTGAATTGCAGTATATTTGACTTATTTTTGTATTTCTACATTTATTAAAATAATTTGAGAGAAATTCTTAGTTTTGCTTATAATAATCAATCTTGGTCTTATGAGAATTCATTTATTCATTCATGTAACCTTTATTTAGGTCTCGGAAGACATTGAAGTTGTTTGCTCCCATTTGCAATGGGACAGAGATTGCAACAACATAAAACAAAAATTAAATTAAATTAAAAAATAATAAAATTAAAGTTCAATCAAACCACAAATACAGTCAGTGATTACATTTGTATCTTTGAAAAGTAAAAAATGAAATTTGGCCTTATTTATTAAAGTGTGGTCTTTTTTATTAAAAGCAGTAAATTCCTCTTCTGTTTATGTGCAGAGTAGAAAACTTACTGTAACTGTGGTACTAGCTTGATATAAATTAAAATTCAATATGGATCCCAATGAAATACATATGTATTGCCGCTTCTCTAGTCTAATAAGAACTTAAATATATATATATATATGTATCACTTTTTGTTAATTTTTCAATCTCTTTGTCTCAGTGTGTACAACTCTACCTGAGTAGGTTCATTTGGTATAGATCTTATCAGTATGCCTTTGTTTCTTTTGTGTTTAGCTTTAAAATGTTTGTAAAGCATTTGTGAGGACCAGTTTGAAGGGTTACAGTTCATTTCCAAATGAAGACAGAGAGCAAAATGTTTGTGTTTCAGGTATGATAAAATATGTGCGCAGCAGAATTCCTGTATTAGATAAGGTTCAAGCGAGGGAGGTCCCATGAGACCAGTGTGCTTTTTTAGGATCAGGTGCAGCATTGATTGAACTGCCGAACACCTGGTCCCTTATCTTGGGCCCTCCAATGCCTGCCATACCCCCGTTCCCCATGGTTCTGCGTTGGTTGGTGATTGTGATATTCCCTCTCTACATGAAAGGTATGAGCTGTGCTACATCTTTCTCCATGCTATTCTTCAATAGGGGAAACATCTAGTGCTGCAGAAAACTGGTAGCTGTGCTGAAAAGGAATTGCATTCTTTTGTTCAAGAACCATTCATCTACAATACATTTGGAAGTAAATAACCTTTTGTTTATGGTTAGATTTAGATGTAAATTGTTTCAGCACCTAAATGGGGTTATACTACTACTTTTGGCTATACATCCCAGCATCCTGTTGGCCTTTTTTTTTTTTTTTACTGCTACAGCTCAGTGCCTATAACCTGAAAGGCTATGGTTGACCGTTACTCCCAGGTCTTTTTCAAATTGTGCACTTTCCCAATTTTGTCCCTGCCGTTGTTTTTAGTTTTTTTTCCCCACATGTCCAACATTTAGATATATCGAATTTCATTTGCAAGGTTTATGCCCGCTTCTAGATTTTGTTTAAATCTACTTCGATTACTTTACTACTTTACAAACACCTGTAGAGGGAGTCACAAGCTGAAAGAGGCTTGAAATACTAGATAAGCACATAGCTGCTAATTTTACTGTTCTGTTTGCTGGGGCACTGCAATGATCTCTGGGATGACACCCTCACAGTTGGCTGCCCTGTACAGACACACACGGTTTTCTGTCCCATACAGACACACAGTTAGCTGTCCTGTATAGATGCGCACAGTTAGCTGTCCCATATAGATGCGCACAGTTAGCTGCCCTGTATAGATGCACACAGTTAGCTGCCCTGTATATATGCACACAGTAGCCAAAGCCAGTGACAAATGTTTAACGTGGGGGTTAACCAACAACAAACTTCTGTCCATATATCAAAATGTAACTTTAGCGACACGCATTAGGAAAAAATATTTTAAATGCATAGATGTCTACAGATGAATGTGTAAGAACAGCGGGATTATTTTTTGTATTTCTTCTGGTGGGAACAATAGTGAAAGGACATGTAGCTTATCTAATAAAGTGTCCTTACTGGTTTGCAACTCATCACAACACCCTCTTCTATGCTTCTGTGTAATACAAGAGGAAATTAATTATGGAGACTAGAATGGGCTAGAATGTCAAAGTGGGGAAAAAAGGAGTGGTGTAGCTTGCCAAAGTACTGAATACTGAATTATAGCTACAAGGCATACTAAATTAAATGTGTTTCCTTGGAAGTGACCAAAGCCTTTAGAGTTAGTGCCTCTTTTAGAAGAGTTCTGGTCCGTATGGATCCATTTTCAGACAATTCTATTGCAACAGTTGTACATTTTAAAGTGCTGCAGCGTGGATTGAGTTCCATATTAGTTTCACTTTACATTTGCATACCTTCCTTCTCTTGGGTAAATCAATACTAAGAATAGTGTGAGGAATCAGAGGAAGCAAGTGTCTGCCATATACTCCTAAAGTCGGTAGGAAAGGTTCCAGCAATCAGGAGATAAACGACTTCGGTTGACTGGTTGGGAAAAATGGGATGAAATTGGAGATGCTGCTGTAATTACTCTTCAGAATCCACTTTCAGGCCTGGGTAACTCCTCTGGATCTTTAATGAGAGGGTCACCAACCTAATTACAGAGACAAACATCTCATGTTGTTAAACTTCACTTGTGCGCGTAACCGAACAGCTTGGATGAAAGACCGAGCACATGCCACCTGAGAGAAGTGAAGGTTTTGCATGCTTGCAGAAATACATATTTGACCCAGGTCTACATCCTTGCATAATTGATCTCATAAACACCAGCTTTTTTAAAGAGCTTTGCCATATTCTCTAATGAGAATATGACCTCATATTGTTGGTCATGAGCTATTGCCTTATGTGTTGGGAGAGAACTATGCAGGTTAAGGCTGTTACGTACAGTAAAATAGCAGAGACATTTAACTTAAACATATATGTTGAATGACAGGTTGAATTGTAATGACGATGCTTTTTCAGAGCACACAAGGTCTGTCTGCAATGAATGTAACTGACAGTAATGAATGCACAGGCTGCACACATAACACATTGCAGTGTCAAGTATATATTAATTTCTGTCTCTATATATCTCTAAAATGTGTCCCATGTCTTATTGTGGCATTTCTAATTGTGTACTTGCTACAGTTATAATATAGGCTATTTGCTGCATGTTGCTTGTCATATATTAAACTCAATCTGATGTCTTTTAAGTGTGCTTGGTCACTGACTTGCACACCATGACTGTGACTGACTGTGTTTAATCATTAATCATGTCTCTGTATTCCTGACTGGAAAGTTTCCCAGATATATTTTTTTCTGTACCCATCTCAGTATCTCCTTCCATACTTTCAAAGGTTTTTATGAACGCAGGAATATTAGCATGGTTTTCTGTGTCATGCAGTTAAATACTAGACTAAAAATCAATGTATTTCTTACTAAATCCTGCTATCTTTTTCTTACTAGTTGTAGTCAGCAACTGTGTGTGTGTGTGTGTGTGTGAGGGGTGGGGGTGGGGGGTGGGATGAAGGCTAATACCTAACCCTAACCCTAACCCGATCCTACGCAGTAGTTCTTATTTGCTTGTAAACACAGAAGGGGTGGGGCGGAGGTAAAGTGATGGATGCCCCTGCACATTCCATTTGTTCCTCTTTTGAGCCCATGCAGAAGCTGCAGGCAGGCAGCCCCCAAAGCAAAGCCATCACTCAGACAGCAGCACTGCAGCACATCAATATTATGCAACCCACTTTCCATTTTTAGAAGGATCTGGTTGACTGAAATGGATGTTGATGGCAGTTGAATTTAAAGCTGAAACACTGGACACCTGCAGGGCTTAGACATGCACACAAGAACTACACAAAGAGATTCACACCCAGGAACTACACAAAGACATTCACACACAGGAACTACACAAAGACATTCACACTCAGGAACTACACAAAGACATTCATAAACAGGAACTACACATAGACATTCACACACAAGAACTATACAAAGACGTTCACACACAGGAACTACACATAGACATTCACACACAAAAACTACACAAAGACATTCACACACAGGAACCACACATAGACATTCACACACAGGAACTACACATAGACAGTTTATAAGCTGGAGTCCTGCTGTTTTTTGGATCCTGTCTGTTTAAGTGAGAATAAACCCCAGGGGTAGAAAAAGGGCAATAAATATTTATCCCACAGTGCCACTGTAACGATGTACTTCATGGCTGGACTTTTAGCAACAAGTTCTGTTTACTTTACCATGGAAGAGGAATGAGGGGATGACAATGAGACTACCTCCATTCCCATGGCGACATGCCTATATTGACATTACGCTTTCAATGGGCTCAGAATTTATGTGTTAAGTCCTTCATAAATTATAAACATTGTATTTATTTTTGGGCCATGAAAATACACTATATCAAACACAATCATGGTGGCAGCATAGGTATTTATCAGGGCTAAGTTAATCTCAAATAGTTTTTTTTTTTCTCTCCTGGAATCTCTAGGGAGTTGAACATGAGGGGGTGGAATCATGGGAAGTTGATCTCTGCCCAATATGAGGACCAAATTGGAATGCGCTCAGTTTGAAAGGACTTGGGAGTAATGGTTGAACAAAGGCATTCAGGTGCTAGGCACTGTGCTGTAGCAGTAAAAAAGGGTTAGGGTTAGGCCAACATGATGGTATGTGATAACTAAATGTACTGAATATAAATCCAAGGAAATTATACATATACAGTACACTTGTTAGACCACTAAATCCCTAATATCTAACAAAGGCAATGACATAAAAATATCTAAATGTAACTAAATTCAAGCACAAGCTTTAGCCTTATTAATTAAAACTAAATTAAACTAAACATATTTTTAACAACAATATATTTAATTATAGTACCTTTGCTCCCCTCTCACATACCCTGCCTTGTTACTAATCTATATCCATATCCATGACCATCAGATATAACCTGCTGTGTGAGGTGATGAGGAGTTGCCTTGGTTTCTGTTAGTTAAAGCACTGTTGAATGTAGATTGCAGCTATGGAGCGACACATAACTCTCTTAAAACAAGCTGGTATTCTATAATTAGATAATGTATTTATAGCATTCTGTCCAGGGGCTGCATTAATGAAAGCTGGCATATTACACTGGATTTAGGGTGAATGCCACTTAAAACAGAGAATAAATGAAACCCCTAGAAATATCCACAGCTCTTAATATGCACAAATACCAAAGCAATACATACATTACTGTGTGTTTCATTCAAATTAGCAGTTATTGATTAGCAGGTGACAGAAAGATCTGATTTAATACCAGCACAGTTCACACATCTCAAAGGAAAAGATTCAGAACAATTATTAATTGTTTAGTTGGCAATGCAACACAATTCTAATTCTGTTTGTGATAGAAATGGAAAAAGCTAACTCATAGCAGCAGTCGGTTGTATACAAATGTCAGTGACAAATGTGTTCATTTTTAAAATCACATTGCCCAATCACAGAAAGATAGAACAGCATATTAACATTTTCTTTATAAAGAAACTTGTGGAAGAGGATTCACTATGTATGAATAGTGACTACATATGCCTGAATTTGTGACTCTAAATCCATATCAGATCCATAGTAAGTGAAATGAATGCAATTCATTTATTTATGCTAAGCATATACATATGCCGTCAACCAAAAATGATTACTGCAATTGAAAAAAGAATGTCTTTCACAAATCACATTTGCACTGCAACATCCTGCCTCACACCACCCAACAGAGCATCTTCATATACAATTATAATACAATTACACCAGACTTCTATATTAACATAAATATGAAATTCTATGTAAATAATTAATAACAAGTGTTTGGGCTGGGTTGAATGGGGAGAGAGAAGCACACGATCAGTTTCCCACATGAGGAACTGTGAGAGACATTTCACCAGAGCTCCTGAGTCCCCCTCCCAGCCTCAGCATGGCCTTCAGTGTGTGTCTGCAGTGGGACCAGTGAGGGGAGAGCTGTTTATACAGATGGGCGAGACCCACATGCTGATCATAGCAAAATATATACCATATACACATACATACAGTACAGAGGACTGTCTATGTGCATATGACCTTCAGTACTGACCTTCACTACTGACTTTTACGAATGACCTTCACTATTGATTTCTTCCAATTTTGCTGTTTGGGAACATTTCTTAATGGATCACCCTTAAGATGATTTTAGTGAACAGCTGTTTTTTTAAAGATGGCAGTTCTGAATAATCCAGCACTACGTTTCTCATTCCCTTCCTCAGTCTTTGTCTATCATCCCAGCATAATAATGAACAGCCTGTCTGCATTTTTACTGAGCAGGCATTCCTCTTTGAAGCTGTTAATTTCCCTGGCTAGTCCTGCATCATTAAACATCTTTAACTTGCTCCTGCATCATTCACATTACCCATGATGCTTTATCAACTCGCTGTGAATCTGCTGCAGTTCATCTTATAACTGGATGATACAGACCAGCCTGGTGAGAACAAAGGTGGAAATAAAACAGTAAGATGCCATACAGGGCAATGTTCCACTTCAGTAATAAAATAACATCAGTGCAAGCTTGACAAATGCAGCAACTGCAAAGACAGTAATCACAGTAATACTGATATCTGCCACCCTATAGAGTGGCCTTGCTTATGGGCAGCCTGTGGCATATAGTGCTATGGTCCTCTATGAAACCCTGATTAGTGCGGTGTGCCTGTATGAACCCCTGATTAGTGCTATGTTCCTCTATGAACCCCTGGTTAGTGTTGTGTTCCCCTATGAACTCCTGGTTAGTGTTGTGTTCCCCTATGAACTCCTGGTTAGTGTTGTGTTCCCCTATGAACTCCTGGTTAGTGCTGTGTCCCTATGAACCCCTGATTAGTGCTGTGTTCATCTATGAACCCCTGATTAGCGCTGTGTTCCCATTTGAACCCCTGATTAGTGCTATGTTCCCCTATAAACCCCTGATTAGTGCTATATTCCTCTATGAACCCATGATTAGTGCTATGTTCCCCTATGAACCCCTGATTAGTGCTGTGTTCCTCTATGAACCCCTGATTAGTGCTGTTTCCTCTATGAACCCATGATTAGTGCTATGTTCCCCTGTGAACCCCTGATTAGTGCTGTGTTCCTCTATGAACCCCTGGTTAGTGTTGTGTTCCAACCGCTTACGGTTTTGTATTTCTACAGATAAACTGCATATTGTAGCCTTTTTAGTAAAGAATTTTCAGACCCTTTCATGCCTGTTCTTTTGAAGAATGCCAAATGTTGTGGTTGTTTTTCTCAACAGACGGTATGAATATGCCTTCTGTGGATATCTCAAAATGAAACCAAAGTTCATTTTTATTGCTTGTGCATGTTTTTGTTTCCCAGACCCTGCGCAGGAGAGGTCAGATTCTTCCAGGGGGCAGTGTGAGAAACGCATCAGTCCTCAGGGCCAAAACTACGTTCCTTTGCCATTGTGGTGCTGCTTTTTTCAAAGGATTTATGAGGCAAAGACACAGTGGCTCAATGGGGGTTCAACAGCTAGGATTCTCCAAATAATACTGTTTGCTGAATACCCTCCTCCTTAATCATCCTAGATAGAGAACTCTTAATGTTAAGGTCTTATCTGCTGTATATGTATAGGAGTAGATGCTGTTGGTGAGGGTCCACCCTATTATAGACATCAGGGGCCTTATTCATAAACTCATCTTAGAATTCATCCCAAATGTGAGCGTACAATTGTTTCCTAAAATATTCCTATGAACTGTTTATAATCTGTTTGTAAATCAGAACTCATCGTAAAATTGTACGTAAATGAGCAAGCTTAACAACTCCACCCAATGAATGATTATTATTATTATTATTATTAGCAGACACTACATTGTTAACAGTTCTGGAAGAGCCTTGTTAATGGCCCACAATACTGACTTATCACAAAATTAAATCTCATTCATCGCACTGCCCAGCTTCAGCCGTTCAGCAGGAGCAGGATGCAGGTTGGCACTGCCCAGCTTCAGCCGTTCAGCAGGAGCAGGATGCAGGTTGGCACTGCCCAGCTTCAGCCGTTCAGCAGGAGCAGGATGCAGGTTGGCACTGCCCAGCTTCAGCCGTTCAGTAGAGCAGGGTGCATGTTGGCATGGCTGCTAGCTCTTGTCTTTCCTGTTGACTTCATATCGCAGTAGTTTTTCTTCTTCTCCAGTGCTGTCTTCTTCTCTCTCCAACAATAGACCTGGTTCAAAGCCAGGACTTATCATGCCCCTGCACCCACATTCCAGAGCCAAACTCAGACTGTCTCTGAGCCTGAGTAAACCTTCTCCTTACAATCCCACACAAGTCCCAGATATTTATAGGGCTGAAGAAAAAGAGTTTCAATGTAACGGTTCTCTGGCATCCTTAGTTTGGCACAATCTGAGTGAACAACAAAATCACATCAGGAAATTTAAATAGTCAGCTCTTGATTACTGTAGAGCAAGCCTGTTATGGAAGGTTCTATGGACCATGACTCCTGATATCAAAACAAAGAGAGACTGAATAGTTTAAATTTTCATATTCATTCCCCCCTCAAACAAAATATATTTTTCCATTTATATGCCAGTGTTTATTTCTTTATTTCTTTGCTGTCAATTTCTGTTTAATACCACTTTTTTAAACTAAATTAAAATAGATCACCACATCAACTACGTTTAATTAATTTCAGACATGCCCTTGATAAGACTGAATGTGTACTCACTAGATAAATCATTTTTCTGCCAAGCAGTCCCTGCAGCAGCTTTTGAGATTAACCCTGGTCTGGGTCAGTTAATACGCAAATGCTTTATTGATTACCAAACGTGCACAGCGATGTTCCTCCTGACACTACCCTGTTGCAGCACCTTATTTAACCAGGTAAAAGTCTCATTGAGATTAAAATCTCTTATACTGCTGACCATGAAAAGACCAAACCTGGTGTGGGGAGAAATATTAATATTAAATATTACGTTTGCGGGAAGCGAAACAAGCAGTTCGTCTCACGCTTGCACACGTTTGCAGTTGTGTTGTCACGGAAATGAGGCCCATATTCTCTAATTCACAAAAAATGGGTTTCTTTCTCAAATAATAATTTCATGTGTACTCAGACAAATGTTGTCTTGTGATAATATTTGTTAATACGTGTGCTTATTATGGCGGCATTAATACATTACAGAAACCAATGCTGCATTTAAAGGGTACGTCTACTCAACATCTCATTTTATATTTTACTCATTTACCTATAGGTATGAAGGCAATTATACACACCATCGTTCTTGTATGAGAGTGTTGCCAGTTTGAAGTTAAAATGCCTCGTCATTACCCTTGACTTTAGTAAACGGAGATTGGCTATTTTAATTTTAACTTCTCTGAGATGCTGATTCCCTGATCACGTGCCCACATCATATGTACAGTTATCCTGGACTTATTAAGCACATTACATTGCAATAATGACATCACCACATCATTCATTTCAACACAAGATGAGAATTGACTGGTTGTTAGGGTTATAGGTTTGGTCTGAATACCTGCCTGTGGTCAACAGCAAGCTAATTTCTAACACTATCCCTCACCCTAAATCCTACCAACTGTTCTGGCCTCCACAGGAGGTGTGGTTTTTTACATGGGAGTTTTGCTTTAGCTATGCCTGTAAGTGGTGGAAAACACACTTAACTGAGCGTCCACACAGTCTGCTGGGCTGCCAATATCCCGTCCTGCCCCTAACAAGAATCAATGAATAGCTGAGTTATTTATGGCCAAATCCCTTGTGGCACTGTCACCCCACACTGCGCTTTGGGCTAAACTTTGCTCTGCAGCATCAGGGAGTTTCATGGTTTGTGATTAAATGCTCTCTGATTCATGCTAGTAGTGACACGAGAGACGCCCTTGCTTGACCTAAAATGAACACTGCTGCTATGCTTGGCCTGTGGTACAAGCTTTACACGGAATCTTTACACAGTGATTTCTCTCAATATTCAGCATGGGTGTCTGCAGAGGTCCTGAGCTGCTGTCTCAAATGAAGCAGTGATGCGCATTGAAGAGAGACCCAAGAACTGAGGCCACTGGCTCATACTAATGATGTAACTGCGCTGTTACACACACATACACACACACACACACACACACACACATACACAAACACACACACAAACAAATGTGTGTGTGTGCTTTGCATGTGTGTGTATACATGAGAGTGTGTTTGGGTGTCTGCATGTGTGACTGTGTGTTGTGCATATGTGTGTGTACATGTGAGTGTGAATGTGTGCATGTGAGTGTGCTGTGTGTATGTGTGTGTGCATGTGAATATGTTGCTGAATGTGTGTGCGTTTGCACATTTCAGTGTGTGTGAATATGTGGGTTAGGGTTGGTGTGTGTGTGTGTGTGCGTGTGTGCGTGCGTGTGCATGCGTGTGTGAGTGCGTGTGCGCGTGTGTGTGTGTGTGTGTGCGTGTGTATGTGTGTGCGTGCGTGTGTGTGTGTGCGCGTGTGTGTGCGTGCGTGCGCATGTGCGTATGTGCGTGCGTGTGCGTGCGTGCACGCGTGTATGTGTGTGCGTGCGTGCACGCGTGTATGTGTGTGCGTGCGTGCGTGCGTGTGTCTGTGTGTGTTAATGACTCTAACTGTTTGCACGGTTTAGTTTGGGTATTGATGGTTCTGACTGCTTGTATGCAGACTGAACCGCTTGCAGATCAGTGTGAGGACAGGTCACTGTGAATGGGATGTTGTTTGGCCAGTCTCTCATTCCCTCCCCCTTTTTAATTTGATTAAACCTGATCCACCATTACATTCCACAAAGCAGACAACAGGCCAGGTACGCTGTCTGAAAGCAGGTCATTTCCCTCCCCCCTGACATCCGTACCTCAGAGTCACTCACCTCCTTCAAATCACGCCTTAAAACCCACCTCTTTTCCCTAGCCACCCCCTCCTACCACCACTGCACCACTGGTCCCACTGCATTTTCTGCATTGTATTTTTATTTTTTATTTTTTAATTGTATCTTTGTCTGTTTATTGATAATTAAAGCTTGTACCCTGGTTTCTTTTGTTGATTTCTCTTTGATTTCTCTTGTCTTTGAGATTGTTAAAAGCGCTATATAAAATAGATTTATTATTTATTATTATTATTATTATTATTATTATTATTATTATTATTATTATTTCATTCTCTGTTTTAAAAAGCATTACATTTGACCTCTTTAAAAAGCCAACATAAAACAATGTGACATTAAAAACAGGCTTTAAAAACTGTTATAGAAAAATACAAAAGTTGTTGTTTAGTAGCATCTCATTTCAAATATAAAATTTATTATGTTAGAATATGGGAATGTTCCAATTAGAAATCTCTCAGTTATCAGTGATGCCTTGACAGTTCATCTAAGTGAAATTTTGAGCCAGTATTCCAGCTGGTCACAAGTTATGAATAACCATTCCAAAGCAATAAATCTTGGAAGGAACCCGGCCATAGAGGGGGAGCCCACCCTCCGCTGGCTGGCCTGGTGTAAAATAGCGGTAAAATGGACGTAACAAAAATGTTATAAGGGATCCGTCACAGCAAATAAAATGGGGTGAGCTGTTTACAGTGAGCATCAATCACAATTCATACTATGTCAATAGTAACTTAGAGTCCTAGAAGTAACTATTCATGCTCTAATACATCAGGAATCCTACCTGAAAAATCCAGTTTCTTAATTCATGAGTATGTAGTTTGAGTTTGATTTGTCCAATAGAACGTGTTTGTACACCAGCCTCACCTTTGTTTCAAATCTGCATTATGCAAAGGGCCTTTCTGTATATCTTGTGCAAACACTCACACATTGCTGTAATTCTGTAAGGTGCCCACTTAAAAATGAACTTAAAATGTGCCCAATGCTGTAAGTTATGATCTTGTCCTTCAGGTACTTGTGCTAACCAGACTATGGAAAGTCTGTGTGTTACTTACTTAGACACTCTCCCCAACAAAATCTATTTTGGACCTGACCATTAACATTAAACTTGTCATTTATTTTCATTCCAAAATCGATTTTTATTTTGGAGCTAATGTCTTCACAGAAGAGTGCACGACTGTCTGTTATCAGTGCATGAACACAAAGCTAACTAAAAAATGGCATCGTGCAAAATGGACACAATCTTAATTAATGAAGAATGTCATTAATTTTGGCAATAGACTGATCCTTTTTAAAGCAGTGTGTTACCCAAATAACATTGCAGGTCTGAACCCTTGACTTCACATTTTCTGAATAGATAGCTAAGACTCCTCAGCTGGTGTATAAAGCAACAATTGTTCTAATAACACACCTGCAGTTGTGCTTTGAAGCCAAGATCAAGACAGTGCGGAACATAATGCACCAAAGATGAATTACACCTGCAGAAGAAATGAAAAGATGCCTTGTTCTGATTTCCCTTTTATGTCACATTGCAAAGCCTTCTGAAGCAACTGTGACCAACAGGTTCTATATTAGCAAAACCTACTGAATAAAACATAAAATACTGAGGGAAATTTAAACCAAACAATAATTTAGTTTTTCCAGGACTCGGGTGAAAGTGGGAATCTATATGTATTGTGTACACATGATATTAGATGTGTGAAAACTGTAAAGTTTAGTCAGGACAAAGGGTTTTATTATAAAGTGCACAGCGTCTGACTAGCTAGTATGACCAGAAAATATAAAAAATAAATGGGATAATCACAAATAAAATGGGATAACAACTTAAAAAACTATATAAATAATTATTAAAATAGTTTTTTAACTACACAGAAATTAAAAATCTAAATATTGGACTTATTATTGGACAATATTTAACATGAATATAAATGTGAACTGACATCTTAATATAATAAAATCCAAACTGTAATCATATTTGTTTTCTGTACATTTTCTAAGAATACCACTTATGTATTTGTGTGTTAAAGATGAATATTATATAGGTTTATATGCTTCATAATATATTTCTATATGTGCTTTCTCTCCTTTTTTGTGTGAATAAGACATTTTAAACCTGTTATAATTATATTTACTGTGTATGAATTGCAGAACTGACTTGTGGACATTAAAAAGATAACTGAGGATTTCATTACTGTAGTCTGCATTATAGGCCAGTGAGATTTCTGACAATTTTCTGCAATTCAGACATCAGATTTTAAGATATAGGATGCATTATCAATTTGATTTTTGGCCGGGCATGACCACATGAAATAAAAGATTATGTAATCAGAAGCATAACATAACAACATAACGTAAGACAAGAACTTGTCTATTCCTACCACTAAACTGTACATAATGCTTAGTTTACCTAAAAGCTAAATAGTATCTAACGCTGTATCTAGCCAGGCCTTGAATACCCCCAGTGCTTCTGCCTCCACTACATAAGCAATTCCTGTGGATTTGATTTCTGTTACCCTTGTGTCACAAAACCATGAAAATGAAATGATAAACGGTGAATTTAATTATTTTCAATTGTTTATGCAATTACAGTAACAAGAAACTGCTATTTAAAATGTGCTTTTTTATTTTCATTGATATTATGTCAGGGTTGTCTTTAGAAAGCTAAAGTGTAAAATGGAATTTGTATGTAAATTTTCAAATTGTCAGATAAAATGACTGCATTAACTCAAATGAAAAAGCAAAGTGGGCATTTTAATTTGCACATTTCATTTTCATTCAGTTCATTGAATGAAAATGAATTGCAATTGTCAATTTAATTTTCATTTAAATTGTGATGTGAGTGTGCTTCCATAATACCCAGATCCTGGAAATATTCAACCACAGTTCTTTGTTTGAGGGCAAGAAGGTCTATATGCATATTGGTAATTAGTCTCGTTTAGACTCAAACTGGTCGATGATATGAGAAAATTCACAGCAGTGAACAGTGTCTAAATGAAAGGCAATTATCTTAGAGAAAAGATGACTTGCAGAAATGTGCAGGTGGGACTATGAAGTAGCTCCTGAAATGGTTAAATTAACAACAGCTCAGACAACTAATTACATCATTTATAATATTACATTGATAATAGTAGTATTATTGAACCTTAGACAGCCAATGTGATCATATCCATGGATTAAAAATCTTTTTTGTAATCCCAAACTGATTAATAAAGGGGCCCAAAACCCAGAGAGGAAGAGGTTTTTGGCCGGTACACTTCAAGGTCTGTCCCAGTGGCGATGTGGGGGTGTCATTTCCGTAGCATCACAAGGTCATCTGCCTCATTGGCGTATAGCCGTCACAGTGAATGCATACAGCCACCTCACTTCTCACCCCAGAGACCTTGAGGAGCACAGCCATTCTGCTGAAACACAATGAACCTTGCGCTACTATGGCAGTGACGTTACTTTTTTAATCGAAAGGGGCTATTGTACCTTTAGCTTAAAAGCTGATTTCTACTGGCTGTGCTTGATGCACATTGTGAATATAAAAGTGAATGTTCTGTTGTGTACAAGTGGCCACAGCTGCTGGATAGGGCAGCTGCAGTGGCCTGAGTCCCCAGGGGTGTGTGAAAGCCTGATTCCTGTTTCCAAATGAAGGGATCCTGAAATGGGGAAAGGGAGTGGCAATGAAGTGTGCTTCAATGTTTACAGGGACACATTCAAAATGATAAAATTGTGCCGTTACCAAATGCTATTAATCAAGCAACATGAGATGCCTTTCAGAAATGCACAAGCCCTGTTGGCATAAAGGACTGCCGGTCAATTAGCACTGACAAGTGTCCCATATCTCCTCATCATAAAATAACAAATTAAATCTGTGAGAAAAAACCCGAAAATATCCACTTACCGATGACACACTGAAGATCTTGCACATGTCCTCTTTATGGTGAAAATACTGGATGCTAAATGGTCTTGATTTTGTTTTTCTTGATTTGCACCTGCTAGGATAGGTCAGTGCTATTTTATATGACTGAGCACTGCAGGAAACAGCAGGAGACTCTGGTTGTTATTGTACTGGCCAACAACTATATAAACATGACCTTAAAGATATTTGACACACGCCAGCTGACACCCTCTGGGGGGGGGGGATTGTCAGCACAGCAGGACACTGGGAAATGTGGTAATGCTGATTTTCACCGGTGTTTTAGAGAGAGAGACAGATCAAATGTCTTCAAAAAATGTCCCTGCAGCAGTGTCACGCCGGCTCCTTTAATTACACTTGTATTCAGAGCCTTGAGCGCAGCCCTTGATTAGCTAGCTTGTGAGGATTTGATGTAGTGCAGGCTTTCTGTCACTATCTGACAGCTGATTTGAATTTAATTCGCAAAGCACTCAGGTATTGATCTTGTTAATGTCTATTGTTATTGGACCTACAAAGCCAATTTGATTTAAAAAACATCTTTTAGACACCACAAGCATAATGATTTCCATGGCAGAATTAATAGCATGGACATCACTGAAAACGGGAGAGAAGGATTAGCATGAGCAATTTCATTGATTCCATATAATAAATGATATACATTCGGATTAACATAATTTACATATCCCTTAATTCATCCGAAATATGTCTTTGCCTTGACTTACAAAAACAGTCACGGCTATTTCTTTTTTATACAAACTCAGCCTCAGATGAGGTAAATTTAGGTTATTACTGAATTTGCCAAACTGGGTTGGTGAAGAACAAGCAAAGAAAAATCTATCTGTAAATCAAAGATAAGCATTCAATCCAGGCCACTCTTTCAGGAATAGTGTGATAAATTATGCGTCTTCATATAAATAATGTATTTTCAGACATTGATTTTCAATGCAACAACACATCAGTAATAGTATAACACTTTTTATGGAGGGCATTGCCACAAAGCAACTCTACAGAGATCTGGACCTGAACCCCCAAAAAGCATGTCTTGGGTGACCATGCCAAGGAAAAACTCTCTTAACTTTAAAAACCGAGCTAACTGACCCCAGTACTGTTAAAATTCAACTGACCCTCATTTAAAACTTTTGCTTACTTGCAAAAAATAATTACAAGTGGCTTAAAAAGATTTAGGACCCTCTCCACTGAAAAAACATGTTTTTGTGCATATATTACTGCTGATGTATGAGTGTGCATATAATACTACTGCTGTATGAGTGTGCATATAATACTACTGCTGTATGAGTGTGCATATAATACTGCTGCTGTATGAGTGTGCATTTAATACTGCTGATGTATGAGTGGGCATATATTACTGCTGATGTATGAGTGTGCATATAATACTGCTACTGTATGAGTGTGCATATAATACTGCTGATGTATGAGTGTGCATATAATACTACTGCTGTATGAGTGTGCATATAATACTACTGCTGTATGAGTGTGCATATAATACTACTGCTGTATGAGTATGCATATAATACTGCTGATGTATGAGTGTGCATATAATACTGCTGCTGTATGAGTGTGCATTTAATACTGCTGCTGTATGAGTGTGCATTTAATACTGCTGATGTATGAGTGGGCATATATTACTGCTGATGTATGAGTGTGCATATAATACTGCTGCTGTATGAGTGTGCATATAATACTGCTGATGATGTATGAGTGGATTACTGCTGATGTATGAGTGTGCATATAATACTACTGCTGTATGAGTGTGCATATAATACTACTGCTGTATGAGTGTGCATATAATACTACTGCTGTATGAGTATGCATATAATACTGCTGATGTATGAGTGTGCATATATTACTGCTGCTGTATGAGTGTGCATATAATACTGCTGCTGTATGAGTGTGCATATAATACTGCTGATGTATGAGTGGGCATATATTACTGCTGATGTATGAGTGTGCATATAATACTACTGCTGTATGAGTGGGTATAATACTACTGCTGTATGAGTATGCATATAATACTGCTGATGTATGAGTGTGCATATATTACTGCTGCTGTATGAGTGTGCATTTAATACTGCTGCTGTATGAGTGTGCATATAATACTGCTGATGTATGAGTGGGGCATATATTACTGCTGATGTATGAGTGTGCATATAATACTACTGCTGTATGAGTGGGTATAATACTACTGCTGTATGAGTATGCATATAATACTGCTGATGTATGAGTGTGCATATAATACTGCTGCTGTATGAGTGTGCATTTAATACTGCTGCTGTATGAGTGTGCATTTAATACTGCTGATGTATGAGTGGGCATATATTACTGCTGATGTATGAGTGTGCATATAATACTGCTGATGTATGAGTGGGCATATATTACTGCTGATGTATGAGTGGGCATATATTACTGCTGATGTATGAGTGTGCATATAATACTACTGCTGTATGAGTGCGTATAATACTACTGCTGTATGAGTGTGCTTATAATACTACTGCTGTGTGAGTGTGCATATAATACTGCTTCTGTATGAGTGTGCAAATAATACTACTACTGTATGTATACTGCTGCCAATACATGCTGGCAGGAAGGACTACCAACAGGGTGGAGCGTGTGATTGGTCAGATCACGTGTCCCAGTAAACAGAGAGGGCTCCAGCAGCTAGTGGGCATTAGTGCCAGTGTGCTGCGTCACTCAAAGACTATTTTTAGCACAGAAGAAGAGGAAAACCATTCTCACAGCTCAGTATTTTACTGGCACTGCATTAGTCAATGGAACAAGATCACAGACTGTGTACACATTATCCATGAAGTAAATCATGTTTAAAATGTATTACAGATTCTGTTTTGGGGAACATTCCTTTGTCAGAATGTTGTTCAGGACCACATCCACACTATCAGGACCACATCCACACCGCACCATCAGGACCACATCCACACCATCAGGACGACATTCATACCCACACCATACCATCAGGACCACATCCGCACCCACACCATACCATCAGGACCACATCCACATCCACACCATACGGACCACATCCACACCCACACCACACCATCAGGACCACATTCACACCACACCATCAGGATCACATCCGCACCCACACCACACCATCAGGACCACATCCACACCACACCACACCATCAGGACCACATCCACACCACAAGAACAGGTGGCCAACAGGAGCAGACTCAGGAACCCCAAGGATGGGATGCCAATGACAGGTGCAGTAAGTGACATTTATTAACCAGCGAACACACAGGGAGAGCTTCTCATGGACAGTCCCTGACAAAAATCTGAATTCCTTCACGTTGGGCACACTAAGAGAATGTGTCCACCAATTACTTCTCAGCATTGTGATCTTCAAACACAACTCTCCGCTGATGACCTCATTTGGCCTTAAAGTGGCCGCGCCTGTCTGTCTGTCTGTCTGCGCAAATGGCCCAGAGAAAAGACTGAAAGTAAAGAGGAGGTCATGTCATGTCAGGTCAGTCTAAGGCTGACAGATGAGCAGAACACCCGTTTACCACTCCGGACCTCTACACAGCATTCCCTTAGCTGGCATCAGGCCCACCCCCTCCTCCTGGGACCCAGCCTGCTGCAGCTGTGAGTGTCCCTTCTAAACCATCCCCTCAGCATGAGAGCGAGCCCCAACTGTGCCACGTCCTTTCCTGAAATCTTATTAATGTGCATGGACCCAGTAAAATAAACAAAGAAATTAAATAAAATCTCACAGTCACAAGGCCTCTCTCATTGTTTATGCATTGCTAACCAGAGGGAGGTGTTTTGGTGAGGGTGTGGTATTGTATTCCAGCTGGTTGAAGCTGCTTTCTCTTGCTAGAAGTTTGTTACAGGGTAAAATTTTAAATTTTTACAAATTTCTAAATCATTTCTTAAATTACATTTATATAAACAGTATAATACAGTGCTATGCAGGGAATCTCATATTGATATAATCTGCTCTGTGGGTATAATTACTTCTCTATTACTCATTTTGCACATTTCCTTACATGGGTAATTTCCTTAAAGACCAGTGAGCACTTACTGTACTGTACTGAAGGGACAGATTTGACTTTATAAAATGCATATCACATGAAGGCATTTTTCTTTGCCTGATGGCACATTCTTATTTAAAGTTGTTTATATATATAAGAGGTTGTAACAATAACAAAATATCCCAGGCTAACTCAGCTGTGTTTTTAACATGCTGCTGTACAGATATTGCAATCATATAATCTGCCACATGTGGCGCTGTTCCCACTGTCAGTATACTGACCATTCGAGGTTACTGACTTTTATGTTGGAGGTTAGTGGTGTTGTGCTGCTTTTCTTTCCCATCTTCAGCTACAGATAGTTCTTGAATCTGTTCTCTGCACTGTGGGTGAGGGGCACTGTTCTCTGGGAATGCATTTACCCACTGCATGCACTCAACCCCCTGAGAGAGTGCATTTACCCACTGCACGCACTCAACCCCCTGAGAGAGCGCATTTACCCACTGCACGCACTCAACCCCCTGAGAGAGCGCATTTACCCGCTGCATGCACTCAACCCCCTGAGAGAGCGCATTTACCCGCTGCATGCACTCAACCCCCTGAGAGAGCGCATTTACCCGCTGCACGCACTCAACCCCCTGAGAGAGCGCATTTACCCGCTGCACGCACTCAACCCCCCTGAGAGAGCGCATTTACCCGCTGCACGCACTCAACCCCCTGAGAGAGCGCATTTACCCGCTGCACGCACTCAACCCCCTGAGAGAGCGCATTTACCCACTGCACGCACTCAACCCCCTGAGAGAGCGCATTTACCCCCACTGCACGCACTCAACCCCCTGAGAGAGCGCATTTACCCGCTGCACGCACTCAACCCCCTGAGAGAGCGCATTTACCCCCACTGCACGCACTCAACCCCCTGAGAGAGCGCATTTACCCGCTGCACGCACTCAACCCCCTGAGAGAGCGCATTTACCCGCTGCACGCACTCAACCCCCTGAGAGAGCGCATTTACCCACTGCACGCACTCAACCCCCTGAGAGAGCGCATTTACCCCGCTGCACGCACTCAACCCCCTGAGAGAGCGCATTTACCCGCTGCACGCACTCAACCCCCTGAGAGAGCGCATTTACCCGCTGCACGCACTCAACCCCCTGAGAGAGCGCATTTACCCACTGCACGCACTCAACCCCCTGAGAGAGCGCATTTACCCGCTGCACGCACTCAACCCCCTGAGAGAGCGCATTTACCCGCTGCACGCACTCAACCCCCTGAGAGAGCGCATTTACCCGCTGCACGCACTCAACCCCCTGAGAGAGCGCATTTACCCGCTGCACGCACTCAACCCCCTGAGAGAGCGCATTTACCCACTGCACGCACTCAACCCCCTGAGAGAGCGCATTTACCCACTGCACGCACTCAACCCCCTGAGAGAGCGCATTTACCCACTGCACGCACTCAACCCCCTGAGAGAGCGCATTTACCCACTGCACGCACTCAACCCCCTGAGAGAGCGCATTTACCCACTGCACGCACTCAACCCCCTGAGAGAGCGCATTTACCCGCTGCACGCACTCAACCCCCTGAGAGAGCGCATTTACCCACTGCACGCACTCAACCCCCTGAGAGAGCGCATTTACCCACTGCACGCACTCAACCCCCTGAGAGAGCGCATTTACCCACTGCACGCACTCAACCCCCTGAGAGAGCGCATTTACCCGCTGCACGCACTCAACCCCCTGAGAGAGCGCATTTACCCGCTGCACGCACTCAACCCCCTGAGAGAGCGCATTTACCCGCTGCACGCACTCAACCCCCTGAGAGAGCGCATTTACCCGCTGCACGCACTCAACCCCCTGAGAGAGCGCATTTACCCACTGCACGCACTCAACCCCCTGAGAGAGCGCATTTACCCGCCGCTGCACGCACCAACCCCCTGAGAGAGCGCATTTACCCACGCACTCAACCCCCTGAGAGAGCGCATTTACCCGCTGCACGCACTCAACCCCCTGAGAGAGCGCATTTACCCACTGCATGCACTCAACCCCCTGAGAGAGCGCATTTACCCGCTGCACGCACTCAACCCCCCTGAGAGAGCGCATTTACCCGCTGCACGCACTCAACCCCCTGAGAGAGCGCATTTACCCGCTGCACGCACTCAACCCCCTGAGAGAGCGCATTTACCCACTGCACGCACTCAACCCCCTGAGAGAGCGCATTTACCCACTGCACGCACTCAACCCCCTGAGAGAGCGCATTTACCCGCTGCATGCACTCAACCCCCTGAGAGAGCGCATTTACCCGCTGCACGCACTCAACCCCCTGAGAGAGCGCATTTACCCACTGCATGCACTCAACCCCCCGAGGGAGCGTTTGCCAGCAGGGCTCCTCACACAAATGTATTTTCTCTGAATATACTTGCATGACAGAGGACTGATTAATTCATCTGAAAGTCGCATTTTCAATGGAGGCATGAATTAAAATGAACACAAACTGTTACAAACACACCAGGATCACTGAAACCACTGAGGCTTAACATAGAGATTAGAGGAAAACAAAATACAAAACAAATATGATATTTACTTTAATCTAAGCAATATTGTTTTATTTATTTACAATAATTCACAAACATGTACATGATAATGTCTCCCAGTCTTTCTCTCAAATCAATACCCTACGCTGCACTGTGATGTTTATACCCTACGCTGTGGTGTATATACCCTACGCTGTGATGTTTATACCCTACGCTGTGGTGTATATACCCTACACTGTGATGTTTATACTGACCCTAACCCTATACTGACCCTCCCACTATACTGACCCTAACCCTATACTGACCCTCCCACTATACTGACCCTAACCCTATACTGACCCTCCCACTATACTGACCCTAACCCTATACTGACCCTCCCACTCTACTGACCCTAACCCTATACTGACCCGACCACAATACTGACCCTAACCCTATACTGACCCTCCCACTCTACTGACCCTAACTCTGTACTGACCCTCCCACTCTACTGACCCTCCAGGAATGGAAGCCATAGGAACAGATAAATGAGAACACAATGGTACACAAACAGCAATAAATAGCGAACTTCAGCATGAGGAGAACAGACATGACAGCCGAGTGCGGCCTGAGGCATTTAGTGATGCATGCTGATCCTGACAGCCAGTCCCACACATCTCTGTGTGATGGGAGAGGCAGGGGGCAGGAGGGTGGGGGGTAGGGGGGGGGGGGGGGTGAGAGGCAGGCAGGGGGTGAGAGAGCAGGGGGCAGGAGGGTGGGGGGGGGAGGTGAGAGGCAGGGGGCAGGAGGGTGGGGGGTGGGGGGGGGGTGAGAGGCAGGCAGGGGATGAGAGGCAGGGGGCAGGAGGGTGGGGGGGGGGGGGGAGGTGAGAGGCAGGGGGCAGGAGGGTGGGGGGTGGGGGGAGGTGAGAGGCAGGGGGCAGGAGGGTGGGGGGGGGGGAGGTGAGAGGCAGGGGGCAGGAGGGTGGGGGGGGGGGTGTAAGTCACCAGTGTGTTTTTGGTACAGCCTTGTGGCCCTGACTTGCTGCTGGGAGGTGTGTGATGTGCTCACGTGACCTGGTGACCTCTAATCTCATTTATTTTATTTATATCCTTTATTTAAGTAGAGGGGAACCCATAGGCTCAAATATTTGGCTGAAATCTATGGTGTACTAGTTGATTTATTTTTTTGCTTTTCAGGAGTGGGAGTGTGGGCAGAAGATGGGAGGGATGGTCATGTCATTCCTGGTCTGTTAACCAATCAACACAGAGCATGTGAACAAAACTGCAACCCCCAACCAAAATGTCCAGTTCAGCTCAGAAGGGTGAGAAACAGGATTTATGTAATTTTTGAATACATTTCAATATTTTTTTTCCCTTAAAATGTGTTTGGTATACCTTCTTAATTAAAATAACAGATAAATGGTGTGATAGGGGACCTTTAACCTTGTAAAAGTGTGACAGTCACAGCTGCCTCTGCTCTGTTTACCGGCCCCTGCTGCTCCTTACTCTTTAACATTATAGAGCAGGTTGCTTTTCAGAATCAACATTTCCCATCTCCGAAAGGAAAACACACAACCCTGACCAGACACAACGCACAACCCTGACCAGACACAACGCACAACCCTGACCAGACACAACGCACAACCCTGACCAGACACAACGCACAACCCTGACCAGACACAACGCTTCCGTTCTTCCCACACGCTGGTTTAAGTGAGAATGGAGTGCCAGGGTTCAGTTAATGACTGTTTGACTTCAGGCTTCAAATGGGCACTGTTTTCATCCCTTATAGTTGGTGGACTGAAATATGTGCCAAATAACAGACTGAGGGAGCAGGGTGGCCTCCATGTGATCCTGGGTATGAAGCCATTCATGAGAGGCCTTGAGTGATCACATGGGACCTCGTTTTCCCTCTGTGTCTCCAGAGAGAGCCATGGCACTGTTCCGCTTCCAGACCCTAACCCTAATAACCCTGACCTCGACCCCCGACCCCCAACCCCCAGGTCCAGATGGCGTATACCCAAGGGTACTCAAAAAGTTAGGTGAGATCATCTTTAAGTATTTTAGACCATCTTTAGAAACTGTATTAATACCGGACAACTAGAAATTAATACAATGCCAATATATAAGGAGAACTGTACTGATCCAGGAAAATACAGGCCTGTCGGTTTAACTTGCATCTCATGTAAGATACTAGAATATGTAATTAGAGACAAGTTGGAATTATTTCTTGAAAATAACAACCTTAGGGATAGACCTCATGGCTTTCCCAAGGGAAGATCATGCCTGACAAACCTTTAGACATTCTTTGAGGAAGCTACCAAGTGCCTTAAGTGTAGCAAGGCTTATATTATATAATTAAATTTCCAAAGTGCATTTGATGAGGTACATCATGAGAGATTCATTATCAAAATAAAGACAGTAGGAATTACAAGAAGTATTTCAGAGTGGGTTTCACTACAGGGTAGATCATGAAGAGAACTGGGGGGAGAATCTTATCTGAGCAGGTTACTCTGGGAAGTGGAGTTCACAAGGATTGGTGGTGGGACCACTACTGTTCCTCATTCACATAAATGACCTTGACAGGGACATTGCAAATTGGGACTGTGGATTGGGACTAATAACTTTTTATTGTTTTACAAAAATCTCCAAGGCAAGTGAACCTGGCATGATTTGCTGAGTAGGTGGAATTAATATTTATGAGTGATTTACAGAAATGATTTTTAACATGAAATCAAAGTGGCATACATAATACTGTGATTGTGGTGCTTATGAGGGGGTGAAAATGATAGATAATTACAGTGCTTTGATGAAAGGGTTATTTCTGCCGTGTGGCTGAAGAGGCTGAAAGGAATAACATTACCACACAAACCCATGTGCTACTTTCAATAAAAAATATAAATAGATAAGAAATAGAAATTGAGAAACCGGGTTATATCTTAACCTTAATTTAGCAATTAGATTAAGTGGAAACATTCATTTTCTCCATGTGTGGGTGCGTCTTTTGTCAAAGTAAATGTGTTATTAGGATCAATCATAACTACTGATTTAATGCATTTGGCCCATCAAGCCAGTGATGAATGGCATATCAGCTCACTGCATGAAGCCCCTGAGGTCTGAAGGCTCAGGGAACACGGCCAGTTCGATATGAAAATAACATCATTTGACAGATCTGGTGCAGGAGTCATGGACAGTCACCATCTATAGGTGGATGAGCATCACAGATCATATTTAAAGAAATCTTTAAAATCATACAGAGGCTAGTATTTCGCTGTATTTACTAATTTACTAATTTAGCACAAACTCTGTTTTTGCTCTTTGTGTTAAGGGCAATATGTGGAGCATTCCACACACATCATCATGTGAGCCAGCAGAACTGCATTTAGTGTCTGTGTAAGCAAAGCTGTTCACAATGTCTAGTGAGTATAAATGAGATCCAAAATACCCCAAAATTTGTTGTGGTGATGGGATATGTAGTTTTCAGGTCATTAATTCAGACCACACACCAAATAAAGAAAGGACATGCATTACTTCTGGGGCATTTAGTTTTGCCTGTGGAGACATTACACAGATGACATTACCTGAGTCACTGTTCTGCACACTATCAGCAGGTTATTTCACTGTATTCCTCTAGACATGCAGGATACCCACTGAGCTTTTTGATGTGCCTGTTCAGCTTCTGTTTTCTGTGCTGGTATGTGCATGCTAAATGAATTGGTCTCTGGGGATTGTAGGCTGGAAACATGCTTGACTGTTCTACCTGTGCATGGAGTGGTTGTGTCCCAGGTGACATGGCGCACACACTCGTCTGCTTGCTTTTTGTTGGACTGGAGGTTTAACAGATTTATCCACTAGGGGGCAGATCAGGGCTTCTCTTCAAGCTGTAAAATGTGCTGCCCCCGTGGTTTACGCAGGTATCGCCCCTCTTGATTTAAATCAAGTACTGTGTGTGTACAGCCGATCGGTCTCGTCAGTGAGATCTGTCTGAAATGAGAGGCAGGGGTGTAGAGGCAGAGTAAATGGTGCTCTATGCTGTAGTACAGGAGAGTGATTTCTGCTGCTATGAGGCCAACATACTCCCTGAGGTGTTTCATTTACTTTACTTCCCCTCTCTAATGACGTTGTAGAGCTTTTTCAGTTGGCTATCTATAATCTGGTTACTCAGAAGCATTTAGTGACATTGTTCTGAAAAAACACTTACTAAATAAATTTTAAAAAGTGTTTCAGTCACCAGGAGCTCATTAATGTCATCCACAGCCACAAGATGTTTCCTGGCATTAAAGCAATCCGGCTTAATCAAGAAAAAACATGTTTGGCCTGGATGGTGGTTCCCATGGAGACTGGATTTAAAAGGTAACCAAAGGGCTGTTTTTATAATATTGGACAGGCTGAAATGTGTTGGGGGGCTGTGCTAATATGCTATCCTGGCTGAAACCTGCATTCAGGGACGGACCGAGCTGCAGGCTGATAAATGTGCCTCTTTAATGAAATGTCACCGGTAAAGTTCTGTCATTACTCCTTTAAAGGTTCTACCAGAAAGGCTTATCAAAGAGGTTAACCCTCCTGTTGCCCTCAGGGTCAAAAGTGACCCTATCCTGAAACTCAGGTAAATTGCTAAGACAGACTAGTCTGTATGTCAGTTTGCACTAGCAGGTTTCAGTTCTGATCTCATACTGAAGTGCTTTTAAAGCTACTTATTCAGAGAAAGCAATGGTTTTTTAAACAATTTATATTTCTACAGATATCTTCGCTTCAGATATCAGTACTGCATCTCATTGTGGCACAATAGCTTCCCCTATTGGGCATTAATGGAACACTAGACACAAAGGAACCGGGATTAAGGTGATTTTTATGTTTTTGCCTCAACCCTGGTAAAGCACAGGGTTTTAATACAGGGTTTTATAAAGACTATACCAGCATGTTCCCGTTTAAAGCCACCAGTATTTACAATACATTTCAACCATGATGGGCATTGTATTTGGGTTCTATTTGGAGTTTTTATGCCCTGACTGATGTCCCATACACTGTGTAGTTTTCTCTTCTAAGCCTGTGTTGTATCATTTGGTTAGGGTTCACTGTGGGTGCGCTTAAGACATTTTACAAACAGGCAGGATAATAAGCTTCTTTGCAAACGCAAAGCCTGTGGCGTCGCAACGTCATGAAAATTGCTTGTACTCTGCCCTCTGCTGGTCAAAGTACAGCATCGCATGATTACAGTGATGTCATCCAGAGGGAAATGGGAGCATACTCCTCTGAAGAACCTGCTTCCCTCTGCAGCTTCAATCAGTCAATTCAGCACCAGTGTCTCATCATGAATTTTAACAAATGAGTTCATCGTTTTTCAAAGCAGGTTAACAATGAGACAAATGGTAAGTTATAACTATAGCAGGGACGCAGATGGTCCCCCCCAGTTTCATAGGGACCCCTATATGTCGCCCCCGATCGGGGTAGTTGTATAAGCTTAAAAGTTGAGACCATTCTTTTGCTCACAGTTTGGTCCCCCCCACTTCAAAAATCTCTCCTGCACCCCTGAACTATAGCATCAACACCATTTAGGTGGTCATATTAAGGGTAAATATGGACAAAACTCCAAGAATAAAAAAAAGAACTTTTAAGTGATTTTGGACAACAGTTTTGAGACCTGATGTTGTTATGTATTTTTCCGATATTGCATTTCTTCTGTTAAATACTGCAGTGAGTTCTTGCTACTGGGAATAACCTCGATTTAAATCTCGATTTAGAAAGGCAGTCCTTTATTCAGGCTATAAAAATGATGTTTTTTGTGTGAATGAACAATGGGCTGCTGTTTGTGATCTGCCTTGAATTATATGAATTAAACCAAAGTATGGATTCACATAGCATGTGTCTTCAGCTTAGACTCAGTTAAATTCCAGTGCTAATGTTTTTCTTCAGTTTGCGTGCAGTGTACACCAAAATGAATTAAAAGTGTGTTTGGAGAGAATAAGTAATGATTTGATATATCTGCAAGTCAAAGTTCAGGGCTAGTGGTTACAGAAAAAATGATTTTCAGCCAGCAAGACTTCACGTTTTAGGATAAAGGACTTTGCATTTTTATTCCATAGCTCAGTGTCCACAGTCATCCTTTCAAAACTGACCTCTACAGTCCTGAACTCTTTTACTGCAATCTCAGATCTCAGCACTTCTTATCATACTAATCCAGCAGCTTAATTTCAGCACAGAAAAGATGGGATGTAAATGGACCGTGAAATGTCTGCTAATTGCAACAAGGTTGCAGTGAATGTAGGACTGCCAGTATACTGCACAGAAGATCAAATTACGACTCAGTAACTGTACTGAGTCGCAGAAGGCAAAACAAATCACATAATGAGTTCATGACTTTGCCATGAAGTGTAATCGCACTGCACTCAAATATGAAATGGAGGATAAGCATAATTAAGAAGCATTTGTGGAGCTTTGAAGTAGAACCTTCAATTTTGCAATGCAAGTAATTGAATAAACACAGACCTGGCCAATTTACACTCCTATTCATAGCCTGCATGGCTCAATAGCCTATGCAATTTTTATATTTCACATTTTAATTATATAAAGTCAATTGATAATAAGGTTTCATTTAGAAACCATGGAATGGAAAGTGTTTGTTTAGGTTTCCCACTGGTCACAGTCGAAGAAACAACTTTGGCTGAACCCAGACCTCATTCCTCTCCCCCATCAGCAACTCCAGTATGTACTCAACTATCCTGGAAATGCTGGTATTGGGGGCTCAGATACACTCTGGGTGTGAAGTCCTGCACTAAAGCAACAGTGTGCAGCCAGAACAAGGCAACTGAACAATTCATCTTTTAATAATTTAATTTAGGTTTAAAGGTAAAGTAATAAATAAATAAAAACTTAATTACGTGGTTCAAAAACTAAAGAGAAAAGAAATTATCCTTTTTTTTCTGTAGAAACAGAAATCAGGTTTGTGGTCCAGTAGCCAGAGAAGCGATTGAGATGTCTGTAATGTGTGATCTCCCAACCTGAATATAGAAAGACAGTTGGTGTCAAAAGTCAACAGTGTAGTTTAAAAGAAAACATTATTCAGCATTAATAATTGTACTGCTATCTAGTGTTATAGATTATTATTATATTATTATTATTATTTTTATTATTATTATTATTATTATTATTATTACTATATACCCCCAGGTATATTCCATCTTCTTGATAAATTTACCCATGCTGTTGTGTTTTACCCATGTTGTGTTGGTAAAAGTAAAGGTCTTTGCTGAGTCACTGGAGTCATTGCAAATGCTCTGAGCTATGATGAGTAAGGATAGCTGCACCATGTAATTTATATAGCAAATCACTGTGGTGTCACCTTTAAAAAGAATAACCATATGCAGAATTGTTAGTAGTCCCAGTGCGTGAGATCGCCTTGTTCAAGCGTGCTTGAGCTATTGCTCAATAACGCATTTGCTGTAAGATATGTGTTTCAGCTGCTTTTGATAAACACATTCTGCTGCCTGTGCACAAAAGAGGATTAGAACGTAAATACCTCAGCAAGGGGCTAATATGCTATGAAGAGTCCAGTAATGACACAGTTTAATTAACTTCTTGAGACCACAGGCATGGAGATGAAATGCAGGCTGGTTTAAACCCATTACAAAGCAAACTATTTACCTGCTAACTTTCCACAGGGTCTCTGCACAGTTCTTAATCCCTTTTACAAGAATTAGCAGCACCTCTATTCTTCCCTCAGAGAGATGGCTGTGTCCCCTCTTCCCCCCCTTCAGACCCTATAAGATTCATTTAAAGCCAAAGCCCTCATTACGCATTGCCTCCCTAATACAGACTGTGGCATGCGTGGCTTCCTGGTAAACTGCGATATTAAAGTCAGGTAAAGGTAAAGCAAATTAGACATTCTGCTACCATAATCATATGTCGGAATGTTTCAGTATTCAAGCATTTATAAATTAAGCATGAGTCAGTGTTTTGCCTTAGCACACTTTTCAGGAATGGTAAATAACGCAGGCAGTCCTATATCTTACACCTGTCAGGCTCTGTGGGCCATTTCCCAATAACGCAGGCAGTCCTGTATCTTACACCTGTCAGGCTCTGTGGGCCATTTCCCAATAACGCAGGCAGTCCTGTATCTTACACCTGTCAGGCTCTGTGGGCCATTTCCCACAGGTCTGTGGGAGGGATAACGCAGGCATTATATCCCACAGGTCTGTGGGCCATTTCCCACAGGTCTGTGGGAGGGATCAGGCGTTGGTTTGGGGTCTGATGGCCTGAGAGATGCATCACACCTTGGGTCTTCTCCATTAACTACTGTGTTTGGTTTGGGTCAATTTTACCCATTTAAAACGTTTAGTATAAAAGGAATGACACTTGAGTGATGTATTTCATAACCAGTTACTAAACCAGCATACATTTGGTTTTTGTTTTGTATGTTTTGTGCTTACTCAGGTTTCCTCTGTCTAATATTGCATTTGTCTAAAGATCTGAAACCATTCAGTGTGACAAATATGCAATAATCGACTAAATCAGAATGGGGGGAAATAATTTTTCACAGCACTGTATGACCTGTGGAATTATTGTCCACCTTAATGAAAGTGATTATCATGTAATCATTTCATGCAGTGCTAGCCTAAAATTCCTTCTACTTACATTTTACGATGCCTTTGTTAAGTTTATATGACCTCAAATTGATATATCCTTTGCAAACCGGTTGAATCTAAATGGTTGCTCTCTGCTCCAGGTACCTGCTTTACTCTATGCTCCAGGTACCTGCTTTACTCTCTGCTCCAGGTATCTGCTTTACTCTGTGCTCCCTGCTTTATGCTCCAGGTACCTGCTTCACTCTATGCTCCAGGTACCTGCTTTACTCTCTGCTCCAAGTACCTGCTTTACTCTATGCTCCAGGTATCTGCTTTACTCTATGCTCCAGATACCAGCTTTACTGTGGACAGTGAGGGCCGTGGACCGTCTATGGGTGGACATCAGACACTGGTCACAGGGTGCCATTCCTACTGAATGCAAGTGGAGGGACTGGCCATTGCTTATATTTTTGTATACAGAAAGCACAGAAGAGCAAGCAGGAGTGAGGTGGCAGGGATGAAAACACATTATTTGACTCCATTTCATTTTAATCTGTAACTGAAATGTTTATAACATTTTGTTATTAAGAGTGCAGAAATGAGCTATAGAAACCTGATATGCCTAGAGGTAGCCTGATGTATATGCTTTGTAAAGCATGCAGATGATATTGTTTTATGAGGTGTTCGTGAGTTTGTGCTGCCCTCCATTTTGAATTTCATGTCTGAAAGAGCCCCAGTGAGCGAGTATCTCACTGCTCCTGCATCACAGTGGAGAAATAAATCACATTTAAAAAGAGTACGAGAGGCGGCTACTGAAGCCTGTGTTTTCCGCACTCAGACAAATCAAACCAAGTAAAACATGCCTTTAATGTTTGGTGAAAATGTTCACATCGACCCCCTTCTTGGGCCACACAAACATATCCAGCAGACGGGTGGCTGATATCTGCAGCCACCCGTCTGGATATTCTGCCAAGGCCCATTTCTCTGTAAACACACATGAGCAGGTTTTCCTGTGGAAAGGGCCTAGTTGGCCACATCTCTGTTTTCAGAGCAATGTTGCTGTATATTTATGGGAAGAGGGCATTACTTTGTCAGACTAATTGGTCTGGTGAGATGTAAACATAGATTTACTTTCACTGTTTCAACAAATACAACCTCAACTCCTGAGAGAACTGTCTCTTCCAAGCCTTTCTCATAAGAGAAACCTGTACGTTGAGCCTCATCCAGTAAGAAGTTCTTAGAGAGATGAGATTGTGGGTGTGGAGTCTTATTGAAATCCTATTAGTGCAGGATAAATCATTGCGGTTTGTTATGATTGCTAAAATGTTATATCTATATATAAAAAAATATAAACCACAAGCAAGGCCAATCTGAACACATGTTTCCTTTGTTTTGGAGATAGTTTTTAAAAATTGTTTAATGTTTGTGTCTTTAATGCAGGCAATTTCAATAGGAAAAAAGGGTTAAGAACATCCACTGCAGTGATGTGGTTCTGGTGGCCTGTGTCCTGTAGGGGCATCTGGGGCTCTAACTGCCTGATATTGTTTCCACGTAAGAAGCATTGTGTATATGTGGCGCTGTTTTATTGGCTGATGTGTGCATGGATTGATTTCATTGGCTGTATTTGTCAGGTGGTTCTCTGCCCAGATCTCTACTCTGGTTCCCAGTGTCATTCACAATTTGGCTAATAACAACTCTGATGTAATGTTTGCTGGTCCCACTGTTGCAATTCCTTAGAACCCTCCTTACTGAAATCCTTGATGAGGTCTCTCCCAAATTATGTTGACATTTTTGGTGAAGGAACTTCAAAAGTAAGATCTTCTCTCCCAGATTTAATGGCCAGGGGCGTGTGTGCATTCAGCTGTGAAATAGTAGCCCATGGCAGCTGACACTGTGCAAACAGTGATATCATGATGAAAATATAACTGATGATGTATAACTGTGTGTTTGGCTGCATGACTGTGTGTTTGATTGCTGTATGACTGTGTGTTTGATGCTGTATGACTGTGTGTTTGATTGCTTTATGACTGTGTTTGATTGCTGTATGACTGTGTTTGATGGCTGTATGGTTGTGTGTTTGATGGCTGTATGATTGTGTGTTTGATGGCTGTATGGTTTCGTGTTTGATGGCTGTATAACTGTGTGTTTGATTGCTGTATGACTGTGTTTGATTGCTGTATGACTGTGTGTTTGATGGCTGTATGACTGTGTGTTTGATTGCTGTATGACTGTGTTTGATTGCTGTATGACTGTGTTTGATGGCTGTGTAACTGTGTGTTTGATGGCTGTATGATTGCGTGTTTGATGGCTGTATGGTTGTGTGTTTGATGGCTGTATGATTGTGTGTTTGATGGCTGTATGGTTGCGTGTTTGATGGCTGTGTAACTGTGTGTTTGATGGCTGTATGATTGCGTGTTTGATGGCTGTATGGTTGTGTGTTTGATGGCTGTATGATTGTGTGTTTGATGGCTGTATGGTTGCGTGTTTGATGGCTGTATAACTGTGTGTTTGATGGCTGTATGGTTGTGTGTTTGATGGCTGTATGATTGTGTGTTTGATGGCTGTATGATTGTGTGTTTGATGGCTGTATGGTTGCGTGTTTGATGGCTGTATGTTTGTGTGTTTGATGGCTGTATGGTTGCATGTTTGTTGGCTGTATGTTGCGTGTTTGATGGCTGTATGGTTGCGTGTTTGATGGTCATATAACTGTGTGTTTGATGGCTGTACGACTCTGTGTTTGATGGTTGTAGGGTTGCTTGTTTGATGGTTGTATGGTTGTGTGTTTGATGGTCGTGTAACTGTGTGTTTGATGGTCGTATAACTGTGTGTTTGATGGCCATATGACTGTGTTTTTATGACCGTATAACTGTGTTTGATGGTCGTATGACTCTGTAAGTGTGGTTATGTTTGTCAGAGCTGCTGTGTGACCTGCCACAGATAGCAGAGTAGAGCTGCTGTGATTGGGCTCTTTTGCTAACCTGAAGCGCCCTGGTCAAATGCGTCATAAAGATGCCATCCCTCCTCACTACCACCAGAGGGAGTGCCAGATAGGATGAGCGGAGAGTCCTGCTTCTTCCTGTCAGGTCAGTACAACAAAATGGAATTGCATTCATACCACAGGAATGTCACAGCTTGCTCCATTGCAGGGGAACATGGAGCATTTAAACATCCTGTGATGCACGTAAATATAGCACTGTGCTACTTACGCACTACAGTACCGTTGAGCAGTGAAACCCCAGGTGTAATTTTAAAAATGCGTCAGGTCATCAGGGTCGGCACATTTGTGTTGTGTGTTATGTGCTAGACTGGAGCCCTACAGCTAGTAGACTTATTAAATGTACAGGTTTTAATCTTCAATTGTGTGAGAGCTTTGCTTTCATTTTTGCATTAATTGGCAGTTTATGCTTTCATGCTTTTAGACTTCAGTCAGACCGCTAAAAACGATAAAATCCTGAGCAATCCCCCTTGCTAGACCGACGCCCCCCTCCTCCATAAACTCTCTATATTAAAAAGCTCCAGGGATGTGGCTCGCTGGCTATTCATTAGCATACCTGCCCCAGAAAGCTTTGGCTTGGACAGAAATGCCTCATTGTTCTTGCTGACAATGCTGATGTGTATTCTGTGACTTTTTCACGACTTTGTTGCGTATTTTGAGTTTTATAAACGGGTTGTGGTGCAGGGTTTATATGTGGACAGGACTCTATGTCTCTGGGCCTATGCCCTTCACCACAGTGAGATGCAGCGCTGGCTTTAATAATCTGTATCAGGGCTTGAGTGACAGGTCTGTTGGCATGGAAACGGGAAGCATCACCGTCTGGACACCTTTGTGTAGCTGCAGCGCTTCTATGAGAAAAGGAAGCCCATGGCTGTGTGCAATAAAGCATTTATGTGCTGGCCTCTGTGTGGCTAATCTTTGTCATTCCACGTCCACACGTATTCTGGTCCTTACCTCCATGTTTATTGATGATGGTTTTGTGAAGGATAGTTTGGCTGTTCTCAAAGCCTAGTTCAATATCCATACAGTATTTTAAAATTTCTTATTTCTGTTTCATCAGTAATACGGTTGTTGTATGACTTGTTTTTAGCTGTTTTGGTTCATTCTCACATGCCTGCCTTGTTTTTGTGGAAAGTAATTTAAAGGAGAGGTGCTGTTTGCTTGTGAGAACAGCTCAGCCTTTAAAGTGCTCAAGTTCACATTCATACATGAAAAGCATAAAACAAGCAGAATGATGATTTGTTTCTAGACATTTTAATTTAATATCAAAAAGAAACATGGGAACATTATCTTTGATAATATTTATAAAACTGTACAGAACTGGTCCTTTCAAAGGAACATTCAGGTACTAATTGATATGTTTCACATATGTTACATACATGTTGCATATCTTTCTGCATATTCCCATGTGTGCACTGCATGCTATGCACTCAGTTTTTGTTGTTCCAGTAAATCTCCAACATTCATTCTGGGTCAAATTTCAGTGACATTTTAAAACCCAACAGAGCTGTTATCTGAAGCGCTTTATAATTGCCAGACTGCAAACTGCAATAAGTGCTGGACAGAGACTTACCAGCAGCCCCATCTGTAACCAAAACACAAAACTTTATTTCACATTATAGATGCATATTTATGCAGTGAACCATGTTGAATCTGTCATGGTGAAACTAACCCAAAATAAATGGAAAAAACCAACTCAAGTGCTTAATCAAACCACATGACACATGATCACCCTTTGCTTTGAGTAAAAAATTGAACTGATTATTACATTTCCATTATAAATATAATTACACCAGTCCTGAGCGGGCCATGACATTTTTCATTCTGATTATACAATGTTAAAGCTCGCTGCTGACGGGTGTGCAATGGTACCATGACACCTTTCTGTCACAGAAGTAAGAAAAATGGCACTGAGAAAAAACTGTGCTGCAGTTAACCAGGAATAAAAGTGCTCTGGAAAATGCAGAAGGAAATAAATACTTCCATAAACAATGAAAATCAGTTAATGGGCTTCCATGTCATCATATTTGATCAGGCAGTCTGTCAGAAGCACGTTCTAGGAGAACGTGGCAGCCAGGCGGGTGTGTGGCCAGGTTACAGTAAACCCTATTCAGTGTGTAGGGCCAGGTTACAGTAAACCCTGTTCAGAGTGTGGGGCCAGGTTACAGTAAACCCTGTTCAGTGTGTGGGGCCAGGTTACAGTAAACCCTGTTCAGTGTGTGGGGCCAGGTTACAGTAAACCCTGTTCAGTGTGTGGGGCCAGGTTACAGTAAACCCTGTTCAGTGTGTGGGGCCAGGTGACAGTAAACTGTTCAGTGTGTGGGGCCAGGTGACAGTAAACTGTTCAGCCTGTGTGGGGCCAGGTTACAGTACTCTGTTCAGCCTGTGGGGCCAGGTTACAGTAAACTGTTCAGCCTGTGTGGGGCCAGGTTACAGTAAACTGTTCAGCTTGTGTGGGGCCAGGTTACAGTAAACTGTTCAGCTTGTGTGGAGCCAGGTTACAGTAAACTGTTCAGCTTGTGGAGCCAGGTTACAGTAAACCCTGTTCAGAGTGTGTCGGAGCTAGGTTACAGTAAACCCTGTTCAGCTTGTGGAGCCAGGTTACAGTAAACTGTTCAGCCTGTGTGGGGCCAGGTTACAGTAAACTGTTCAGCCTGTGTGGGGCCAGGTAACAGTAAACCCTGTTCAGAGTGTGGGGCTAGGTTACAGTAAACTCTGTTCAGAGTGTGTCGCTAGGTTACAGTAAACCCTGTTCAGCGTGTGGGGCCAGGTTACAGTAAACGTCTTTCAGCGTCTGGCCAGGTTACAGTAAACCCTGTTCAGTGTGTGTGGCCAGGTTACAGTAAACTGTTCAGGATGTTTATAGGCCTTCTGAGAGACTGCAAGTCTGCACCCCAGAGTGTTACTCAGGCCTGCATAATATGACTGAAGCTCAGGACACGATGGGAGCCAGGTGTGCTTCACCTGTCTCTGTCGCCCATTATTCATATCACACAGGTGGTCTCTGCTGGACTCAGGACAGGTGGTACATGCTGTACCCGATGGGCGTGGCGTAGAATGCCGCGGGCGAAACGGGCAGCACGGGTCGCTGGAAGTAGGACTGTCCGTAGAGCGTGGTGGCGGACTGGACCGGAGCGCTGAGGGGGAACGGGAGCGTGAACCCGGGGTGGAGCAACGGTTTGGCGGCCATCTTGAGCTTCTCCAGCTCGGCCTCCTGCAGTCTCTTAGCCTTGGCGCGCCGGTTCTGGAACCAGATCTTCACCTGCGTCTCAGTCAGGCAGAGCGAGCCGGAGAACTCGGCCCGCTCGGCGATGGACAGGTACTGTTTCTGACGGAACTTGCGCTCCAGAGCGAGCAGCTGGGATGTGGTGAAGGGGGTGCGTGGCTTCCTGTTGGTCTTGTGCTTCCTCAGGGCACAGGAGCTTGGATTGAGCTGCCCTGCAGACACACAGGCATTAGCATGGCTATCAGTATCTTTAATATAACAGCCCTCTGCCATGCTACTAGGATCTTAAATATTATGGGATCTTTATTATAAGAGCCCTTTAATGCTATGCTAATTGGATCTTAAATATTATGGGACCTTTATTATAAGAGCCCTGTATTGGCATGCAAGTTCACACTTGTGCAGGTCCACACTAACGTAGGTCCAGAACTGTCACATCACAACACGCTACTCCAAAACCCAGGAGGTAAGGAATTCCCTAATATTTTCCTTTTTACTTGGGCTGGGTGAATACTGTTATCAGTGCATATACATTTTTGTATCAATTTGACCTCTAATTTAAACTCCTGTTCAGTGATGTTTTAATGTTGTTTATTGGAAATATTGAAACATGTAGCTAGAGTATTTTTAGGAAAGGAGGTGTTCATGGAGGTGAGTTCCAGGATATTTTCCCCCATAGAATACTGAAATGTAACTGATGTCAAGCAGCTAATTGAACAGTGTTATTAAACCACAGCTGATAAATATTCAAACCCTCAATGGACAGAGTATACACAAGTCCATGAAAAAGCTCCATAAACCTGATAATGATCATGTCTAATGTCTCTGATAATGTGAAGACAGGCCTCTTTTGAGCATAAAGCCCAGGACTGTAACCTATTCAAGAACTCAATTATATTCAAGCAGACATATAGTGCATATAAAAAGTACACTTAAGCCTTTACTTGTTTTTGACTTGACATTCATGAAACATTACATAACCTGATTAAGATTGGCTATTATGCTGACATGACAGTAATAAATTGATCTATTGTTCTATATTGTAGTTCTTAAAGTTTTAAAAATATCCCATTGTGTAAGAAATTTGTTGATCCATCTTGATGTAATATGGGGTCATAAAGTGTGCTGCATGGAAAACCGCCTGCAAAGCCTTCACTTCAGAGGTGCATTTGCCGTAAGAGTGTCATTTATAATCACATACTTCCATCACTCTTAGTAGGCCGACACAGTAAAGTGTTATCAACTCCAACAGTTTATGAGACCAAAAAAAGGTAAAACATACTGTGTAAAATATAATCCATCACAGCTGACTTAACACTGAACATATGGACTGTGTAGCAACAGCCTAGTCAATGGAAGATGCTACAAGTTATCAATTAGTTCTTTCAGGATGTAAAATAAAGAGTTTGGAAAACTATTCAAAATGAGGGAAAAATGTTCAAAATGAGGGAAAAATGTATCTAAAATGGTAAAAAAAATTAAATTAAATTAAATTAAATGAATTTCTATGAATAAAAAAAAAAGCGAAAAGGTCCCCATCAGTCAGTACCTTACTGGTTTCCATCAATACCCATCAATGGGTAAGTGCCAACAAGTGGGAAAAAAACCCTTGTCGACTCGCCATTGAGATGATTTTCAAAACTTTTCAAGTGTTTGGACTGAATGCGTTTTTTTTTTTTTTTAAACTTTTTAAAGGAGCTCAATCAGAAACCACTGGTAATGCCCTGCAGTCCGTTTATATTCCAGTTTCAAAGCGTCTTCTCAAGCAGATTGTTTGTTGTTTGAAATGACTGAACTGAAACGATTACTGCTGACGGCGCATTAGAATCAATACAAATTGCACTGTAAACTCATTTAACTTTAGAAGAAAACGGGATAAATAAAGGTTTGCAAGATTAGTGAATACTCTGGTAGTCTACGGCATGTGCACTTACGTGGTGGTGGAGAGAAGCTCTGGCTCGTTACCCAAGGTACGGACTCATCCTGCTCCGATGCCTCTGATTTGACGGGCGACATGGGAACAAAGTGCTTTGGAAATCCCTCGGGACTGTAGGAATCTCTGGAGATTGATAAGCAAGCGTGCGTCCGGGGCGTGCCCGTCAAAGTTCCCTCTGTTTTACCAGTAAAATCGCAGCGCGTATTCCTATCTGACATCAGAGCCTCCACGCTGAAAGGTAGACTTGACACTTGAATTTTCCGCTCCTTTGCCACTGGTTGCGGCCGAACGTCCTCGTCGGAAGATATACTATCTTTGGAACTCACTGGTGACGCCATTTCTAACACTGCCAACACTGTCCTTTAGAGATAAACCAGAGCATGCAAAACAAACCCGAGGAAGTGGCGCTTTCCTCTTTGTGATCCAGGAGTAGGGTAACTTCAGTTTTTCTGTCAACTAACTAGGAAGAGCTCCAAGGAGGTAGTAGAACTTTCAACCAATCACAGCAATGCCAAAACTTGTGTCCACACACTGACGGGTTTGATTGGCTTTCAGTTTCGTGGCTCAGAAGGTTTGCAAAATAAAACACAACGAAGTCCTGAGTATGACGGGTTAGTGATACCTACAGGGCTGCGATCTCGTGTAAACACAAGGCCCATTTAGATAAATTACTCCTAATTAAGTGAGGAGGAAATCCCTGTTAACCGCTTTTTCTGAACAGTTGGTCTGGTTGCCTTTTCAGAATGTATTAACGGATCTGTTGCCTTGTGACGTGAAGGGATCAAGGTGAAGGATTGTCAGATACACGTGAGGCATAAACACAATTTTAAATGTCCTGTCAATATGCTTACATTTTAGGCCGGTCCTGCTAGTTATAGTGTAGCTGGACAAACCATTTGCAGTCACATTAGCCGCCTCCAATTAAAAATTCAAGTCTGTTCTTGAACGACGGAGTGGTGGGGTCGGCTACAATAAAGTGAAGCGCTGCTCCATTTTCATAAATACAATCAGCCTGTTGAATTTATATAATAATAATAATAATAATAATAATAATAATAATAATAATAATAATAATAATAATAATAATAATGTACTGCTTAATGCAAATCATGTATGGATCTCTTTGACTCAAGACCATTTTATATTCAAAATTATTAAAGCCATTCTTATGAAGCCCCTAATATGTAAATATAAAGAAACTTGTAAGAGTAAAAATTTTCTGTGGGCCTATTAATAGTTTAATTATTTAAACGAAAAAAAAAGTAAATAAGTACGTCCTTAAATTTACAACTTCTTTAAAGAATAAATAATATTCCAAAATCAGTTTAATCAAATGGCTGTTCCACTGTGGTGAAAGTCGTTTTGCATGGAATGAAACTCGAACATAATACGGTCCTTTTTACCACTTGTACTTTCTTGACCGCGTTTGCTGTGGATATACTCTGCTCTGGGAAATTCATGGATTTTATTTGGAATGTTTATTCTTTTGTTTATTAATCTATAGTTGTGTTTGTTGTTTTTTGGAGGTTCCTCCTACAAATGGGTTTACGCAAAGTGCGTTCAGTATAGGCTACTTAATTTAATCGCTACCATTTAGAAATAAAAGTGCATAATCGGTCGTTTAAAAAAAATCTCCCGTATTCTTCAGCTTTAAATGAGCAAACTCTTAAGTAAACAAATTTTTTTTAGTGTTACCTCGAAACGGTGTACGGGATACCGCTGCTTTAAGGGCATCCTCATATTGCTGAATAATATGTTGCAATTTAATCGGAAGTAATTTTAAGTCTATCAATGTGGCAGAACTGGAATGCATATACTTCATTGTGTTTTCATTCACAGATTCGTTTATATTCGAATAGTAGTCAGTGGCTACAATGTAAGGGTTGGATATAATGATATTTAAATTACATATTAAATTGAACAAATAATTTTAACATGTAGCACTGACAAAGACACAATTCTAAACGCATAGCAGTGCGCTGATTCGTTTAGTTTTCCGAGAGGTTGGGGCTGGGAGTTTATTTTGTCGCTTTTCCCATGCGTCTCCACGATTATTAAACGGGGCGATTTCTCAGACAATCTGAGGTTGTCGAAAGGCGCCAGTAGCGGGGAGATGAAAGCGGCCCTCCTCGGGGAAGTAACTGCAGCAGCTTTGCGGCTCCACTCACGCGCTCTCCCCTCCCCGCCCCCGCGTGTCACGCCCCAACCCTGCGGCGACTTTTCGCTCTCAGACCGGCCTCTTCGCAGACTGCCCAAGAAACGCCAAGATATAGAGATAAGGCCGAAATATTAACCGTCAGTGGAAAGACCGAAGTGGTAAAGCGGCTGCCAATGAAATGACCACGGTATGTCAGATTCCTCTTGAAGCTCACCAGTTTATATTGAGTTCTCATTTATTTCAGAATAAATGGGGGCTGGGTCTGCGTGTACTACACTTTCCCTTTTCTCTTCTTAATCTTTTTAGGTCTGTTGAAAAACGGGAAACAATTAGCACAGACAAAAAAACAAAACAAAACATTGGTAGACAGCTCCTGGGTATATTAGTATGTTTGAACACACCTCAACCATCATAATTATTGTCAAAGTTGTTTGAAGTGGTGGAATTTGGACTGTGCAATAAACTTGTCTCACCTTAATTCAGGCAGAACTTTAATCACTATTAGCTGAAAACAAAGGACATTATTGTGCCCTGCATTTCACCAGCACATTTACAAAAACTGTAATAGTAATAGATTTCAGCAAAATTTGTTGTGCTTTAGGAAGGAGGTAGAATCAAAATTGTTTTTATTGTTGCTTCAGCATTAGCCTTCCAGTGATAAATAAATGCATGGTTAGGCTAAATGGGAGGCTCTGTACAAACAAAGCTGTTATCAGCACTTCTGAGGACTGTAGCAGTGAGCTCAGTGTGTTTGAGATCAGAAGCTGATTTTTCTTGTTTTTCAGCCTGTTGTTTGGTTTGCTAGCAGCGACTGTGGGAGGTTTGGGCTGACGAAACGACATTAATGCAGATACAGAATGAATTCAATTGTGTGCAGCTGTGGGTCACTATGGTAATGCAGAGGCAAGCATTCATCACCCAGTTGGCAAAGTAAAGGCATCAAGCACTCGGATGGAACTTCAGTAATATTCTGTTTGAGTGCCTCCAAGTGATTGACTCAGAAACCTCCAAATTTTACACAGAGCGACCTGCTCATTCTGCATTTTACACAGACAGTGACCTGCTCATTCTGCATTTTACACAGACAGAGTGACCTGCTCATTCTGCATTTTACACAGACAGAGTGACCTGCTCATTCTGCATTTTACACAGACAGAGTGACCTGCTCATTCTGCATTTTACACAGACAGTGACCTGCTCATTCTGCATTTTACACAGACAGAGCGACCTGCTCATTTTACACAGAGTGACCTGCTCATTCTGCATTTTACACAGACAGAGCGATCTGCTCATTCTGCATTTTACACAGACAGAGCGACCTGCTCATTTTACACAGAGTGACCTGCTCATTCTGCATTTTACACAGACAGAGCGATCTGCTCATTCTGCATTTTACACAGACAGAGTGTCCTGCTCATTTTACACAGACAGAGCGACCTGCTCATTCTGCATTTTACACAGACAGAGTGACCTGCTCATTTGCATTTTACACAGACAGAGTGTCCTGCTCATTTTACACAGACAGAGCGACCTGCTCATTCTGCATTTTACACAGACAGAGTGACCTGCTCATTTTGCATTTTACACAGACAAAGTGACCTGCTCATTTTACACAGACAGAGTGACCTGCTCATTCTGCATTTTACACAGACAGAGTGACCTGCTCATTTTACACAGACAGTGACCTGCTCATTTTGCATTTTACACAGACAGAGTGACCTGCTCATTCTGCATTTTACACAGACAGTGACCTGCTCATTTTGCATTTTACACAGACAGAGTGTCCTGCTCATTTTACACAGACAGAGCGACCTGCTCATTCTGCATTTTACACAGACAGAGTGACCTGCTCATTTTGCATTTTACACAGACAGAGTGTCCTGCTCATTTTACACAGACAGAGCGACCTGCTCATTCTGCATTTTACACAGACAGAGCAACCTGCTCATTTTACACAGACAGAGCGACCTGCTCATTTTACACAGACAGAGCGACCTGCTCATTTTACACAGACAGAGTGACCTGCTCATTCTGCATTTCACACAGACAGAGCGACCTGCTCATTTTACACAGACAGAGCGACCTGCTCATTTTACACAGACAGAGTGACCTGCTCATTTTACACAGACAGAGTGACCTGCTCATTTTACACAGACAGAGCGACCTGCTCATTTTACACAGACAGAGCGACCTGCTCATTTTACACAGACAGAGCGACCTGCTCATTTTACACAGACAGAGCGACCTGCTCATTTTACACAGACAGAGCGACCTGCTCATTTTACACAGACAGAGCGACCTGCTCATTTTACACAGACAGAGCGACCTGCTCATTCTGCATTTTACACAGACAGAGCGACCTGCTCATTTTACACAGACAGAGCGACCTGCTCATTTTACACAGACAGAGCGACCTGCTCATTTTACACAGACAGAGCGACCTGCTCATTTTACACAGACAGAGGGACCTGCTCATTTTACACAGACAGAGCGACCTGCTCATTTTACACAGACAGAGGGACCTGCTCATCCCACATTCTGCATAAAGAAGGCAAACTGGATCTGTGCTCTTCAGGCTGATTTTTCATATTGAAGGTAATGGTAGGTAAGAGGCTTTCCCAGAAACCTGGTTTCTTTCTGTGAGATTGTTCTGTTCCAGGATATTGGTGGTATTACCCTTGAGTTTTATCTGTTCATTTTTGGTCAGGTTTGAACAAAGGCCTCTGCGTGCTGCAGCTTGTGCACAGAGCTTAGCATGCAGACTCATTAGGAAACAAACCGTGTTCACAATGAATGCGTAAGACACATGATCTAAAAATAATCTAATAATAACAACAATAATGAATTGCCAAAATAATATTTTCAACTGAAGGCCCCTGTGTAAACTTACAGGCAATTGTGCAAGGCACTTGGGCAGATTAAAGGTTTTAGGTGAGCTTTAAAATCGCTGTCATTATATTGTTATTATTAACACCTTGTAATTAGGCTTCTGGAATCTTGAACTTTTAGCGGAGATTTAGTGGTAATGACAGAAAATTGCTACCTTCACGAGGTGTGTGGCGCCGCGGCGATTAGTCTTAAGTAGAAGTCTGTTCTTTCAAAGGCAAAGACTTCTGCTGTCATGTGAACTATTAAAGTTCACACAGTCAACTACATATCTGAGCAGCTGCGTCATTCATGTCCTTTCCAACCACATTCATTCTTTCTCTAGGTCAGATATACAGCTGAATTACAGTTCTGTAAAAGGCATAATTTATTCAAATGAAGCATTACTATATTTCACTTTATGAAAAAAAGGGTGAATTCACTGCTGAATAAACGTGATTTGTTGGTTGTAGTGGAGAACTTACCCACTGGCAGGTTCCCAAAGATCAGAGAGTACACAGCCATTACACTGCCATTACACTGCACCTGGCAACACACTGCTGTTACACTACCATTACACTGCACCTGGCAACACACTGCTGTTACACTACCATTACACTGCAACTGGCAACGCACTGCTGTTACACTGCCATTACACTGCACCTGGAAACACACTGCTGTTACACTGCACCTGGCAACACACTGCCATTACACTGCGCCTGACCACACACAGCTGTTACACTGCACCTGATAACACACTGCTGTTACACTGCCATTACACTGCACAGCTCAGCAATTTTGCTAGAGGTATACGTTATAATGGCTGATGGTAATTATGTGTATCAAAGTAATTTATTGAAGCTTTCTCTGTGGCATCAGCAGTGCGCATCGGAGCCCCAGTGCATCACTGCCCCAGTACATCAGAGCCCCAGTGTATTAGAGCCTCAGCGCATCAGAGCAGAGCCCCAGTGCATCAGAGCCCCAGCGCATCAGAGCAGAGCCCCAGTGCATCAGAGCCCCAGCGCATCAGAGCAGATCCCCAGTGCATCAGAGCCCCAGCGTATCAGAGCCCCAGTGCATCAGAGCTCCAGAACACAGGTTTGAAAGGGGATTGGGTGCAATACTGATCTCTGACCAAATGGATTGGCTAGTGACATTATGCATAGTAGCTCTGTTTGAATGTCATAATTTGGATGTCAACAAAGCATTGTAAATGCTTTGAAAAAAGGTCATGTCTAAGTCTGAGGATGCTTTCATTTGGGAATTTAAAATCTTAATTTCTTTTAAAGGGCTAGATGCGTGTGCTAAAGCAATAATGGGATCTGTTTTTCATTGTCAAAGGAAAATACTAATTGAGTTTGTCTAGACATTCGACAGCCATGCTGTTGGGACCTTGTTGTCTGGGAGACCAGGAGTGTTGTTGCCCTCATGTCAGGGTGGTGTGCATTGTGCCAGTGCAGGGATGGAGCATGAAGGGGGCGGAGCCTCTAGCTCTGATTGGCAGGTTGATTTAATTACAGTGATGATACACATGTGCCCTGTTTGGCACTCTCTGCAGTTCGGGGCTTTTAAGTCCTGCTGTCTCCTGATCTGCAGATATCCTGCGCAGGAAAGAGCTGATAAGCTCCAGATGCTCTGGGGTGGCGGGAGGCTTCCCTCTGGTCCGTCGTCCACGAGTCTGAGGCTCTGATCCGATCTGGAGACCTCCACAGGAACGACAGCTTTAAAGACCGTGTGAAAGAGACGCCCAGGCCGACGCCAGTGCAGAGAGCAGCTGCAGACGCCCTGTAGCCGCGCTGCAGGGGTTAAACCAGCAGTGACTGAGGGTCAGTCAGTCAGGCTCTATGTATATCCACAAAGTAGTAATGTTTCCACAACATAAAATAAAAATGTACTATGTCAAATCTCCAAACCAATAACACAAAGCCCCAATAACACAAACAGCCCAATAACACAAACCTCTGTCCAAATGCCCCAGTAACACTCACCACTGTCCATAGCCCTAAAATCTTGCATGTCTGTTCTAACGTGTCAGATCATACGTGTCTCTCCATCTTTGGCTAATACTATACAGAAAAATTAAAACGGCACCAGGCCAATTCAGTGGAGCAGCAGAGCTTGGGATGGTTGGCATGGCAACCTGTCCCGAGTGCACCCCAGGGGGTCAGGTCTCCCCTCTCAGGGAGACTATGTGAGAGCAAAGGTGTCTCCGAACACATCCATGTCTGACATTTCAGCATATGCTTTACGTTAATGCCTCCACCCACCCCACAAATTACAGCCATTATTAACAGAGAGGATGAACTGAGTTCTTGTTCTGGCAAACTCCTGTGCCCCACCCCCTCTCCTCCAACAACAACAATAACAGCCTCTGTGATGTGTCCCTGGTGCCTCATTAGACTCACTTAGGCTGATTATAACCACTTTCCACAGGTCATCAAGAGGAAGGATTTTCTCCTTGTTTTTCTAGTGCCACAAATCACCAGGCCTCACATACAGGCGTAAAAATGAGAGGGAGAAGAGGACTAGAGTGGCTTGGAATCAAACAAAATCAACTCTCATTTCAAATGAAGTATGGGAGCATATAAATAACTGTTTTGAAGCGATGATTATGTTTTGGAAAGAGTATAACGTGTCTGAGAGTAAAGATTTGTTGTATAAACTGCTAGCCCTTAGTGTTTATTTAAACATGTCATATAGCCTTAAATACTCACTATAAAACTAAAAAAAGGCTTAGGGAATGTTTGTTTGCAGGCGTATGCTATTATTTGAGCTCAGTTATATTCATGAACACTTAAAGTGGTCTGTGGCATTTCCTCCATATTTAAAGAGCCTCCTTCCATGTTCTTGCATTGTGAATCATTTTAGCAGCACTCCTGTTCATATTTATGGCTGCGCAAAGTCACGTTGTGAAGAATAAAAGCAAATATGACCCAAGGGTTGTAACTCAGGTGTCTACAGGTGTTTACATGCTCAGGTACCACCATTTTTGGTGAATCAAGCCCTGGGGCTATGACAGAGCTCAAAGGGCCTGTTTAAAAACTAAAGAGGTTAGGGTTAGAGTTAGGGTTAGGGTCTTAATTGGAGCTGTTTAAATACTGATAATAGTAGTCTGCTGTGTTGGAGTTGCTGAAGATGCCTACAGCCCGCGTGACCAAGCTGATGGATGGAAGGGCAGACACTTGCAGGGCCAACATGTTCACATGTACCGCTACTCTCTACAGTGCTGTGGTGTTTATTAACTGCCTATTCTGCTTAATGCTCTCTGCTGGCCAGGCTAGACTGAGCAATAAGCACACAACTGTAAGCTATTCACACGACAGGAAAGGGAGTGTTCGGCCATGCAAACTCACGCAAACAAGTGATGCTTAGATTGCATGTCTGCAGAGCAGCAGAGCTTTCCTCTGTCCACATTAAGCCAATTAAGAATATGAATTTCAAAGCATGAAAATGACATTTAAGAACATTTTAGGCTTTTCAATACATTTTTAAATAGCTTTTTATGTTTTATTTTCCTCTCTTTTTCTTGAAGGATATTTCTTTGGTAATTGGTCTTTAAAAATGTTTATTTCACATTCAATGCAATCCACTTTCCGCTCTAATTTGGCGTATTCATTCATCTGCGAATGCAGCTGTACTGCACAGCCAGATCCGGAGATTGTTAGGGTTAGTGTTAGTGTTAGGCTTAGGTTTAGGTTTAGGTTTAAGGTTAGTGTTAGGGTTAGGGTTAGGGTTAGTGTTAGTGTTAGTGTTAGTGTTAGGTTTAGGGTTAGTGTTAGGTTTAGTGTTATGTTTAGGGTTAGGGTTAGGCTAAGGGTTAGTGTTAGGCTTAGGGTTAGGTTTAGGGTTAGTGTTAGGGTTAGGCTTAGGGTTAGGGTTAGTGTTCGGGTTAGGGTCAGTGTTAGTGTTAGGTTTAGTGTTAGGGTTAGGCTAAGGATTAGTGTTAGGGTTAGGTTTAGGGTTAGTGTTAGGCTTAGGGTTAGTGTTAGGGTTAGGTTAGGGTTAGGGTTAGTGTTAGTGTTAGTGTTAGGTTTAGGCATGTGCTGTGCTCCGAAGCGCTGGGTGTATCTGCTACTCCATGTCACACTCAGACTTCACTGGGTCTTCTGAGCGGGGCCATATGGGGCTTTGACATGCAGTCTATGGGCACCCTGATCAACTGGTGGGGGTCACTAGAGAAAGGAACCCCGGACCCCTAACCCCAGGCAGTACCAGCACGGTCCGGATTTGATCAGTTGGTCATTTTTTTAACATGTACTTTTATTTTCAAATAGCTGAACTGAACATAATCTTTGATATCTATGTATAATTTTGCAAAAGAGCCAGTCTGTCCCAGTTTGTACAAAACCCAGTTTACAACCTAATGAAAAGACTGGTCCAAACATAGTTTGACCATACAAAATATGTTTAAGAACTCCACAAAGCATATTTGACAAAACACAACACAATTCTTCTTCAATTCCATTTTAAGCCTTAATTGTATGGTATTTACATGATCTGTTGCTGCCAGAAATTTGGATTTAAAAATAAAGGAGAACACTTGCACCATTTTCCTGCCTTGATTTAAAAAATCCTTTGATGAGAAAAACATGCAGTGGGATCAACTGCTGGGTGGCTTTTTTAACCGCTACCCTGGGTAGGGTTATAACCCTAACCCTAACCCTAACTGCTACCCTCGGTAGGGTTATAACCATAACCCTAACCCTAACCGCTACCCCGGGGAGGGTTATAACCCTAACCCTAACTGCTACCCTGGGGAGGGTTATAACCCTAACCCTAACTGCTACCCTGGGGAGAGTTATAACCCTAACCCTAACTGCCACCCTGGGGAGGGTTATAACCCTAACCCTAGCCGCCACCCTGGGGAGGGTTATAACCCTAACCCTAGCCGCTACCCTGGGTAGGGTTATAACCCTAACCCTAATCGCTACCCTGGGTAGGGTTATAACCCTAACCCTAATCGCTACCCTTGGTAGGGTTATAACCATAACCCTAACCATATAGATGTTGTAATATAAAGAAAACTTGTCAGACATATTTCCTCACAGCACATTCACTCTGTGGGCTGAATATGCTTTCTCTCAGAGGCTTGTATTTATTTTGGAAATTTCATTAATTTGCATCTGACTAAAAAATTGATATAAGACACTTTATTTGAAGTCTGCTATGCAGATGTTTTCCTTTGAGCTGGTGAAGGTTTTTAGCTTTATTTCAATGTTTTAGTTATGTTCCTGGACCCTTGCTACCCATTTAGATTTATTCTTACCTCAGTTATTTCTCTGTTAGCCAGCACATCTGGCTAACCCTAACTATTGCTCAGGCATATATACCTAGCCACTGCTCACCCATAAATACCTAGCCACTGCTCACCTGTAAACACCTAGCCATAAACAGCTAGCCGCTGCTCACCTGTAAACACCTAGCCACTGCTCACCTGTAAACACCTAGCCACTGCTCACCCATAAACACCTAGCCACTGCTCACCTGTAAACACCTAGCCACTGCTCACCTGTAATTACCTAGCCATAAGGATGAGCTCAGTTTTGTCCCTCTTGTGTCCCTGTTTAAGCCAGCCTATCACCATTCTCAGTCTCCTTTCCCAGCATAGAGGTGCTGTCAGTGGCATTGCAGTGATGCCTGTGTGTGGAATACAGACCAGACAGATGTGGGCCATGAACAGCAGTCCCACATGCTGGTCTGTGTTTGGTAGTTAGCCAACTTAGAAAGGACAGCTAACTAAGTTGTTTAACTGTCAGCTGTCACAATGATATCCATTTCCTTTTCTAGGCAGCTAGATGTCTCAAAAAGAGAGACAAAAACACCTTTTAAGCCAACTGATTATTTGGTAAATTCCTCACTAGTCTGACATCTGTTTGATACGGTTGGTCATTATGACTAAACCAGGTCAATAACTAGTGAAACTGGCAGATTTGTCCCAGATCTGCTCACCTCGGGTGCGTTGCTAGTGCGATGTACCCTCTGTCTTCATAAGCTTTTCTATTTGGGAGAAATTAATTTGATGCAAAATGCCAGTTACGCTGACATTTAATCAAAAAATGAAAGTTATTATAAAGTTTGCTGTGACAAAAGTACTGTGATACCTGCCTGGGCGCTGGCCTTGGTGTGGCTCTCTCCTGCACATGGTGGCCATTTTCATTCCTCCTCACAATGCTTCTGACTGATATAGCTGTATCACACACACACACGCACACAAATACACACGCGTATACACACACGCACACACACACACGCGCACACACATACACACACACGCATACACAAGCACACATACTCATGCACACACAAACACACACAGACACGCATACACACGCGCACACACACAAACACACACACGCATACACACGCACACATGCTCACGCACACACAAACACACACACACGCATACACACACACGCATACACACGCACACACACACACACACACACATACTCCCACATATACACACGCACACACATACACACTCACACACACACACGCACACACACGCACACACTCCCACGCATACACACGCACACACACATACTCCCACGCATATACACGCACACACATGCACACACACACACACACACACACACACGCACACACACACGCACACACACACACACACACACAGACACACACATACTCCCACATATACACACGCACACGCACACACACACACACACACACACTCCCACGCATACACACGCGCACACACACATACTCCCACGCATACACATGCACACACTAGCACGCACACTCTCACATGCACACAAACACACACACACACACACAGGAGGCTGTGTCATCCCCAGCATGTTTCTGTAGGAGGCAGCTGTCACCTTGAGGGTGTGTAAATTCCTGGGCTGCCCCGCCCCCAGCTCCACAGCCGTTATGCAATGTCTGGCGCCTGAATGGAGCCCCGCCCCCAGGGCACACTGCAATTACACCTGTGCACAGGTGATTTAGAGCACCACAAAAATAACACAACTCACCCCAGCTTCACATTCCACATCTCCAGGTGAACGAGAATAGCTGAGAGGACAGTAGCTGAGAGGAGACTAACTGTAGCTGAGAGGAGAGTAGCTGCAGCAGAGTGGAGAGTAGCTGAGAGGAGAGTAACTGTAGCTGAGAGGAGAGTAACTGTAGCTGAGAGGAGAGTAGCTGTAGCTGAGAGGAGAGTAACTGTAGCTGAGAGGAGAGTAACTGTAGCTGAGAGGAGAGTAGCTCTAGCAGAGAGGAGAGTAGCTGTAGCTGAGAGGAGAGTAACTGTAGCTGAGAGGAGAGTAACTGTAGCTGAGAGGAGAGTAGCTGTAGCTGTAGTTCACACTTTTTTGGAAGCAAAAGCTAATTACTAGAACAAATGAATGAGGCTACAGTGGGGGCTACAGCACTGGCTACAGTGGGGGCTACAGTAGGGGCTACAGGTGGGGGCTACAGTAGGGGCTACAGGTGGGGGCTACTGTGGGGGCTACAGCACTGGCTACAGGTGGGGGCTACAGTAGGGGCTACAGGTGGGGGCTACAGTGGGGGCTAAAGCACTGGCTACAGGTGGGGGCTACAGTGGGGGCTACAGGTGTGGACTGTGGGTGATATTTACAGTGCTTCTCTTTTGCCAGTTTGGTGGCTTTTCACAACAATGCTGTCAGATCTCTGTGTGTTCTTCATGTGCAGTCTTGCACAGCGAGGCTGTGTGTGTTTCACCTCATAAAGCACTTAACAGAAAGCCAGAGGGAAACAAGCCTCCTTTCATTTAGAGAAAAAAACATCCTATATGTTCTAAGTAACTTTAGTAAATGTAATCTGTATTGTTCAGGATGCTCTCTCTCACTCATGTGCACGCACACTCATGCACACACACACACTCACACACACAGACACACACTTACTGACACTGTGCTATAGCACATTCAGGTGTGAGCTGTGCTCTCTTACAGACACTGTGCTATAGCACATTCAGGTGTGAGCTGTGCTCTCTTACAGACACTGTGCTATAGCACATTCAGGTGTGAGCTGTGCTCCCTTACAGACACTGTGCTATAGCACATTCAGCTGTGAGCTGTGCTCTCTTACAGACACTGTGCTATAGCACATTCAGGTATGAGCTGTGCTTTCTTACAGACACTGCTAATAGCACATTCAGGTGTGAGCTGTGCTCTCTTACAGACACTGTGCTATAGCACATTCAGCTGTGAGCTGTGCTCTCTTATAGACACTGTGCTATAGCACATTCAGGTGTGAACTGCTTTATTTCAGAGGTTGTTTTGTTGCTGTTAGTCGTGTGTCACATACGTTCTGTCATAATTAGTAAGTGATGCTTCAAAGGCCTCTGAGCCTCAGATTAATACCTGTGCCCAGAGCAGGCGGAGAAAGAGACTGGTCACAGGCTTGTTCTGACGGTACATGAGCAATTACCTCACATTTGCTCAGCTGCCATTGCACGTAGCCAAGGCAACAGCATGCAGCTGGGGGCTGCCCCTTCACACGGTCATTTCTTCACCTGTGATCAGATGACTCAGGCTTTCAGGTACGTAGGACACTGGTAAACATCATCATACCTCCATGTGTACAGTCACATCTAAGTCATTTCAAGCTTTGCACCAATTAAACCAGGCTGGTTTACCTGATATGATTTCTGTATTGCTCCTCAGTTAACTGTTCATCTGTTTCATCCTTACTACATTCAGTATAATTCAGTGTGAAAGTGGTTATATTCTGTTTTTACAACTGTACATAAAGCCTTACATAATGTGTGCAGCAGATGCACTGTGTTTAAAAGTGTAAGAATTTATGAAAAACATTGTGAGGAAATGGAATGAATAGCTCCTATCCATCAAAACCATTTAGCCAAATTAATTGTGCATATAATGACTGCATTTTTTTTTAGATAATTGTGTTAACAGCTGCAGTATGTTTTTTTTTTTTTTTTTTTTTTTTCTAATTTGATAATGTGTCATATGAAGCACAGTGAATGATTACTAATGTTATAAATGAATTTACTGGTGTCAGTGATGGCAAGTCCAGGAGTCCAAGTCCTGCCGTGTGTTTCTTCCACCCATGAACGCAGCCAGCTCATTTCAGTCATTAGCTCTACCTACTGGCAGAAGTCTTGTGCTGATTATCAAAACCAGATAGAAATCCTAGGGAGGACTTTTACTTTCTGAACCTGCTGTTTACAAGCTGTGCTGCTGTTCTGTGTATTTGGTTTATACGAGCGTGTTTACAAGCTGTGCTGCTGTTCTCTGTATTTGGTTTATATGAGCGTGTTTACAAGCTGTGCTGCTGTTCTGTGTATTTGGTTTATATGAGCGTGTTTACAAGCTGTGCTGCTGTTCTGTGTATTTGGTTTATATGAGCGTGTTTACAAGCTGTGCTGCTGTTCTGTGTATTTGGTTTATATGAGCGTGTTTACAAGCTGTGCTGCTGTTCTCTGTATTTGGTTTATATGAGCGTGTTTACAAGCTGTGCTGCTGTTCTGTGTATTGGTTTATATGAGCGTGTTTACAAGCTGTGCTGCTGTTCTCTGTATTTGGTTTATATGAGCGTGTTTACAAGCTGTGCTGCTGTTCTGTGTATTTGGTTTATATGAGCGCGTTTACAAGCTGTGCTGCTGTTCTCTGTATTTGGTTTATATGAGCGTGTTTACAAGCTGTGCTGCTGTTCTCTGTATTTGGTTTATATGAGCGTGTTTACAAGCTGTGCTGCTGTTTGCCGCTGCCCTCCATCAGCGTAATTTGACACATTTCATCTCCCAGCCAACCTCTTGATCTGGAAAATATAACTCAAAATAATTTTTGCTTTGTATGTTTTGGGTTGGTGGGAGTGATTTTCCCTCATTAAAGTGAAATAGACCTGAATGCATACAGCCAGCTGAGTGCCATCCTGAGACCGTTAAAATGTCTTGAAGAAAATAGAACCCAGGAAAGGGCCCCTGGGGTGTTACGAATGTATTGAGTTGCAGATTGAGGGTTTCCAAGACTGAGTCCATCAAAGACAGCTTGAACAGAAAAGCTTCCAGCTCACTGTCACCAGAAGAGTGTCCATGGCTGCCTTTATTATTAGTCAGTCATAATCACATCATATCAGTTACCTCCAGTCAAAAAAGACCATCCATGTTCTGTTGTACTAATGTCACTTGACCCCATTGCTTTTTCCAGTTAGAGGTTTTATCTGGGGCAGATAAAGGGGTTCAAAATAAAGTATCTTTCAGGTCCTCATTTTCTTTGTCTATTGTTCAGTCTTGAGAAGAACTGCTTCAGAGATATGGGCACTGTGACATCACCATTCTGCAAAACGTCAGGAAATCAAACCCTGCCACCTGAAGAATCCTGAGAAACACAGTCCTCCCTTCCTTAGTCATCCTCGCTAAAATGAGTTAAATCTCAACAAACCAAAAAAGAAAAAAACTGGTTTTGTGTAATTCAGCCAACATTCCTAAGCTTTGCCTTCTTGGTCTCCTTTAACACAGTCATGAAGCTGCCATGTTGCCATGTAGCATGTTGCATGTTGAAGGAGTAGAACGGCTGGTTGTGAGGGAGTGCTCCTGGACTGACCCCTCGCTTGTCTCAGTCTCAGACTTCAGGTCATATCCATTCATTGCTCTACAAGCAGCATAATGCCATCAAGAACCGTGGATTGAGCTGCCAACCAGCCCAACAAACATCGCTTTGTGCTGGAGCCTGGAAAACTAAAATCTATGTTTTTCTTCCAGTGGTCTTTATGTTCTTTAATGATCTCTGAAGCCCTGCCTAGAGGATAATTACATGTGAAACATTAGTTCTTCACTTGACCCTCCTCTTTAGCGGGGTTAACTGTTCCCCCAGGCTGGGGATTATGGCTGTTCTCCTTCTGACGAGAACACAAAACATGTACAACAGATTAGTCCGTCTGACAGGAGATAGGGCATTCACTGCAGCTCACAGAGCACTCTGCAGGACCCTACCCCTGGCCATCTTCCATCCCCACAAAAAACCAGACTCGTTTCTGGGTCCAGTCACAGTGTTTACTTCTGTCATTGCTCTTTTGTTTCCTTCACACAGGATTTCTGGGGTCTCGTGTTTCTGTCTCTGCAGCACTCTGTGCTTTCTGCCTGACCTCCTCATATATTTTAGAAATTCTCATGAAAGATAAAAATACTCTAACTACCTAGTTATTATTAATAGTGAAGGCAAGACAGTGCTTTTACTGTCGAGTAGAACTTTGAGTAGAGAAAGTGCTTTTTCTGAAGATTAGAACTCTAAGTAGATTTTGGCGCTTTTACTTTTGGATACAACTGGCAACCGTAAAACAGAGACAGTCCTGCTGTTATTGTACAGCAGAGTGGAAAGTCTCTGGTAATTTTTGTCTGCATGTGATGAATAGTCCTGATCCTGCTTTGATTTGATTCCTTGCCTGTTTATATTTGTCCTTCCTGGTTCTATTTGTTCTTTTATGGTTTATATTGATCCTTCCCTTTCAATGCAGTAGCTTAGAAAATCATTGCCAGCACTGGATTCAACATTCTCTAACAGTCAAGCAACTCAAGTAATGGATGAAATAAAAGTAATTGCTACACAATAATCTTTTAGGGTGAAAGAAAAAAGAAAAAGAGGAAAAAATTCAACCCCTTTCAAAAGGCTGTGCAACATGGATGTGAATCGCACATTCCAGTGGAATAAGTCATGTATCCCTGGCCTGGAGGACAGGTACAAGTATCCATTTTCCTCATGACTTCAAAACATCTTAAAGGGTAAAGGGCAGCTGAAGTCAGTGTGCAGCTTTGATCTTCTGGGCTGCAGACGTCCCGGCCGTTTCCTGCATGTCTACACCGGGAAAGCACAGCATAGAATGAGCTGATAACCTGTGCAGTTCCTCTGCAGTTACACTACTCTCTGCAGTTACACTGCTGTTACACTACACTACAGTTACACTACTCTCTGCTGTTACACTACAGTACACTTACACTACTCTCTGCAGTTACACTGCTGTTACACTACACTACAGTTACACTACTCTCTGCAGTTACACTACAGTACACTTACACTACTCTCTGCAGTTACACTGCTGTTACACTACACTACAGTTACACTACTCTCTGAAGTTACACTGCTGTTACACTACAGTACACTTACACTACTCTCTGCAGTTACACTGCTGTTACACTACACTACAGTTACACTACTCTCTGAAGTTACACTACAGTACACTTACACTACTCTCTGCAGTTACACTACACTACAGTTACACTACTCTCTGCAGTTACACTACAGTACACTTACACTACTCTCTGCAGTTACACTGCTGTTACACTACACTACAGTTACACTACTCTCTGCAGTTACACTGCTGTTACACTACACTACAGTTACACTACTCTCTGCAGTTACACTACAGTACACTTACACTACTCTCTGCAGTTACACTGCTGTTACACTACACTACAGTTACACTACTCTCTGCAGTTACACTGCTGTTACACTACACTACAGTTACACTACTCTCTGCAGTTACACTACAGTACACTTACACTACTCTCTGCAGTTACACTGCTGTTACACTACACTACAGTTACACTACTCTCTGAAGTTACACTACAGTACACTTACACTACTCTCTGCAGTTACACTACATTACAGTTACACTACTCTCTGCAGTTACACTACAGTACAGTTACACTACTCTCTGCAGATACACTGCTGTTACACTACACTACAGTTACACTACTCTCTGTAGTTACACTGCTGTTACACTACACTACAGTTACACTACTCTGCAGTTACACTACAGTACAGTTACACTACTCTCTGCAGTTACACTGCTGTTACACTACACTACAGTTACACTACTCTCTGCAGTTACACTGCTGTTACACTACAGTACACTTACACTACTCTCTGCAGTTACACTACAGTACACTTACACTACTCTCTGCAGTTACACTACAGTACAGTTATACTACTCTGTAGTTACACTGCTGTTACACTACACTACAGTTACACTACTCTCTGCAGTTACACTAAGCTCTGCAATTAGTAGTTACACTACACTGCAGTTACACTAAGCTCTGCAATTAGTAGTTACAGTACACTGCAGTTACACTACTCTCTGCAGTTACACTGCTGTTACACTACACTACAGTTACACTACTCTCTGCAGTTACACTGCTGTTACACTACAATACAGTTACACTACTCTCTGCAGTTACACTACAGTACACTTACACTACTCTCTGCAGTTACACTACTCTCTACAGTTATACTGCTACTCTACAATACAGTTACACTACTCTCTGCAGTTACACTACAGTACACTTACACTACTTTCTGCAGTTACACTAAGCTCTGCAATTAGTAGTTACACTACACTGCAGTTACACTACTCTCTGCAGTTACACTGCTGTTACACTACACTACAGTTACACTACTCTCTGCAGTTACACTAAGCTCTGCAATTAGTAGTTACACTACACTGCAGTTACACTAAGCTCTGCAATTAGTAGTTACACTACACTGCGGTTACACTACTCTCTGCAGTTACACTGCTGTTACACTACACTACAGTTACACTACTTTCTGCAGTAACACTAAGCTCTGCAATTAGTAGTTACACTACACTGCAGTTACAGTACTCTCTGCAGTTACACTGTTGACTGCACTCTCATTGCCTGCCATCGGGGCCACAGCCTCATCAGAGCTGTATTATCTCCGTAGAAACTGCTCTCTGCCAGGGAAATCCTTCAGTAAATTCCACCTAGCTTATGCAGTCATATTGTGCCCTCTGTTGGCTGGCTATGGAAGCTTATGATGGATCTGCAATTAAATATGAGAGATTGGTTTTGTTGTGTGACTTTTTCCAAATTATAATCAACACGTTTTGCAGATATGGAAAACAATGAAATATGCCTCTATTTTCATGTACACAAAAATGCAAATGTTTAAACGGTTGTTTATGTGAAATACGGTTGAGTATTCCTCCATATTCTGAGATGCCGTATAAGCTCTTTCACAACGCTACACTACTGCAATTTAAAACTGTTTAATAACCTTCGAGCAGCAACAATTAGTACAATAGCTCTCTCTTGTGGGTAGATTGCAGTCACATTAAATAATTACATAAACATCATCTCATGATCCAGGAACCACTAGAAGTGGTGATTTATGAAGTCTGCAGAATGTTTATTCCGTGCAGTGACTCCACATATGTGTATTTACATGTATTTTTTCTGTTTCAGTGCTGTTTTCCACCTTCTTATATACTTATTTTGATGACAAGATAATCCTGAATATGCATTAATAAAGTTGTGTAAGTTGCTCTGCAAGTTTGTTGACACAAATCACTTACGGCAATGTTAACCTGAGTAGCCTTGAAAGAAGATTGGCATCCGTGTCTTCCTGCCATTAATGTTGCCATTAAGGCGCGTTTGTCCAGTTAAAAGGGAGTCATTAGCAATGTAAAAACGCTAGTTCCACCTTCTCACAATATCCTGTGAGACAAGCGCCCTCTACTGACAGTATGACGAAATATTACCTTTAGGCGTTATTTTATGCTGTCAACAAGGAGTAACCAAGCAGCAAAAATTTAAGACAACGAACAGAGAACTATTCAGTTAACGCTGAAGTTGCTGTGTTGAGCCTGTCGTTCTCCACCGTATAAACCGTTCTGGAGCGGTAACTGTAGATGTAACGGTGGTTCACTTTAGCCAAGCTTCCATAGTCTACAGTCTACCAGAAAACTGCTCAGTTATAGATACGAGGCAACTTCTGTTTTCCGTTGTTCGTTGTTTTGTGAAATTCAGAAGTCGCCTAAACCAGATGGCTAAAACCAGTAGTAGGCCAGTGTACACTCCCCGGTTTGGGAGTCAGTTATCTTTGAGATCTACCAAGAAACATAAACTTGGAGAGAAGTTTCCATTAGCGGCTGCTAACGCCAAGCTTTGGCCTGCAGACCGCGAACAAACTGCAAACTCGGGAATGGCGCGGAAAGCCAAGGGAATGAAAGCAGCTAACGCTAAACTGTTCTCCACAACAAGAAAAGAAGGACCTGTCACCATAAGGAGCATTCCACAACAACATCCAAATACGTGTCCAAAAACCTTAACAGAAAAAAAGGACATCCCACATAGGGAGGTATCAGGGCATTCCAACACTCAAAGGGGTAAGGCCTGAAATAAGCAGCTGCCAGCTAGCTAGATGTCTCTCAGCCGCTATTTACCATGATAGCCTTTGCCTAAATTACTATTACAGTACAGTTATCTAAGCGGCGAGCCAGCCAGCTCATATTGATCTATATGGCAAACAGTCAGGGTGCTGCTAATAGACAGTGATGTGGATGGAACTGCTTGTGTGAAAACATCCCTGAAGGACTAGTGAGGGTGACCATTTAATGCACAGTATAACCTCGGTACAGTAGTGCGGTATATCCAGCCCTTCACTGGATAACCTCTGGTCCTGAATCACTGCTGAGAGTGTAGCCTGACATTGATGATTTCAGAGACACTCAGACTAAGAGTCTATTACTTTTCAATACTGGTAACCCTTTATGTAACTAAAATATTTCTTTGTAAATTTTACATGTAGGCTGATTGTTTGATTGGTTATTTGTAGAATCGGTCAGCCAGATATATACAGATGCTTTCAGTTTTTCAGTCCCAGAACTTGAAACACCATCAAAACCGGTATGAGTATCTCCTTGTGTTTCTCAGAATGAGAATGCTAGAATGTGGTTGTCAGAATGACAGTTTCAGTATGAGGACACAGCGATGTTCTATGTAGAAAATATCTAGATGTGAAGATAATTTGATATATTCCACTTTTAAAAACACGTCAATGATAAACTGTGCATTGCATTCTCTTGTGAAGTAAAACAGTTGTAGTACAGTATGTGCATATTCTCATCCTTTAAACAGGGTAGTGAATCAGCTTATATGGAATAAATAAGTACTGTGTATGCATGTTTGCACACTTGTGTGTGTGTGTGTACGTGTGTGTGTTTGTGTGGGTTGTGACGGTGTGTGTGTGCGTGCGTGCGCGTGTGTTGTAACGGTGTGTGTGTGTATGTGTGTTGTAACGGTGTGTGTGCGCATGCGTGCTTGAGTGTGTATGTGTGTGTTGTAACGGTGTGTGTGTGTGTGTGTATGCGTACGTGTGTGTATGTGTGTGTTGTAACGGTGTGTGTGTATGCATGTGTTGTAACGGTGTATGTGTGCGTGTGCATGCTTGTGTGTGTATGTGTGTGTTATAATGGTGTGTGTGTGCGTGTGTGTGTGTGCGCATGCGCAAGCTTGTGTGTGTGTGTATGTGTGTGTTGTAATGGTGTGTGTGTGTGTGTGTGTGTTTTGTAACGGTGTGTGTGTGCGTTCATGTGTGCTTGTGTGTGTATGTGTGTGTTGTAACGGTGTGTGTGTATGTGTGTGTTGTAACGGTGTGTGTATGTGTGTGTTGTAATGGTGTGTGTGTGTGCGCGTGCATGCTTGTGTGTGTGTGTGTGTGTGTGTGTTGTAATGGTGTGTGTGTGTGCGCGTGCATGCTTGTGTGTGTGTGTGTTAACTGCATGTCAGAGTGCTGTGAAGCAGGCTGTTCTCAGGACCATCTCTAAGATGCTGGAGGAGAACGGGGCCATCAGGAGGAGACTCACAGCGAGCAGAGAAGAGAGACGCACAGGCACAGGTACAGGTACTGATCTCTCACAGGAGAGACACACAGGTACTCATCTCTCACAGGAGAGACGCACAGGTACTCATCTCTCACAGGAGAGACGCACAGGTACTCATCTCTCACAGGAGAGACGCACAGGTACTGATCTCTCACAGGAGAGACGCACAGGTACTCATCTCTCACAGGAGAGACGCACAGGTACTGATCTCTCACAGGAGAGACACACAGGCACAGGTACTGATCTCTCACAGGTGAGACACACAGGCACAGGTACTGATCTCTCACAGGAGAGACACACGGGCACAGGTACTGATCTCTCACAGGAGAGACACAGGGGCACAGGTACTGATCTCTCACAGGAGAGACGCACAGGTACGGATCTCTCACAGGTGAGATGCACAGGCACAGGTACTCATCTCTCACAGGAGAGACGCACAGGCACAGGTACTCATCTCTCACAGGTGAGACACACAGGCACATGTACTGATCTCTCACAGGAGAGACACATGGGCACAGGTACTGATCTCTCACAGGTGAGACACACAGGCACAGGTACTGATCTCTCACAGGAGAGACATGGGCACAGGTGATCTTTCACAGGTGAGACACAGGCACAGGTACTGATCTCTCACAGGCGAGACACACAGGCACAGGTGATCTCTCATAGGTGAAACATACAGGCACAGGTACTGATCTCTCACAGGTGAGACACAAGTACTTATCTCTCACAGGTGAGACACAGGTGCTGATCTCTCACAGGTGAGATATGGGCACAGGTACTTATCTCACACAGGTGAGACACTGGCACAGGTACTGAGGTCTTCAGATACCGTGCTGGTTTGGGTGGAGGAGCTTTATCAGTGCTCAGAGTGGTAGTGCAGACAGATCCATGACTTTGAATGTTTTCAAAGCATTGGGCAAATATACACTATTCAATCTACACTCAAAGCATGGAGTTTATGCTTTGTTACTGCACATTAGCAGTGCTATGAGTCTGAAAGCAAACGTGTGGCAGTGCAGCATTTCCCTGTACTGACGGGATCCTCTGGGGATGATTTAGGGTTCATGTTCATCGTGCTGTGTCTTCTCAGTTTAATAGTCCCACAACTCTGCTATGTTACTCTAATGTTAACAGTTCGACATTATGGTAAATATGAAAAGTGCATTTCTCTGTTTCTGGAGACAGAATGGATCAGTACGCTGTGATCTGACTGGGCAAGATGAAAATGGAGACATCACCAGCATCCCACGGAATAGTGTGCAATGTTGTAGAATTTCCATTCTGTTTGACTCAAACATATGAGTTTCATATAATAAAATTAAATTGTATTTGATTAAATAAAAGTTGAAGTACATAATTATACATTAACTAGAATTAGAATGTTAAACATCTAGTTTACTTCAGATGTATTCTGTTGCATGTCTGAAAAGAATTAGAATCTGCTGTTACGTTCATGCCAGTGTTCTCAGGAATTTTAAATAAAATGGTTTACCATTTGACTGCAATTGTGTATCGATTATTAACATATTCAAATAATTTAATATTTTATGCTAGTGTATTTAATTTGGAGATTGAATGTATATCCATACCACAAATCAGGCTTTTTTGTTGGCTGTGAGTGTGAGGATTCTGGGGTTGTGAATACGGGTTAATCTGTAAATGAAGCTTGTAAAACCGTATATTAAACAGGTGGGAACGGTCCTGTACAGCTTATTTTTTCAAGAATGCTTTTTTTTTTTTCAAGAATGTTGTGGTCTTTTCATCAAAGTTAAAATATTGTTATTTTTAGTCATACTTTAATAACATATGGTTCATGACTGAGATATGAGAGGAAGACTGTATAAAGAACAGGACCTAAACAGTGCTCCTTTCTGTTTTAATGCCTAATCGTGAGGTGAAATCTTGAAATTGGAATATTAATTTTAAAATGTTGTTAAATATGCATTTCAACCTGCAGATGGTGCTAGAGATTTTGGAACATGTTGGAAGTTTTTTAACCGGTGTGCTATCCACACTCTTTTCATGTAACCCACCGCAGGTTCACTTGTTTAGACAGTGGCAGAATTGTGGCATGATACACACAGATTAAACTGAATCACACCCACACCTGTGCACACCCCTGAACACACACCTGTGCACACAGTGCACACACCTTCAGTTTATCAAAATAACACTTGTGAAGGCCATGTCTTTTCTGATTCCAACTGTATGTTCATTTAGATGCCATATTACAAAATGAATTAGCACACAATGTACACACAACTCAATGTGAGCACTTCAAAGACACTTTGGTACCTGTGGCTCATGATTGGGGTCCAACAATAGAAACCAGGGTGAGAACCTAAATTGATCAGATAAGTTGTAACTAAATTCATTTTTAGCTAAATAATACTGATAAAAAAACTTTGGGCTGTGTTAATGCTAATGACCACTCACTTTCCCTGCTAGCAAGCACACTACATTAGCCCTGGGGAAGGAGGGTGGCGTAAAATGCCGTACCTTTGAAGTATCGTTGAAGGGAAAATATGTTTGGGATTGCAATCATGAATGTGTGTCTGATGCAGTTTTAATGTACTGCTTCTGGCCTTAGGTCTGCTTTCATTAATATCGATCCCAAGGGGAATGCACTTGACGTCTTTAGCAAGCGAAACTGCTTAATGTCAGAGTAGTCTTACAGAAATCGTGATTTTATCAAAACGTGACAATCTCATGACAGTTGCTTCTGAAACTTGGCTGTGGTTCATTTTGAATTACATGCTATAGGGATTAATCAGTGACCTTTGTTTTCTCCTGATCATTCATGAGTAATTTAATCCACTCAATCACTAGTGAAGCATTGGCCAATTTAACAGGGAGGTGGATGTAAGGTTGAGACCACCATCTTCTGGTATAAACCAGGGTCTGCATATAGTTTAGGTAAACCACATCTGGAAATTCTGTACACCTGAAATATATCTGAATTTTACACTGAGAAGTGAAGAGGCTGGTGTCAGCACAAGGCTGACTGGATTTACGCAGAGTTTTTATTTTTAGCGTGAATGTGGTTGAAAACCAACAGATACAACATTCATTTTTGTTTTTATTTAGGATTAACTAAGAACACAACATTGAAGCAGTGTTTATTTTTCACTTACACTTACATTTAGGCATAGGCAGACATTCTTCTCCAGGGCGCTTTGCATAAGTGCATACATACAGACTTAGGCAACAAATGGTGTTGATGTTAAAGGACCATTTCTTGTTTTGCAGTTTGTTGATATTGAAACTTCTAGAAGAGCTTTGCATTATTTTTTATATTACTGGATTTAACAGTGATTACTTTTTATTAAATCAAATAAACAGTTGCTGCAAATGGCTGTTATAAGAAGTCTTAGCTGTGCCATTTAGCCTGGATCAAATCAGGGTCTAAACAATGCTAACAACTGACGGCCAGCACAGCACATACCTGAACACAACATAGCTTCCAGACTATTTCATTTAGCATTGTATAGGCAATTACTGTACTAATATACCACTGAGAAAGAATATGATTTTAAGTGTAATATTTAATACAAACGATCACAGAATAAAACAGCTCTAAACCGAAGACTGATGTGGAATATATGGTGACATTCAAATAAGGTTATTTCTCCAACCATTTCCTAGTTGGAGCTCTGTCGCGATAAGGACATTACGTAATTATAGCTGGTTAATATTTTACCAATGACGTAATACACAAAGAAGAGCTGGGGCAAATCAGGTGATTAAAAAGATGAAATTACAACGGATATGCGCTTTTTTTAACCAACGAAAAACGCATTCGTCTCGGATTGGTCCAGAGATTCACCGTTGAGTATTGGTGAATATCCACTTTCACACAGAGTAGCCCCCTGCGCCATAAATTTGATGCTGTCACGCTCGTCACGCACCCGGTTTCGTTACGTAGTCGTGGAGAAAAAAAGCAGCTTGATGCGGTAAAAAAACTGGAAGAGATCGCCGAGTAACCGAGGAAACAAGAGCACCGTTTTACGAAAGAAACCTATTCCTGTTAAGGTACAGTTCACGTCCCGTATTACCCACATATTAATAACAATAACAACGCATATGCTGCCGCTGGCAAGCGGTTTGTTAGATTACTCAAATACAGCGATTCGTCGAAATAAAATTGGCTAGATAGTAACACAACGCCTCTTAAAGGATGCCTAATCTTGGCTAACACCACCTGCCGTGTTCCTAACGCTCGATGTTTTATATTTACTAATCTTGCTTTTTCCAGGCTTACAGCTGCTGAAAGCTAGCAGCATAATGTCTATATGCTGGCTGGCCGGCAGAGAGTGTTCAAGGAGTTTATTTTCCTTTTGTAATTTAACGGTTGTCTGAGTAGCCTAACAATTCCTGGTTCCGACCATTATTCCGTAGTTAGGCGAGTCTTGTGTATCTAAGATGTTAACTGTGGTGTTGGAGAAATGCGCATGGGTGGGGAAATCTGCTGAAGGTGCATTTGCACCGGTCTTGCTGTTTATGTAGACTAGCAAAGGGCGAGAGTTTTGTTACAGGGTCGAGCTAATGCAGTCTATGTGGGCTTCGATCGCAGATGACGCTGCTAAGTCTTCCGGCTCAGTACATGAACCTCGTCTTTCGGTTACAGTATCTAACGTTAAGTCTCTTTGGAGACTGAAGTCCAGATAAGTTACCGTTAGGTAACCAGTGCACTGGGATGCATGTTCGCAGTCAGCTGGAGTTCATAGTACTGCTGAGTATCTGTCAGAGTCATGTCTTCAAACCTAAGGGGCTGTACCGAGCTGTGCTAACACAGCTAGGTACAATGCACAAGTGTTTTGATCCCTCAGGGCACACCTTTCCCCAGTTAAGGTGTTCATGATGTGTTGAAATAATGATCTGTAGTGTGCGTGTAGGGCTTAAGGGTTTTCTATCATAAAATGTGGCGGAATTGAAAGAGATACTAGAGTTATATTAAGAATGATGGGTTAAAGTGACATACGGTGTATAAAACGGCATCTGTTTTAAATTTTATTAAGAATTGTGATGTGTTATCTAAAGAAATAGGCCTATATTTAGTCGTCTAGTATACAGTATAGACCTACGCATTTCCGTTTTACTATCCGTCATTTTCAACTGTACAATCATGCGATTGTGATAGAGAAATTGAAGTCACGCCATAAGGAAACTTTGAGGATGACGTTATGAGCTGAAACTAAAAGGTCAAGCGGTCACTGTCACTGTCCCGCCAAATGGTTCGACTGCTTTAAGAAAACATCAATTGCCCTTGTCTGAATTTTAAATATTTTTAGTGGAGTTGGATTTCTTGAACTTGGAACCAAATTATAATTAGACAGTTTACACTGTCTTTTCATATGTAATACAGGTTTAGCTTTGTCTTTTATACAGTCTATACATTGTGGCCTGTATAATTTTCAGTTTAATTATCAAATTGACCATGTAAAGAACTTTAAGATTTGTTTCTGTAAATAAGGTGGTGTAAAAAGAAAAAATGAATTGCAGAGTTTATTTTCTCTGACTGACAGATGCTCGGTTTAGGAAGGCAGATCCTTAATGCTGTAGATAAGCATTTATTCTTGGAGCATCCTAAACACACCGTCCAATTTATAGTCTGTATTTTTCAGACACTGTATTAGGAACTAACACTGGATACTGGTGTGAATTATTTGTAGTTATTCAGTTGTATTACGGTTGGAAGTGCCATACTTTGTCATTTAAGGTGATTTGCAAAAGGAGAACATGATGGTAAAAATATCTTCTGCTCCCTTGTGGTAGATCGCATGCAGCGGCACTATCATGTTTTCATTTATTGAAGTGTGGGAAGCTGTAGGTTGTACTTTTGTACAGCTGGGTTGAAATCTGGAGATAGATCACACTGCATTCTAATTTTGAAATGACATCACAGAGGAAAACTTGCACAGCGATGAGTTTATTTACTGGTCATTATCTGTGACGATACAATCAAGTTGTAAGTGCTGGTTATGGAACTGGAGCAGAGGGGGCTGTGCTGGTTATGGAACTGGAGCAGAGGGGGCTGTGCTGGTTATGGAACTGGAGCAGAGGGGGCTGTGCTGGTTATGGAACTGGAGCAGAGGGGACTGTGCTGGTTATGGAACTGGAGCAGAGGGGGCTGTGCTGGTTATGGAACTGGAGCAGAGGGGTCTGTGCTGGTTACGGAACTGGAGCAGAGGGGACTGTGCTGGTTATGGAACTGGAGCAGAGAGGTCTGTGCTGGTTATTGAACTGGAGCAGAGGGGGCTGTGCTGGTTATGGAACTGGAGCAGAGGGGACTGTGCTGGTTATGGAACTGGAGCAGAGGGGGCTGTGCTGGTTATGGAACTGGAGCAGAGGGGACTGTGCTGGTTATGGAACTGGAGCAGAGGGGACTGTGCTGGTTATGGAACTGGAGCAGAGGGGGCTGTGCTGGTTATGGAACTGGAGCAGAGGGGACTGTGCTGGTTATGGAACTGGAGCAGAGGGGTCTGTGCTGGTTATGGAACTGGAGCAGAGGGGACTGTGCTGGTTATGGAACTGGAGCAGAGGGGGCTGTGCTGGTTATGGAACTGGAGCAGAGGGGACTGTGCTGGTTATGGAACTGGAGCAGAGGGGGCTGTGCTGGTTATGGAACTGGAGCAGAGGGGGCTGTGCTGGTTATGGAACTGGAGCAGAGGGGGCTGTGCTGGTTATGGAACTGGAGCAGAGGGGTCTGTGCTGGTTATGGGATGAGAGAAGGGGGCTGTGCTGGTTATGGAACTGGAGCAGAGGGGGCTGTGCTGGTTACAGAATGAGAGCAGAGGGGTCTGTGCTGGTTATTGAACTGGAGCAGAGGGGGGTGCTAATATTGAGGCTGAGGCTCCACCTCTTGGTTTGCTGCTGTAGGTCTTGTTGTTTTGTGCTGCTTTAAAGGGACAGCTCAGTAATGAGTTCTCCTGGGCCTGAAGTTGCATGACTCACTCTACCACACCTTACAGTAGACAGGTGCTTCTCGCCGTTCAGGTTAGCATCTACATCTCAGGACTTCCACACAGGTAAAATACTGATGGCTCTTTGTTTTTTAAATAGTAACTCATGTACTTTTCAGGTCCCACTGCTTTACTTGCACCTTTTCTGACCAGCGTATTCGACCAACGGATGTTTTTTTATTACAGTGTACTGGTCACACAGTGGCCTTTTATATGAGCTCTAGAGTACTATGATGCATGTAAAAGCTGCTGGATACTAGTTAGCCTAAGTGTGTACCGTGTGATGGTGGCATGTCTTTCGCCAGTGCACTGAGTGCTGTTATGCGTGTGTTACAGCTCTGTGTGTGTTACAGCTGTGCGTGTGTTACAGGTCTGTGTGTGCGACAGATCTGTGTGTTACAGCTGTGCGTGTGTTACAGCTCTGTGTGTGCGACAGATCTGTGTGTTACAGCTGTGCGTGTGTTACAGCTCTGTGTGTGCGACAGATCTGTGTGTTACAGCTGTGCCGGTGTTACAGCTGTGCGTGTGTTACAGCTCTGTGTGTGGAGCAGTGCGTGTGTTACAGCTCTGTGTGTTACAGCTGTGCGTGTGTTACAGCTCTGTGTGTTACAGCTGTGCGTGTGTTACAGCTCTGTGTGTGCGACAGATCTGTGTGTTACAGCTGTGCGTGTGTTACAGCTCTGTGTGTGCGACAGATCTGTGTGTTACAGCTGTGCGTGTGTTACAGATCTGTGTGTTACAGCTGTGTGTGTGTTACAGCTATGCGCGTGTTACAGCTCTGTGTGTTACAGCTGTGCGTGTGTTACAGCTCTGTGTGTGCGACAGATCTATGTGTTACAGCTGTGCGTGTGTTACAGCTCTGTGTGTGTGACAGATCTGTGTGTTACAGCTGTGCGTGTGTTACAGCTCTGTGTGTGGAGCAGTGCGTGTGTTACAGCTGTGTGTGTGTTACAGCTGTGCGGGTGTTACAGCTCTGTGTGTGGAGCAGTGCATGCTCGCTGGGTGTTTGTGACGCAGAGAAGAATTTCACAGTCAGTTCGATGTCTGTGTTGTGGAAACAGTGCAGTATTCACAGGCCACTGGATCTGGGGGAGGTCCCATGGTCGCAACGGCGACCAATCAAAACCGATCTCTGTGTTACTGTCAGTGAAGTCTCCTCCCCAGCAATCCGGCCTCCAAGCGCCTGGAGGTTTCAGTACGAGATAAAGGACCTGATCAAAGCTGGACTGCACACAGGAAGTAATCAATCACCAGTGATGGTTTCCTCCCGAAATATAAGATGACATCATATAGGAAGTACCCTGACATGTTACCCGTTGGTGCCCAGGTTAGGGTATTGTAAGGTTGCTGGTCAGAGCTGACTATATCTAAAATATTCATTGATTTAATAGTTTGCAGGTAAACCAGTTTTATGTTTAGTAATGAACTTGAGTACATTATCGACAAACCTTGTCTGATCTTAGAAGTGTTTTTCCTTTCTTTTGCATCTACAGTGGCTAATCAGGAGGAGGATTGCCTGCACTGCATTAAGAGTAAATGGCCTATTTTATAGATGGCGTTCTCGCTAGCGAGCTAGCAGTTAACGTACAGAAACTCTGCAATAGTGTGCAAGCGAACACACTGCTAGCTTAGCTCACCATTCACATGTTGTCAGAAAGTATAAATGAAGCCGAGTCTGCATTATGTTAAGAATGAACGGGGGTGTCAGTGTAGGAAAGTGGGTTGGGAACTGAGCTTGTGACACCAAGGTTGTGGGTTTGATTCCCTCCTGGGGTGCTGCTGTTGTACTCTTGAACAAAATTTTAGGTTGAATTTTTTCAATGATATATCCAACTATATAAATGTATTGCGTGTAAAAACTATAATCTGGATAAGAGCATCAGCTAAATGGAGAGTGTGTGTGTGCGTGCATGCGTGCGTGTGAGTGCGTGTCTTTACAGAGTGACCAGGTGTAGTTTTTGTTGCCCCTATTATGGGCTGGCATTGTATAAACAGGCCTATAGTATTGGCCCATAGTGCAGGTTTGGGAATCTTGTTGGGGCTGTCTGGGATAGGTGGTGTTTATAATGCTGGGAGGAGATGTGTGACAACAAGTCAGTCTCCTGCTTCTGACAGAATGCTTTACAGCAGAATTCCACCAATGACCAGGGGTTGGAAGTTTCTAACTGTGTTTGGAAAACTTCTAAAATACTGTCAGGAACCCTGTCAGATAAACCAAACAGTGGAAGTATCTGAGTGGTGAAGGAACGTGTTGTCTTACTCTGCTACTGGAACTGGATTAATTTAATGTTATCTCTGTTATCTGACTCCAAAAATAATGTTTTAACAGTTGTGCATAGGAGGAGACTGCAAGTGATCTGCCAGTAGTGTTTCCCTATATGGATCGCTATCTATCGTAGGTTGTAGACACTTACATGCCTCTGGCTTGTGTGGCCTGCGTAAATTCAATTGTGTATCTTGCTCTAGTTCGAGTGTATAGTCGAGTGACAATGGGGTGCAAATATCCTTTATCCGTTCTACGTGTATGTTAGGGTTAGGGTTAATATCCTGAGTTCTATGTGTATGTTAGGGTTAGGGTTAATATCCTGAGTTCTGTGTGTATGTTAGGAACTTCTAGGTGTGCAGTGGTAACATTCAAAAAGGAATGCCAGGTCAAAGTGAATGCAGTTTATTTTACAGTATGTGCAATGATGATAGTAGACATTAGATGAGTCTACCCGAACCGTTGCACGCTTCTCCTTACAAAATAGCGTTCACTGACCATTTACTGAGTGTTCCCTGAACATTCACTGAACATTCCCTGAATGAATAGGTGTCAGGTGCATACCTGTGTGATTGTGAATGCTAAAATGTGATGGTAAGAATCACTGTTAGCAGGAACTAGATGGGATAAGATAATTCACATGATTGCATAATGAGCTTAAGCTGTCACTGAGTAGCAAAAGGGGCGTGGCCTCTCGCTTCTTGTTGCAGCGCAGCTGTGCCCACCATTTTGTGATTAAAAACCATTTTGTGGTTGCCATGGTGAACAGCTACGGCAATTTCGTTTCCTCTAGTGTCCTGTCCCAGAAGTTGTTTAATTCACAGTCTGGTGAGTCTGCTGGGTTCTATCAGGTCCTGAGGTCCTTCATGTCCATTTAGCTTTATCAGGGACCTGCAAGCCTTCCTCTGGACCTGAGTCCACACGCCAGGCCTCCTTAAAATGGCCTTGGCTATTAGCTCATTGTGATGTTATTCATTAACATGTTTTCCATCCTGGTGTGATAGCAAAGGGCGTTACAGACGTGGTCTGTCTCCACCAGCTTCTAACCTATGCATCATAATAACACCGTCCCAGTGTGTTAATCAGCCTTTACATTTCCCCTGTAACACCATCCCAGTGTGTTAATCAGCCTTTACATTTCCCCTGTAACACCATCCTAGTGTGTTAATGAGCCTTTACATTTCCCCTGTAACACCATCCTAGTGTGTTAATCAGCCTTTACATTTCCCCTGTAACGTCGTCCTAGTGTGTTAATCAGCCTTTACATTTCCCCTGTAACACCATCCTAGTGTGTTAATCAGCCTTTACATTTCCCCTGTAACACCATCCCAGTGTGTTAATCAGCCTTTACATTTCCCCTGTAACACCATCCCAGTGTGTTAATGAGCCCTTTACATTTCCCCTGTAACGCCATCCCAGTGTGTTAATCAGCCTTTACATTTCCCCTGTAACACCATCCCAGTGTGTTAATCAGCCTTTACATTTCCCCTGTAACACCATCCTAGTGTGTTAATCAGCCTTTACATTTCCCCTGTAACACCATCCCAGTGTGTTAATCAGCCTTTACATTTCCCCTGTAACACCATCCTAGTGTGTTAATCAGCCTTTACATTTCCCCTGTAACACCATCCCAGTGTGTTAATGAGCCCTTTACATTTCCCCTGTAACACCATCCCAGTGTGTTAATGAGCCTTTACATTTCCCCTGTAACACCATCCCAGTGTGTTAATGAGCCCTTTACATTTCCCCTGTAACACCATCCCAGTGTGTTAATCAGCCTTTACATTTCCCCTGGAACACCATCCCAGTGTGTTAATCAGCCTTTACATTTCCCCTGGAACACCATCCCAGTGTGTTAATGAGCCTTTACATTTCCCCTGTAACATCATCCCAGTGTGTTAATCAGCCTTTACATTTCCCCTGTTACACCATCCCAGTGTGTTAATGAGCCCTTTACATTTCCCCTGTAACACCGTCCCAGTGTGTTAATGAGCCTTTACATTTCACCTGTTACACCATCCCAGTGTGTTAATCAGCCTTTACATTTCCCCTGTGCCACCATCCCAGTGTGTTAATGAGCCCTTTACATTTCCCCTATAACACCATCCCAGTGTGTTAATCAGCCTTTACATTTCCCCTGTTACACCATCCCAGTGTGTTAATGAACCCTTTACATTTCCCCTGTAACACCGTCCCAGTGTGTTAATGAG
>CM045885.1:4493615-4521115 GCA_025169545.1 Anguilla japonica
ACCGTGTCTGCAGAAGGTGCTGCATGATTAGGGTGTTTGGAGTGGCCGTGTCTGCAGAAGGTGCTGCATGATTAGGGTGTTTGGAGTGACCGTGTCTGCAGAAGGTGCTGCATGATTAGGGTGTTTGGAGTGGCCGTGTCTGTAGAGGGTGCTGCATGATTAGGGTGTTTGGAGTGGCCGTGTCTGTAGAGGGTGCTGCATGATTAGGGTGTTTGGAGTGACCGTGTCTGCAGAAGGTGCTGCATGATTAGGGTGTTTGGAGTGACTGTGTCTGCAGAAGGTGCTGCATGATTAGGGTGTTTGGAGTGGCCGTGTCTGCAGAAGGTGCTGCATGATTAGGGTGTTTGGAGTGACCGTGTCTGCAGAAGGTGCTGCATGATTAGGGTGTTTGGAGTGTGACCGTGTCTGCAGAAGGTGCTGCATGATTAGGGTGTTTGGAGTGACCGTGTGTCTGCAGAAGGTGCTGCATGATTAGGGTGTTTGGAGTGACCGTGTCTGCAGAAGGTGCTGCATGATTAGGGTGTTTGGAGTGACCGTGTCTGCAGAAGGTGCTGCATGATTAGGGTGTTTGGAGTGACCGTGTCTGCAGAAGGTGCTGCATGATTAGGGTGTTTGGAGTGGCCGTGTCTGTAGAGGGTGCTGCATGATTAGGGTGTTTGGAGTGGGGTGAAGTCGCTTGCTGCTGTTTCTCCCCCTTGAGACGGCCACGTCGGACCGCAGCAGGAAGTATCGCATGTCAACGAGGTGCGAATAGAGGCCCCACACCGATGGCTGTCTCTGATTGGCTGAGCCCTGGCTGTGCTGAGAACAGGGTTGTGACCTGTGAGATCTGATAAATATGGCCAATGCTGAGTCATTCAGGTCTAACAGACTGCAGCACTCTCACTGGCTGCAGGATAACTACATGCTGGTCTTAGCATTCTGACTCTGAAATTAGCCCCAGGCATTGCTATTTATTATAATTATAGGTTATATTATTAACTTAATTATGTAGTTGTATTATATTATTTAGATTCATGCATGAGGCCTTTTGGGTTTCTAACCTCAACTGCAGATTTATTATTCTGACTTGAAAATTTTTCACTGTCGTTTTGTATTGCATATGTTAACAAATACGGTTGTTTGTGTATTTGTTTTTAAACTGAAACTAAAAACTAAAGTTCTACAATTTCAGATTAGTATTCTTACTGTATTCTTATTCTTACTTCTATGCTTATTTTGAATATCATGACCCATTTGTGAACAGTGGTGTGGTTGAGGACATGGCACCTGAGAAGCGCCTCAGGATCCTCTCAGAATGAGCAGGAGTAGGAGTGGAGCCACGAGCCGCACTTCTATTCAGCCAATCCTATGAAGGTCTCTGAAGCAGGAGGGCTTCTGCTGCCCTGGACACTGAGTGCTGCATTTCCTCATGCTTTGCAGTTTTCTTAGAGGTGTTGGAACAGGGTGGGCTGGGTGTCTGTGGCTCAGTACACTGCAGTTCTGACACTTTTGCTGGGTGTTGGTGACTCTATTTGTGATTGGTTGGTTGGAAATGGGTTTCAGTAACACCCCTGATGCAAAAGTGCAAATTCAGTGTTGCAGAAGCAATTGTTTAGGATGATTCATCTTCCATAGACCAGCTGGCGATATGAAGGTGAACATAACGCTTCAGGGCTCATGGAAAGAATAAGCTTTCCTTTCCTTTTTTCCCTCTGTTGTTTGTGTTGGTGCGTGAGTGTCCTCTGCGTAAAGACCGTAGCTTTGAATGCATGGTGTGGCTTTTTATTTTTTAAACCGCAGCATCAGATATTTGTGCTATTCCAGTTACTGTAGGTATGACAGTAAAATGAGGCATTGTAGAATTGTGTCACTGGCACCAAAATGCACAGTACATTTTGTTAGCGTTAGGGTTAAGGTTGGGGTTAGTGTTAGGGTATTAGAGTTAGATAGGGGTTAGTGCTAGGGTAGGGTTAGGATTGGGTTAGTGTTAGGGTATTAGAGTTAGAATTGGGGTTAGTGCTAGGGTAGGGTTAGGATTGGGTTAGTGTTAGGGTATTAGAGTTAGAACTGGGGTTAGCGCTAGGGTAGGGTTAGGATTGAGTTAGTGTTAGGGTATTAGAGTTAGAACTGGGGTTAGCGCTAGGGTAGGGTTAGGATTGGGTTAGTGTTAGGGTAGGGTTAGGATTGGGTTAGTGTTAGGGTATTAGAGTTAGAATTGGGGTTAGTGTTAGGTATTAGAGTTAGGGGGTTAGCGCTAGGGTAGGGTTAGGATTGGGTTAGTGTTAGGGTAGAGTTAGAATTGGGGTTAGTGCTAGGGTAGGGTTAGGATTGGGTTAGTGTTAGGGTATTAGAGTTAGAATTGGGGTTAGTGTTAGGGTATTAGAGTTAGAATTGGGGTTAGCGCTAGGGTAGGGTTAGGATTGGGTTAGTGTTAGGGTATTAGAGTTAGAACTGGGGTTAGCGCTAGGGTAGGGTTAGGATTGGGTTAGTGTTAGGGTATTAGAGTTAGAATTGGGGTTAGCGCTAGGGTAGGGTTAGGATTGGGTTAGTGTTAGGGTAGAGTTAGAATTGGGGTTAGTGCTAGGGTAGGGTTAGGATTGGGTCAGGGTTAGGGTAGGGTTAGGATTGGGGTCAGGGTTAGGATTGGGTTAGCGTTAGGGTAGGGTTAGGATTGGGGTTAGGGTAGGGTTAGGATTGGGTCAGGGTTAGGGTAGGATTAGGATTGGGTCAGGGTTAGGGTAGGGTTAGGATTGGGGTCAGGGGTAGGGTAGGGTTAGGATTGGGTTAGCGTTAGGGTAGGGTTAGGATTGGGTTAGCGTTAGGGTAGGGTTAGGATTGGGGTCAAGGTTAGGGTAGTGTTAGGACTGGGGTTATTGGTCTCAGTAAAGGCTGTGTGTGGCGATGGGGGGATAGATGAGAGAAAGGACACTTCAGTCTCAGTAATAACCCTGAGTGACTGACAGACTGAGAGGGACAGACACACACACACACACCCCCACATGCTTACACACACACACACACACACACACACAGTGACTGACAGACTGAGGGGGACAGCACACACACACACACACACCCACACATGCTCACAGGGGGACACACACACACACACATGCTCACACACACACACACACACAGTGATTGACAGACTGAGGGGGACAGACACACACACACACACCCACACACCCCACATGCTCACACACACACACACACACACACACAGTGACTGACAGACTGAGGGGGACAGACAGACACACACACACACACACACACACACACACAGTGACTGACAGACTGAGGGGGACAGGCTGGATGATCCGCGCCGTTTCTTTCAGTAACAGACCCTGGTATCGGCATGGTTACTGCTTACAGACGGGACTCATACCCCCCACCCCCCACGGGCGGGACTCATACCCCCCACCCCCCACGGGACGGGACTCATACCCCCCACCCCCCACGGGACGGGACTCATACCCCCCACCCCCCCACGGGACGGGACTCATACCCCCCACCCCCCACGGGCGGGACTCATACGCCCCACCCCCCACGGGCGGGACTCATACGCCCCACCCCCCACGGGACGGGACTCATACGCCCCACCCCCCACGGGCGGGACTCATACCCCCCACCCCCCACGGGCGGGACTCATACCCCCCATTCCCCACGGGCGGGACTCATACCCCCCACACCCCCACGGGACGGGACTCATACCCCCACCCCCCACGGGACGGGACTCATACCCCCCACCCCCCACGGGCGGGACTCATACCCCCCATTCCCCACGGGCGGGACTCATACCCTCACCCCCCACGGGACGGGACTCATACCCCCCACCCCCCACGGGCGGGACTCATACACCCCACCCCCCCACGGGCGGGACTCATACCCCCCACCCCCCACAGGACGGGACTCATACCCCCCACCCCCCACGGGACGGGACTCATACCCCCCACCCCCCACGGGCGGGACTCATACCCCCCACCCCCCCACGGGCGGGACTCATACCCCCCCACCCCCCACGGGCGGGACTCATACCCCCCACCCCCCACGGGCGGGACTCATACCCCCCATTCCCCCCACGGGAGCGGGACTCATACCCCTCACCCCCACGGGACGGGGACTCATACCCCCCACCCCCCACGGGACGGGACTCATACCCCCACCCCCCACGGGACGGGGACTCATACCCCCCACCCCCACGGGACGGGACTCATACCCCCCACCCCCCACGGGACGGGACTCATACCCCCCACCCCCCACGGGACGGGACTCATACCCCCCACCCCCCACGGGACGGGACTCCCCATCATACCCCCACCCCCCCCCCACGGGCGGGGACTCATACCCCCCACCCCCCACGGGCGGGAATACCCCCCACCCCCCACGGGACGGGACTCATACCCCCACCCCCCCACGGGCGGGACTCATATACGCCCCACCCCCCACGGGCGGGACTCATACCCCCCCACCCCCCACGGGGGGACTCATACCCCCCACCCCCCACGGGCGGGACTCATACCCCCACCCCCCCCCCCCCCCCACGGGACGGGACTCATACCCCCCACCCCACACGGGCGGGACTCATATGCCCCACCCCCCATGGGACGGGACTGATATCCTGCATCTCACTCATATGCAGCATTCTGAGGCTCATATTAGCTCTGATCTCAGCCTAAACTCCCCCATGGAGCCAGTAAGTCTCAGATACTCTGTGCTGAGAAATAACAGTAATATAGACAACAGCGCAGAACACTGCATGCGCCCTGTTCTGAATCATACAGCCAATAAAAGCCTCTCAGCCAGCAGAATGAATCTGGGCTCAGCCGGGGAACCCGGCAGCCAAACCGCGCTGCTCCAAAGGTCGCTGCGTTTGTTCTGTGAGGAGCTGAGTAAATACGCAGAATATTTCCTTGTTTGTATTATTGGGAGTATTTTACAGGATAGAGGTGAACAGGCTAATGGCCACACCTCAGATCTGCTCAGCTTGGTGACCTCTAAACGCTGCGCTGTGGGGCCTTCAGCACTGTGCTGTTATTCCTTCAGTATGGTGCCTTACTGTCTTATTCCTTCAGTATGGTGCCTTACTGTCTTATTCCTTCAGTATGGTGCCTTACTGTCTTATTCCTTCAGTATGGTGCTTTACTGTCTTATTCCTTCAGTATGGTGCCTTACTGTCTTATTCCTTCAGTATGGTGCCTTACTGTCTTATTCCTTCAGTATGGAGCCTTACTGTCTTATTCCTTCAGTATGGTGCCTTACTGTCTTATTCCTTCAGTATGGTGCCTTACTGTCTTATTCCTTCAGTATGATCAAATGTGTTTTACTGGTTTTTTGTCCTGAATTATTTATTGTAATTTCTGTTTAGAGTGTGTTCTGCTGAGGTCAGATACGTTTTCTCAGAATTAGAGGCTGAAATCTAATCTTATCTAATATAAGCTGCTGTTTGAATGGGAGGAGGCCATACCTGGGTGGCACAGCACAGGTGTGTGTGTGTGTGTGTGCGTGTGCGTGTGCGTGTGCGTGTGCGTGTGCGTGTGTGCGTGTGTGTGTGTGCGTCTGTGTGTGTCTGTGTGTGTATACACTCTGGTTGCTCCTGTGACCAGCACAGGGAATATGATCTAATTTTACTTCCTGGAAACGGCAGCACTCATCTATTTACAGAAAGAGAGGAAACACACACACACACACACACACACACATGCATGCGCACACACACATGCACACACACACACACACACACACACATGCACACTCACATATATGCACACACGCACACACACACACACACACACACATGCATGCGCACATATGCACACACGCACACACACACTCACATATATGCATACACACGCATGTGCGCACACACACACATAGATGTTGTGTGCAGGGAATCAGGTGTCTGAGTCACTCTGTGGAGTCTCTGGGTTCTGTTCTCTTTCACTTAGTTTATTGGAAGGGTCTCTGTCAGGAACACGCTTGTGGCTCCATTGAGCTGTCAGAATCGCCACGGTAACAGGACCCTTGGGGGTTGCTGAGAAATGGAACATGTGACTCATTTGTTTGATGGTTCTCTTCAGTAACCACAGGTAGGGCAGTCATTGTTCTGTGTGTGTGTGCGTGCGTCCGCGTGCGTGTGTGTTTAGATAAGACGAAACACTCGAACAGGTTGCACTGGTGTGATGAACAAAACCCAGCTTTAGAGAAAACACCTGGACACTAAATATTTATCTCCTCTCTCTCTCTCCCTTTTCCTCTGTCCCCCCTCTCTCTCTCTCTCCCTCTGTCCCTCTCCCTCCCTCTCTCTCTCCCTCTGCCCCCTCTCACTCTCTCCCTCTGCCCCCTCACTCTCTCCCTTTTCCTCTGTCCCTCTCTCTCCCTCTCTCCCTCTCTCCCTCTCCCTCTCCCTCTCAGTTCAATTCAATTCAATTCAGTTTTCTTTATTGGCATGAAATACATACAGTAAATATTACCAAAGCATTATATAAAAAAACAGACACACAAATTCAGGAATTCCAAAAAGAAGGAGAAAAGAGAGAAAAAAAAAGCAATAGACTATTTACACTAGGATTTAGTTAGGCCTACTGTAATTATTTTTACAAGTTGAACAGGTAACACATTGTACCTTTTATCTGGGTAGTTTCTCACACTGTCCCTCAGGTTGTGACAGGCTGAAACATATTCTGCTGCCAGTGGGGCTGTTGACCCTTCTCCCAGAACTATTTTCAGCTTTTCTGTGTTTGTCAGGGAAGGAAATGATTTTATAATCTTAGAAAATTTGTTGAAGTATGTTTTCCTTATTTCAGAATATTTTTCACAGTCTAGGAGGAAGTGCATCTCTGTCTCCACCTCTCCTGTCTTACGGTGACCACATAAACATTCCTCTTTGGGCAACCATGACTTTTTATCTATCCCTTTTGCAATTGTTAAGGTGTGGTCACCGAGCCTGTACTTGGTCAGGATCTGTCTCTGCTTCATATCTCTGACAGAGAAGAGAGACTCTGCCTGTGTATTCTCTGTTTAGGGCCCGATAGCAATTCAGTTTATTTTGGAATTTGGTACTGGTCTTCCAATGTTCCAAATATATGGTTTTGATTTGTTTTATAGTTTGGTTAACTCTAATTGGCGATTGTGAAGCAGTGCTGATCTGAAGCTGGTTTGTGTTAGTACTGGTTAGTTTAGATAGGTTCAGAACCAGCTGACTGAGGGGATACTTTCCTGGGCTTACCTCTTGGGTTTTTACAGCCTAATATTGTAATGAATTTTCCGGGCTAGATTTTAGATGCTCATAAAATTAAGTGGCCTTTTTGGATTTGAATAAGAATTGGATATCTGCCTAATTCAGCCCTGCATGCATTATTTGGAGTATTTCTGTGTACCTGTAGGATATTTGTAAAAAATTCTGCATGCAAAATTTCAGCTGGATGTTTTTCCCATCTAGTGTAGTCTTGCTGACTGAGTGGACCCCGTATTTCACTTCCATATAGCACAATTGGCTGGATAACGCTATCAAATTTTTTTGTCCAAATTCTAATGGGAATATTTATTTTATGGAATCTTCTTTTGATTGCATAAAAAATCTCTCTCTCTCTCTCTCTCTCTCTCTCTCTCTCTCTCAGTGTACGTTGTTGAGGAGAGGAGGCGTGATGACATGGGGGACTCCTGCCTGACTGCCTGCATGACTGCGCTCTGTTGCTGTTGCCTTTGGGACATGCTGACCTAACACCCCTGACCCCTGACCCCTGACCCTGAACACCTCAGCAAACCCAGTCTTGGAGTGGAGTGGGGGGGTTTCAGGAGGAGTGAAAGTCGGAATTATGTGGAACTGCTGATTTAAGGATTAAAGGCACCGCAGGTCTCCACCCCACCCCCCCTGCCCCCGCTAGAGCCCCACCCCAACCCCTCCCACTGGCCTTGCACTGTCTTCTGATAGGTTACAGTGTAGCCCTGATGCCATGCCTAGCACAGCCCTGGGGCTGTAGCCTGCTTTTAAATGAACTGATGTTTGTCTTAAAATAACATTTAATCTGAGATTTAAGTTAAATTATACACCGCCTTTTGAAAGATTGAAATTATATTAGTTCATGTTAATGTATCGTATGTATTATTTTAAGAACCTTTCCTTTCTATTGATTATAAATACATAATTAAACCTGGAGTTGGAACTGTTGTTTTTAATACTTACATTCCTAGATGGTAAAAACTAAATTAACTGCAACTGATAAAAAAAATGCTATTTACCAATGCAAGAACATGAGAATTGCACAAAGAATAAAATATGTTGTTAAAAGAAATTAAATAAGGAATGATATTTCTTTATGTATACTGCTGATATGATTTTGAATGCAGAGAATGGGAAATATCTAGTTTGGTTTGGTTATCTTCTTTCTTTTCAAACATTGGAGCAATGCACTGTGGGATTGCTGTTTCTCTGTCTCTGTAGTCTCCCCTTTCTGAAGAGGCAGTGATTGATCTTGGTATCCAGGGAGGTGATTTTACTGGTTATTGATTTTCATTAATATATTTTATGTATACACCATTTGTTTTGAATTATTTATTGTAATTTCTGTCTTGAATGCACGTCCTTCTGGTGTGGTCAAAGAAGTGGGAAATAAAGTGTAATCTCAATTTGCGTTCAAATGGAAACCTCTGTTTTAGACAAAATAGTGACCATTGAAAGCACAGCCCTGAAAGTGTGCTGTGTGTGTAAATGTGTGATTGTTTCCCTGCTTGGATCGTCCAGCTGTGCGCTGGAGCCCTGCTGATGGACACGCCTAACCCTAACCCTAACCCTAACGCCTAACCCTAACCCTAACCCTGGAGTCCCCCCTATGCCAGGGGCTCCATCGCTGTGCTGCACTGTCCTTGGGCTCCTTTATAAATGCTGCGTACACCCAAAAAACATGCGTACACCACCTTCCCACGTAATTTTACAAATGCAGCCTTCCAAGAGATTGCTGTGTGTCTTTTATGGGTAATGAGTGTGTGAAAGTATTGTGAATGAATGAATCATTGCATTTATGAAGCACTTTTCCAGACGCTCAAAGTCCTTTACAGTGATGAGGGTTAGGGTTAGAGTGAAACTCATCTCAGCCACCACACAATGTGTAGCACCCACCTGCGTGATGCAGGGCAGCCATTTCACACTAGAATGCTCACTGCCTGTCAGCTGAGGTGGAGGGAGAGAACGTTTTAGCCAATTAAACTAGGGGATGATTAGGTGGCAGGTTGAGAATTTGACAAAGATGCCAGGGAACCCCCTGCTCTTTGCGAAGAGTGTCAAGGGGTCTTCAGTGAGCACAGAGATTCAGGAGATCAGTTTAACGTGTCATCGGATAGAGCATCTCCTACAACAGTGTCCCCATCACTGCACTGGGGATATTTGACCAGAGAGATGATTACCCCCTGCTTGCCCACCATCTCCACTTTCAGCAACAACTTAGTTTTCCCAAGAGGTCTTCCATCCAAATACTAACCAAGGGTTGTGTGTCTGTGCTGTGTGAAAGTGTATGTGTGTCTGTGCTGTGGGAGAGGGTTGTGTCTCTGTGCTGTGGGAGAGGGTTGTGTGTCTGTGCTGTAGGAGTGGGTTGTGTGCCTGTGTGGTTGGAGAGGGTTGTGTCTCTGCTGTAGAAGAGGGTCGTGTGTCTGTGCTCTATGGAATGCCTGGGGCCAGCCTGAGTCTGTGTGTCTAATTATAAACAGGGAAAGGTCACCTTTACAGAGAGGGGCTTATGGACACACTGCATCTATTTATTATGCAGCATATTTCCCAGCATGCTCATGGGTTCATGCTCACGTTTCCCAGCATGCTTACGTATTCATAATCAGGAGTGTGTGAGTGTGTGTGTGTGTATGTAATGGGAGAGCCAGTGCAGGTCATAATCAGGAGTGTGTGAGTGCGGGTGTGTGTGTGTATGTAATGAGAGAGACAGTGCAGGTCATAATCAGGAGTGTGTGAGTGTCTGTGGGTGTGTGTGTGTGTGTGTGTATGTAATGGGAGAGCCAGTGCAGGTCATATTCAGGAGTGTGTGTGTGTGTGTTTGTAATGGAAGAGCCAGTGCAGTTCATGATCATAATAATTCTTTGATTGAGATAGACAGGAATTCATCTTAATTGAAAAATACAGTGAAATAAATGTTTAGAAAAGCATTTAAAGATATTTATGAAATATTTATTTTTCTCGATTGCTAACACACTAAAACTGGGTCTTTTAGCAAAAACTCCCAAATGATTACTTCAGCTCTCAGAGGACCAACACATCTCTCAAAACTAAAAACAGTTTTCACTTGTTTTAACACATGCTGCAAATTGTCAAACTTTTTCTGCAAATCTCTACAAACAAATGCCCTCATGAATCACTGGTTACACACTGTGCTCTGAGTCAAAACTTTTAACTCAAGTCATCACAACCTAAACTCAGGTAGCACACCTTTCTCAAGGTGCAAACACTTGGCAGCAAAATTGTTAACACACCAGTAACCAATCACCAATCACCAGTCATCAATCTCAGGACGAATAAATAGGGCCACAGTTTGCATCTGTGTGCTTATGAACAATGGATCCTCAACATGGATGACAAAGGACGGCAGGAAGATGAAGATGAAGACGAAGACGAAGAGGAACAGGCAGGAGACTATTTGTCCCAGATGAAGACTTCACCACAATAGGCTGAGGATGAAGCAAGTTTACAGAGTACCTTTTGAAAGAAATGCAATCAGGGTGAAGAACCAACGGTTTCAATATGTGCAGGTAAGCCCAATACGGTACACTATTTTTAGGTACAGTACTATATTTGTAGAGTATACTATGATGGTCTACCTTCTACCTCTCCAGTACAACAGTACTGTATGGTAATGTGATGTGTGTACTGTAGCGCCCTGCTGTAAATTACTGTATGCAAGGCATGTCTTTCATTGTGGCAAAGTGTGTGTACACTGCATACTCTAGTACATACCTTACTGTATTTAGAATATATATACAATGTTTTTTTGTAGAGAATTTGAGCTTGATGCTCTGGCCGAACCCCACGAATACGTCTTTGTTGATGAGGCGGGGTTTAACCTGACAAAAAGGCAGAGAAGAGGAAGAAATATCATTGGTCAGCGCGCCATTGTTGAGGTGCCAGGACAACGAGGAGGCAACATGAACCTATGTGCCGCCATCAGCCAGCGGGGCGTCCTCCACCGCCATGCTACTCTGGGGCCTTACAACACGGCACACCTCCTTGCATTCCTAAATAACATGGAAAACAACATACATCAACAGGAAGGGGAGCCAGGGCGGCCAGAGCAGTCCCACTATGTTGTTATATGGGACAACGTCAGTTTCCATCGTGCTGCTCTGGTTCGTGCCTGGTTCACTGACCATCCTAGATTTTCTGTTTCATTTCTGCCTGCATATTCACCATTCCTAAACCCTATTGAGGAATTTTTCTCTGCATGGCGGTGGAGGGTGTACGATCGCAACCCTTATGTGCGGGAAAATCTCCTGCAGGCCATGGAGGAGGCCTGTGGAGATATTGCACTTGAATCCATTCAAGGGTGGATTAGGCATACCAGGGCATATTTCCCACGCTGCCTTGCACAAGCTAACATCATGTGTGATGTGAATGAAATTTTGTGGCCTGACCCAGCCCAGAGACGAGACGGCGATCAAGCTGACAATGCTGAGTAGTGTGTAAACTTCTCTAAATTGCGGTTTTTGTTTTTTGTTTTTTTTGTTTGTTTTTTGTGTTGCACATACTTTTGAGTTCCTTTTTTGAATACTACTCTCTTGAAATTACTACTTTTTTTGTTCCTTCAACTGTGATGTGTACTGTACAGTATTTCACTTTTCAGTAGTGCAAATAAAATATTTGGAAAGTGGCAACTCCAGACACACTGCTATAACAGGTTTTTGCAGTAGTGCTTTGAATTTAACTCACTGGTGTGTTACGGGTAATCTACATTGTCTGTGATTTTGATGGCTTAAGTGTGTCATATGAAGTCAAAGTTTAATTTTGATGGAAGAGTATATGTTTCTGAGAAGAGAATTTGAGTTTGGCATGGATGTTTGAGGTTTGTACTGATTGATGTGTAGTTTTGGGATTGTGTAAATCGTTTTGAGAAAAGGGGGAATCGTTTCATAAAATGTGTCTTAGCAATAGAAAAAAACTGTAAAATGTCATTTTTTGATTCAGATGGAATGGAATACAGAACTTTAAAAATGTAATTTACTGATTCCAATAGGAAATCATATTAATTGAACAACCACTGAAATAAATTCACAGGAATGCATTTATAGAAATTGATGGGGCATAAAATGCACAATTTTGAAAGGTGTAATTTTTTATTCAGATGGATAAGAAATAGTCTTAATTGAAGAAACATGTTTCTGTGGAAAACAAAATATGCAAGCCCATAGTGTTATGTCCAAACAGTGAAAATTTGTGATTTTTAAAAATGTCCTTTTTTAATTCAAATGGATAGGAAGTCATCCTAATTATTTTACCACTGTGAAATAAACAAATAGAAATGTGTTCAAAGACATTGGACAGTGGCCATACCACCAGGAGCCTTGGCCCTGCAGAATGTTTGCAGCTAAATGAGGAATGCAGGAAGTGACGTCACTGTTCCTGCTGGAGGCCATCTTCTCACTTGTAAAATAAACCCCAGTGCAGTAATGGGGACACTGTACTGTAGGAGATGCTGCCGTTTGGAGGAGACAAACCGAGGACTTGATTCACTGTGGTTCTTACATTTCCCACGACAGTCTTTGCAATCAGTAGTGGGTTCCCGGGGTCCTGATTAAATACTCAACCTGTCAACAAATAGTCAGCATTTTTAACTGGTGAAAAAGTTTTTCTCTCCCTCTTCAAATCAGCTGATGTGTGGTGAGTATTCTTCTGGGAAATGGCTGCCGTGCCCCACCCAGGTGGGTGCAAGCTTCCCCCTCTTCACTGAAAAGGGCTCTGAGTGGTCAGCTAATGAGAAAAGCACAATATAAATGTATCAAATACTAATAATGGTAATAATAATACAAATAATTACATTTATGATGCAAAATGTGTTTAAGTGGAAAACAGAAAAAGACTTAAGTCTTATGTTCAAAAAGAAAATGAACAAATTATTTAAAAGATACTTTTATTTAGATAGATACGAAATTATCTTCATTGAACAACAATGGTGATATAAATGCATCAAAATGAATTTTATGACATTTATGATGAAAATGTTTTCCTTTGGAAAATAGAAAACAGCATAACACAGTCTTATGTCCAACAACAAAAAAAAGATGTTTTTTAAAATATGGCATTGTTTGATAATGATGGATAAGAAATATTCTTAAATGAACAACAACAACGAATAAATGCATACAAATGAGATATATTATTAGACTAAAAATGTTTTTGAGTGGAAATCAGCAAAATACACAAGACTATAGTCTTATATCCAAAATGGGACAATAATGGGAAAAAAATTAATGACATTTTTGACTACAATGGATGTGTAATTGTATTCAGTTCACAACCACATTGAAATAAATTAATAGAAGTGTGTTTAAACATATGTATGATGAATAATATGTATCAGTGGAAATCAGCAAAATATTTCTTAAAAGGGAAAATAATTTAAATAATAATAAAACAGTAATATATGAATAATATGCTTGTAGAAGAGTGCGTTGAATAATGTTCTATAATAAAATTATAATTCTATAATTTTATAATAATAAAATAAAAAGTTTATTTGCTTTAGAATCGCAGGCAGAATGTTAAATGGGCCCTGCCTTTGCTGAAAGGCCTGTTCGTTGTGAATGAGGGGGCTCCGCCGCATTTTTATGTGCTATGCAAGTCCAACAATGCCCTCTAGTGGCCATAGACAAAGTTTATGTAGGATTTCAGCTTAAAACAGATGTTGGAGCTTAAGACGACAGTTATATTAATAACAAGTTAATGTGTATTTGCACAATGAGAAAGACGTTAAAATAGAAATAAAAAGAAAGATCCTGAGGCTCATTGGTGGTGTTTGAGGTAAGTACATGTGAGTGACTGTGAATGCTTGGAGATTCTGAAATGTAGCGTAATAATCATAAAAACTGTCACATACAATATGAAAAGTACAGATTCAATGCCCCCAGGTTCTTCCAGACTACATTTGAAAAAAATACCCCTGACACTGAAGAAATTATGACAAATCTCGACCTGGAAGAGGAAGAGGCCACATGCTGGGGTGTACCAGATGTCTAAATGCTCTTTAATAGGGCTGTTTGGGGGTTTAAGCACACTGCTGAATGCTCTATAATAGGGCTGTTTGGGGGTATAAGCACACTGCTGAATGCTCTTTAATAGGGCTGTTTGGGGGTATAAGCACACTGCTAAGTGCTCTTTAATAGGGCTGTTTGGGGGTATAAGCACACTGCTAAGTGCTCTTTAATATGGCTGTTTGGGGGTATAAGCACACTGCTCTTTAATAGGGCTGCTAAGCACACAGCTAAATGCTTTAATAGGGCTGTTTGGGGGTATAAGCACACTGCTAAGTGCTCTTTAATAGGGCTGTTTGGGGGTATAAGCACACTGCTAAATGCTCTTTAATAGGGCTGTTTGGGGGGTATAAGCACACTGATAAATGCTCTTTAATAGGGCTGTTTGGGGGGTATAAGCACACTGCTAAATGCTCTTTAATAGGGCTGTTTGGGGGTATAAGAACACTACTAAGCGCTCTATAATAGGGCTGTTTGGGGGTTTAAGCACACTGCTAAGCGCTCTATAATAGGGCTGTGTGGGGGTATAAGCACACTGCTAAATGCTCTTTAATAGGGCTGTTTGGGGGGTATAAGCACACTGCTAAGTGCTCTTTAATAGGGCTGTTTGGGGGTTTAAGCACACTGCTAAATGCTCTTTAATAGGGCTGTTTGGGGGGTATAAGCACACTGCTAAGCGCTCTATAATAGGGCTGTATGGGGGATTTGAGCACAGAACCTATCGAGTTCCTGTATCTGAACAGTGACCTCTGAGTGACATGCCCAGATCATTACCTGTCACTTCCACTCATGAAATCACCATGACAACCATAAGTCCACAACAGAGCACAGAAGATATCAAGAGAACTGCATGAAGTAAACAATGTTTTTATTCATGATTTTTCAGAAGAGTCCCATCCTAGTAAGGACCATTGCTCAATACTGTAATGTAATTAATCACATCAATACTGAGACCCTTCGTAGTGAAGACTCGTTTTCTACGGGTTTGGAGTCTATAACAGCAATTTCTCTGGGGGCATTAAACAACAGAACAGGGACAATTGAGATTTGGGAATATCTGAGTTTCACAAAATTCTAGAGTAGTAATACCAACTATAGGTTTGCACATTACAAGCCACTTCCTGTTAGAAATATAAAACTTCATATTTTCAACAATATTCTACTGTGCTGCATAAAGGTAAATCTATACACTGTACATACAGATATATTTTGAAAAACAGGTTTCACAGTTTAAAGACTTTATTTAAAGTATAAACCATTTTAAAACACTTTACATAAATTACTTTTTTCTGTGACTATAATTTGCTGAAGCGCAAATTAAAATGAATATAAAAAACCTAATGAACAATTCTTACATATTTTACAAAAGGAACATAAACTTGACCACCAATGATCAACTTCCTGACAAAGAACTGGTGACTGCTTCATGATTGTCATAGAGTACTAAGAAAAACAACAATAAATAAACAAAAATGAAATAAAAATAAATATCATTTAATACTTGACTGGGTGTATTAAAAAGTGTGTTTTATTCCCATGTACAGTGCTCTGGTGAAAGCCTCACAATTCTACCATGACTGGAACTTACAAAACTACCAAATCTAAAATACACCCTGAACTTCAGTGTCTGACACAATGTAGTTTTAACTCCCAGTTTAAAATAAAACAATGTTCGATATTATTTACCGCAAATATAGGTGTGGTTATGTTTTTCTTTAAGTTTTTAAAAATGTTTTTCTCTGCTTGACTGGTGTTCTCAGAGGAACTGAAAGCGTGGCAGAGCCGGACACAGCTGGGCGTGGCAGACCCGGGCACAGCTGGGCGTGGCAGAGCGGGGCACAGCTGGGCGTCAGCCCGACGGCAGGCCTGAGATGGTTGTGTGTTTATTAGCGCGCGTCGTTAGCCACTCCTCCAGAGTGACCTCACTCAGTGTCAGCCAATCATGAGGTCCGGACCACACTTCACCGGACCCACCCACCACCTGTCAGTCCATTTACCACACACCCAAAAAAATGTGGGTGAAAATATTTATTCTTTTTTAAAAAGGGGATTCCTCTTTTTTAACCATTGGAAGGTCAACACTGCTCCGTGCTTTTACAAGTCCGTGGTCAAAGAGAAAGGTTGTGATTCTTTACTTCCATGTTTTTGCCTGTGGCAGTTATATTTTTTAGTGGTTTTTGTTTGTCCCTGCAGTACTCAGTGTGTAACCCCATACATCTAATCTCCCAGTGTCAGGAGCAGAAAGGGGGAGGAGGGGCCGTACAGACAGCCAGTCAGTAGGGGGCGCTATGCTCTGTTACCTCTTGCCCATCTCGTTCTGTCTGAGGAACTGGATGTTGGTGCAGCTGTCGGCCAGCTGGGGGTACTGGTCCACGGGCAGGACGTAGTAGCCGTCGTACCCCTGCACACGCCCCGTGGAGAGCAGCTGCTGTCGCTCGCCGTCGGTCCATAGGCGGCTGCCCTCCTTTCCGTCACGGACCTGCTGCTGCTCGCGGGCCCAGGCGCCCGACAGCGCCCTCTGGCGGGCCAGCTCCTGCAGCCGCGTGCGCTCCTCGTCCAGGACGTCCGGCGCCAGGCCGTAGCGCACGCTGAGCGACAGCGCAGCGGAGCGGAACTCCACCACCGCCCCGCGCCGCGAGCGCCCGCTCACCGTCACGTTGATGCCGCTCGCCAGCGCTTTGCGCCCGTTGGTGATTCCCAGGAGCATCAGGTCGCCGTCCGCCGCACCCACCTTCACAAAGAAGTGGCAGTCACGGCCGTCCTGCGTGTAGTGCGTGCCCTGCACGTAGAGGGCGCCATTGAGCACCGCTGCCACCTTGCGGCTGTCCTCGCTGGCGGTGCCGGCCACGCCCGTCACCACGCGCCCCTCCTTCATGGCCAGCATCACGCCCCGCCCGATGAGTGGGGTGCCCGTGCCGAACCAGTGCCCCGGCTTGCTCCACTGGCCCCGCCTCTCCTTGCTGAGCCGACGCCCCTCCAGCGCCATGAAGGCCTGGTTGTGCCGCTCGGCCGCCTGCTGCACCCCTGTGATCAGCTGCAGACAGGCAGGGGTCAAAGATCAGGGGTCACAAGTGGGCAGGACTAGAGAAAGATTTAAACAGTTTAGCAAGATATCTCCCACATCTATCTCAGATGCCCACAGCGGCTCCACTCCCCTGTGCCAGCGCCCCCCGCCCACCCCGACTGACCTGTCTCAGCGCCCCCCCTGACTCCCCTGTCCCAGAGCCCCCCCGATTCACCTGTACCAGCAGCCTGACTCCCCTGTCCCAAAGCCCGAACTCCTGTCCCAAAGCCCACACTCACCTGTCCGTTCTCGCTCTCCTGGCTGGCCAAAAGCTCATATGGCGGCTCCACAAAGTACAAGGTGTGTTTGGGGAAACCAGGGATGATGTTGCTCAGCTGAAAGCCAAACATCACCAACCAGCTCTTCACATCTGTGCCAGAAAAAAAACACACACAACAGGACCTTTTACCACAGCATTCCAAAGGAAACCAGACCATACCAGATCACACCAGACCATACCATGCCAACCGTAGCATTCCACACCATACCAAACTACGCTATACCGCACCAAAAAAACCATACTGTACAAAAACCTTCCAAACCACACAATACTATGAGAAAACACACAATTCTATACCACACTACAGTGAACCACACCATGCTAAACCACACTATATAATTCCATATGCATTCCACACATACTGGTTAGGAGGTTATAGGTTTGAATGTGGGATTAAGTTATGTGATCTTTTCAGTAAAAACCCAGCCACATAAAAAGATGTAAAACTTAAATTAAATTCAGTAAAAATATGAACTGCAGGTGATGGAAGGCGAGACACCAGGGCTGCAATTCAGCACCCAAAGCTGGAGCATGCGCAGCTGCAAGCACCCAAAGCTGGAGCATGCTCAGCTGCAAGTTCTTCAACACAAGCTGAAGATTACTACATTTCTCAATTGAATTAGGGTACGGTTTTAAATACAATTAGTTCTGGATGATATTATTCTGTGTGCACTTAAGGTAAGTGCTGAATGGCTTATCCTGGCTCGGACAGTCTGCTCCTGCTTCTGAAAATGGCCTTGCCTGCTCTGCCTGCTCTGGTGCAGTAAGCAGATTTAGAGCCATGTAAGATTTTATGCTCCTGCGTAGGTGGATTTAGCTTTAAGGCAGCAGGGGGATGGGAAAGTGCTTAGTTTGATCTGCACTTAATTTCAGAAGGAATGTCAGGAAATGTTTAATCTCCTACCTCTGCATGTGTGTGTGTGTGTGTGTGTGTGAGAGAGAGAGAGAGACCATGCCCAGAGATTAATTTACATTTATAAAGTATATAACCCTGTCATCATCCTCAAAAGTAATGCTATCTAATGCTGAATAAATTCCCAAACCGGTGTAAAATATAACTATACTCATATCTAAAGCTGAATATGTTCCCCTACCTGTGTAAAATTTAAATATACTCATATCTGAAGCTGAATGTTCCCCTACCTGTGTGAAATATAACTATATTCATATTTAAAGCTGAAAATGTTCCCATACCTGTGTAAAATATAACTATACTCATATCTAAAGCTGAAAATGTTCCCATGCCTCTGTGAAATATAACTATACTCATATGTATAGCTGAATATGTATCCATACCTCTGAAAAATATAACTATACACATATCTAAATTTGAGTATGTTCCCATACGTGTTTAAAATATAACTACTCATATCTAGCTGAATGGTCCCCTACCTGAGTAAAATATAACAATAGTCATATTTAAAGATAAATATGTTCCCATACCTGGGTAAAATATAACAATACTCATATTTAAAGCTGAATATGTTCCCATACCTGTGTGAAATATAACTATAGTCATATTTAAAGCTAAATATGTTCCCATACCTGTGTAAAATATAACTATACTCATATTTAAAGCAGAATATCTTCCCATACCTGTGTAAAATATAACTATACACATATCTAAAGCTGAATATGTTCCCATACCTGTGTAAAGTATAACTATACTCATATTTAAAGCAGAATATGTTCCCATGCCTTTGTGAAATAGAACTATACTCATATTTAAAGCTGAACATGTTCCCATACCTGTGTAAAATATAACTATACTCATATTTAAAGCAGAATATGTTCCCATAACTTTGTGAAATATAACTATACTCATATCTAAAATTAAATATGTTCCCATACCTGTGTAAAGCATAACTATACTCATATTTAAAGGAGAATATGTTCCCATACCTGTGTGAAATAGAACTATACTCATATCTAAAGCTGAATATGTTCACATACCTGTGTAAAATATAACTATACTCATATCTAAAATTGAATATGTTCCCATACCTGTGTAAAGTATAACTATACTCATATTTAAAGCAGAATATGTTCCCATACCTGTGTAAAATATAACTATACTCATATTTAAAGAAGAATATGTTCCCATACCTCCGTAAAATACAACTGTACTCATATCTAAAGCTGAATATGTTCCCATATCTGTGTAAAATATAACTATACTCATATATAAAGTGAATATGTTCCCATACCTGTGTACAATATAACTATACTCATATCAAAATCTGAATATGTTCTCATACCTGTGTAAAGTATAACTATACTCATATCTAACCCTGAATATGTTCTCATAGCTGTGTAAAATATAACTATATCTAAAGCTGAATATGTTCGCATACCTGTGACATAATTCTTCAGATCCAGCATGTCACTCAGGGGATTGTTGTTCTTGAACATGTAGAGGTTGAAGGGCGCTGGGTTCTTGCCAATCTTGTGCCAGAGGGTGTAGTCGGGCGCGGTCCAGCGGCCTGCCAGCACATCGTAGTCGCGCTGGGTGAAGTGCACCAGCCTGGTGAGTGGGTCGTACAGGCCCCCGTGGAACCCCACCACCAGCGGGAAGTCGGGGTTGGAGTCGTGGTAGAGCTCGCCATATGCCGTGTACTGCAGCTGCTTGATCATCTGGCCGTTGCTGCTGAAGACGGCCAGCGGCGTGCCGGTGTTGTCGGAGGCGATGTAGAACTCCTCGCCGCTGCTCAGCTCCATGGCGAACAGGTGGCCCTGCAGGTCGTAGTACAGCGAGGCGATGTCCGAGCTGGAGTGGTTGAAGACGTGGGTGACGCGGGTCGGGTGGTTCAGGTCGGCATAGAAGAACTGCAGGTGCTGGCCCAGCCCGGTGCGGCGGGACACGCGACGGCCCAGCCCGTCGTAGCGGTACTGCACGCTCCAGCCGCCGGGCGCCCGGCTGTAGGCCCGCTCCAGCAGCCCCTTGGAGTTGTAGTGGAAGACATCGGCCCCGCGCTGGCTCAGGAAGCCGTCCTCGTCCAGCCGGTACTGCACGTCGCCCAGGCGCGTGATGCGGTCCCGCAGGTCGTAGCGCAGAGGCAGCAGCCGGGCGCTGTTGCCCGGGTTCAGCAGGTGCAGGTTCCCGTTCAGGTCGTAGCTGTAGCGCCAGGTGGACCAGTCGTTGACCTTGACCCCGGTGAGCTGGCCGTCGCCGTCGTACTCGTAGCGGTACTGCGTGGTGTTGGCGTACGGCCCGATCTTCAGCTCGCGCTTGATGACCCGGCCCATGCTGTCGTACTGCACCGTCATCCAGTACATGAGCGAGCGGAAGATCTCGTACTGCACCTCCTTGATGCGGCCGTGCGTGTCGAAGTGCTTGCTGAGCGTCATCACCGCCGTGGTGATGATCTGGTTGATGTCGTAGTAAATGACGCCGAACTTTCCGAAGTGCTCCACCTTGCCGGAGATCTCGTCGTAGCGGTAGAGGTCGACGGGCAGCGGGGTCTCGCTGATGACGGGCTTCATGCTGGCGATGCGGAAGCTGTTGTCGTGGTAGGTGTAGTCGAAGCGGGCGTTGACCATGCCCTCCTCGGAGAAGCGATAGATCTGCTTGTCCACCAGGGGGCCCATCTTGCGGTAGCGGATGGTGCAGGAGAAGCCGCCGCTCTGCAGGCTGACCATCTTGAGCACGCCGGCGGTCTCGTCGTAGCCGAAGGTGACGGCCGTGCTGTCGTACAGCACCTCGGACAGCTTGGCCAGCTTGCCGTGCTTGTATAGGACGCGGCGGCCGGTGCCCAGGAAGTAGGTGGCCAGCGGCCGGCCGTCCTCGCTGAAGTCGTGGATGACCGAGGCGTTGCTCTCGGGGGGGCTGTAGGTGTTCCGGATGTAGCCAATGGACACGTGGGTGGACATGGTGTGCCGGGCAACGCTGGGCATTGTAACCGCGGTAACGCGTCCGGAGGCGTCAAACTCAAAGATGTACTGTCTCTGAGTCTGTAGAAGCAGCACCATGGACTACACACAGAGATCATCATCACCATTAATATAATGCATTACACTATCATCTTCATCATCATCTATAAAAGATTATATTCATCATCACCATCAATGTGATGAACAATCCATCACTGTGATGATCATTAATACTCCATCGCCTTCATCATATTGATTTATAATTCTTCATCATCATCACGACTGTGTTCATGCCCATCTTTTGGTTACAGTGTAGTATAATGGTAAGGAACCGGCCTTTTAACCTAAAGGTTTCAGGTTCAATTCCTCAGTAGGGCACTGCCATTGTACCCTTGAGCAAGGTACTTAACCTGCATTGATTCAGTATATAACCAGCTGTATTAATGAATGCAGTGTAAATGCTATTCAAAAAAGTTGTGTAAGTCGCTCAGGATAACAGCGTCTGCTAAATGCCTGTAATGTGATGGTTACCTGACCTTAGCTCATATTGGGGGGCAGGGCAGGATTGAGATGACTCACCTTGTCCAGGTAGCTGTAGCTCCACACCTTCCCGTCGACGAAGGTGCGGGAGAGGACGCGTCCGAGGGGGTCGAACTCGGTCCGCTCGCTCATGCTGCCTCGCTGCAGCCCCACCAGCTGGCCGGAGGGCGAGTACGACACGTTGACCACCGCCAGGCTGCTGCTGGGCAGCCACACGGCCGGCCGGCCCTGCGCATCGTACATGATGCGCAGCAGGAACTTGCGGTGGTCGTCGTAGATCTTCTCCGTGCGCGTGTTCCTGTCGAAGTCGATGGAGAGGAGGTTCCGCCCGTGTGCCTGAGGTGTTCAGAGGAGCAGATATTACATCCACTGTGCCCAGCAAACACAGAGCTCAAACCTGAACGCTGCTTAACACTGTCTGTGCCACTGCTGAAACTGAAATCCGATTCGCTGCTGAAGGGGCGTGGTCAGAGTGAATCCACAGCACCAAGACCACCCTAATTTACAACTGGAACCTCCCAGTCCTGATACACACAGGAGGCCTGATACACACAGGAGGACACACCAAAGGAAGTGACCTGCCCTGCTCACCCTCAGCTTCCTGCCGAATACGGTGATCTTGCCCTTGGTCTGCTCCTTGCGCAGACGCCATTCGATGGAGTTGAGGCCGTTGTCGGTGGGCAGGGTGATGTTGCGGCGGCCGATGGTGGGGCTGACCGAGCCCGCCAGGATGTGTGGCTCAGTGTGGAAGCTGATGCCCATGCCGTTGGCGTATGCCACCCTCAGCGTGCCGTTGTTGCACAGCTGGTAGCTGTTCCGCACCTGGTCTGCAGGACAGAGGCTCCACTCAACCGCAGTCACTTCCCCACACCTTCCCCTTTGCCTCCCAGTGTGGAGTACACACGCTTTCATAATGCGTCAGTATTGGCCCTGTCCTCTGTCATCAGCACAGCAGTGCATAGACACGCATGTGCTCTCCTCTAAAACACGCATGTGCTCTCCTCTAAAACACGCGTGTGCTCTCCTCTAAAACACGCATGTGCTCTCCTCTAAAACACGCATGTGCTCTCCTCTAAAACACGCATGTGCTCTCCTCTAAAACACGCGTGTGCTCTCCTCTGAAACACGCATGTGCTCTCCTCTAAAACACGCATGTGCTCTCCTCTAAAACACGCATGTGCTCTCCTCTAAAACACGCATGTGCTCCCCTCTAAAACACGCATGTGCTCTCCTCTAAAACACGCATGTGCTCTCCTCTAAAACACGCACGTGCTCTCCTCTAAAACACGCATGTGCTCCCCTCTAAAACACGCACGTGCTCTCCTCTGAAACACGCATGTGCTCCCCTCTAAAACACGCATGTGCTCTCCTCTGAAACACGCATGTGCTCTCCTCTAAAACACGTGCTATCCTCTGAAACACGCATGTGCTCCCCTCTAAAACACACGTGTGCTCTCTGAAACATGCGTGTGCTCTCCTCTGAAACACGCAAGTGCTCTCCTCTAAAACACACGTGTGTGCTCTCTGAAACATGCGTGTGCTCTCCTCTAAAACATTTATAAGAACTATACAAACTGAATGCAGATCTATACCCTTTTAATTCAGGCTGGCCATATTTTAGTTTTTAGGTCTATGCACAACTTATTATTTAACAGAAACAGAAAATACTAAAGAGTTAAACCTTTTAAGGCACTGTCAGTTATACCTTGAACCACCGTGTAGGAGGCCTCTACAGATGACAGGTTAGTGATGACGGTGACATCGTCATCTCTGTTTGAGCTCTCAACATCAACGTTGATGGAACGCTCGATCTCCCTGTGCAGACTGGCCACCATTCCTGTGGGGTAGGTGACATTGGTCAACCGGCCCTCACTGTCATACCTGAGAGGGGGGGGGGGAGAGAGAGAGGGTGAGAGGGAGAGAGACAGAGAGGGAGGGATGGAAAGCGGGAAGGATAGAGGGGGAGAGATAGCGTCAGCAGGAACTGTGCATCCACTTCAGAACACTAGTTAAGGTTCAAATAGGCACCATGGGAAACTGAGTTTTTCCAGTAACTTCATCCAGATGGAAAACTGGGTGTGATTTCTACAGTCTGAGAACACAGAGTAACACCAATTATTTAATGCAGAGTCAAAGCAGGCAGCACTCTCTCTCTCTCTCACACACACACACACACGCACGCACGCACGCGCACACGCACACAAACACACACACACAAGCACACGCACGCACGCACGCACGCACACAAACACACACACACACACACACACGCACGCACGTACGCACGGGCACGCGCACGCACACGCACGCACGCACGCACGCACGCACGCACGCACACAAACACTCACACACACTCACACACACACTCACACACACTCACACACATCTGCGCAGACTTACTCATAGAATGTGGTCCATCCGGTCTCATCAGATTTGGAGGTGAGTAAGCCCGTGTTGATGGAGTAGCCCAGCAGCGCCACCTCCTGGTTAAGGGCGGAGACGGACTGCAGGCTGCCGGCCTGGTCCAGCCCCAGCGTCACCGCCTGGTTCTCGGGCAGCAGAAGGAGCCGCAGCAGCCCCGCCCCCGCACCCCCCGGCCCCGCCCCCTCCCGCCGCACGCGCAGCGTGTTGTTGCAGTTGTCGGTGACGGCGGCGAGCTCTCCGTCGGGGGCGTAGGTGAAGTTGTAGAGCGGCTGGCCGGTGACCAGGCTGACGGTCTGGACGTGCCGGCCCTCGCTGCTGAACAGGTAGAGCTCCTGCTCCTGCGGGGACGCCACCTCGTACAGCCCCGTCGCCGCCAGCGCCGGCCGGCTGCCGCGCACCGCCCGGATGCGGATGTTGTTGAGGTCGGCGATGTAGAGCGTGCCGTCGGGCGAGGCCGCCAGCGAGGTGGGCGAGTTGAGGCTGGCGTCCGTGGCGTAGCCGTCGTCGCCGGCGAAGCAGTTGCAGTTGACGTTGTTCTTGCAGTCGCACTCGGACGCGGCGCCCGCCAGCAGGGAGATCTCGCCGCCCGTGCTCACCTGCCGCACGCGGTTGATCTTCTTCTCGTCCGTCTCGGCGATGTAGAGCACGCCCGCGTGCGAGATGGCGATGGCGGTGGCGCTCTCCAGCGCAGAGTGGATGGCCAGCTTGCTGAGCGAGTAGTCGATGCCGGGCACCTGGCAGTGCATGGGCCGCCCGGCGATGATGCTCACCTGGTGGTTCTCCGTGATGCGCAGGATGACGTTGTTCTCCAGGACGTACAGAGAGTTGTCCATGGGGTTCACCGCCAGGTCCGTGGGCCACTCCAAACGCACCTGAACGCAGAACACAGGTGGAAGTGAGCTACAGGTAAAGTCCTCAAATTCCACAGAGACAGACGTAAGCATCTGTAGAACAGGCCAAGCCGCAGAGGAAGAACTCCTGAGGATAGTGAGCTGTCTGTCAGTCTGCTCCGCTTCAGCCAGCAGAAGCATTTCAATCTGTTTGGTCTGCCCTTCAGTTACGAGAAAATAACCTGGACAAGATTATCACAGCCAAGAATCATACAGATGAGCAAGGGGTTACTGGCTAATTCTGGTATCTGTTAAGGCTCTGTTCCAATGTGTGGATGGGCCCCATGGTCTGGTATCTGTTAAGGCTCTGTTCCAATGTGTGGATGGGCCCCATGGTCTGGTATCTGTTAAGGCTCTGTTCCAGTGTGCGGATGGGCCCCATGGTCTGGTATCTGTTAAGGCTCTGTTCCAGTGTGTGGATGGGCCCCATGGTCTGGTATCTGTTAAGGCTCTGTTCCTGTGTGTGAATGGGCCCCATGGTCTGGTATCTGTTAAGGCTCTGTTCCAATGTGTGGATGGGCCCCATGGTCTGGTATCTGTTAAGGCTCTGTTCCAGTGTGTGGATGGGCCCCATGGTCTGGTATCTGTTAAGGCTCTGTTACAGTCTCATGGAGAGCACATGCGTGTTTCAGAGAACACATGCATGTAGCAGAGGAGTGCACATGCGTGTAGCAGAGGAGAGCACATGCATGTAGCAGAGGAGAGCACATTTGTGTTTTAAAGGAGAGCACATGCATGTTTTAAAGGAGAGCACATGCGTGTAGCAGAGGAGAGCACATACGTGTTTTAAAGGAAAGCACATGCGAGTTTTAGAGGAAAGCACATGCGTGTTGCAGAGGAGAGCACATGCGTGTAGCAGAGGAGAGCACATGCGTGATTTAAAGGAGAGCACATGCGTGTTTTAGAGGAGAGCACATGCGTGTTTTAAAGGAAAGCACATGCGTGTTGCAGAGGAGAGCACATGCGTGTAGCAGAGGAGAGCACATGCGTGATTTAAAGGAGAGCAAATACGTGTTTTAAAGGAGAGTACATGCGTGTAGCAGAGGACAGCACATACGTTTTTTAGAGGAGAGCACATGCATGTAGCAGAGGAGAGCACATGCGTGTTTTAAAGGAGAGCACATGCGTGTAGCAGAGGAGAGCACATACGTGTTTTAAAGGAAAGCACATGCGAGTTTTAGAGGAGAGCACATGCGTGATTTAAAGGAAAGCACATGCATGTTTTAACGGAGAGCACATGCGTGTTGCAGAGGAGAGCACATGCGTGTTTTAAAGGAGAGCACATGTGAGTTTTAGAGGAGAGCACATGCGTGTAGCAGAGGAGAGCACATGCGTGTTTTAAAGGAGAGTACATGCGTGTAGCAGAGGACAGCACATACGTGTTTTAGAGGAGAGCACATGCGTGTAGCAGAGGAGAGCACATGCGTGTAGCAGAGGAGAGCACATGCGTGTTTTAAAGGAGAGTACATGCGTGTAGCAGAGGACAGCACATACGTGTTTTAGAGGAGAGCACATGCGTGTAGCAGAGGAGAGCACATGCGTGTTGCAGAGGAGAGCACATGCGTGTAGCAGAGGAGAGCACATGCGTGTTTTAGAGGAGAGCACATGTGTGTTTTAAAGGACAGCACATGCGTGTTTTAGAGGAGAGCACATGCGTGTTTTAGAGGAGAGCACATGCATGTAGCAGAGGAGAGCACTGAGGGCAGAGGTCACCTGACCTGGCTGACGTCCATGCTGGCGTCACAGCTGAGGGGCCGCACGGCCGTGAGGTCATTGGCTCCCAGGAGCGTGGAGATGATGCCGTTCTGATCCACCTTGCGGATCATGGTGGCGTCCACAAAGTACATGAGTCCGTTTTTATCCACAGCGATCCCTGAGCAGGGAGAAGAGATGGTCAGGCCTGTCACAGCCATTCACATGATCCTGCTGAGGAGAGCACACACAGGCCATAATGCACAGCACACACAGTACTAATATATGCTACAGGAAGCGCTTCATATGACAGAGCATGAACACACACACACACAGATAAAGGTAAACAGGTTATATATATTTACTATTGTTGCCTCTGACTGCCAGTCTTAACTCTGCATTTGGTCAGTGATTCAACCAATCAGCTCTCAGCTCAAAGGAAGCAAACAACAGTAACTTTCTGTGTGTAAAGTTTTAGCCTCGTTGCAAAAGGACATTGTGAAAAAGGAAATAAATGCTG
>CM045885.1:4526115-4553615 GCA_025169545.1 Anguilla japonica
TCAGAGAGAGAAACAGGATGCCTATCAGAGAGAGAAACAGGTTGCCTATCAGAGAGAGAAACAGCATGCCTATCAGAGAGAGAAACAGCATGCCTATCAGAGAGAGAAACAGCGATGCCTTTCAGAGAGAGAAACAGGATGCCTTTAAGAGAGAGAAACAGCATGCCTATCAGAGAAAGAAACAGACTGACAGGCTCAGTGTCCCACACACACTCATGCACGCACACCAGAGACTGCAAAACATATGGACAAAGCTACTGTGACGTCACCCATTGACTCTCCGTGGGTCTCTAAAACACGTTTTGAAGCTCAATGGCGGGCGTGGCCATGTTGTCGATTTGGAGCCGAAACCATAGAGTTAAGCGGTTCTGTGATTTTTACAATGTGATTGACAGTCCGGTGCGGAAAAGCCCATCAACCTGAACGAACGATTACAGAACGAACTTGAGGCTAGCTGACTGTCTGCCGTTATGTTTTAAAATATATTATCAAATGTTTACGGAGTTTAATTTCCATTAGTGACTGTACTGTGCCATGTAATCATGTTATATGTATGACATTAATAATACAATTATGTTCAGTTATCTTCAATTTATGTTTCTCAGCAAAACGAATATGCTTAGCTAGCATATCAGCTTGCCAGTGAGCTAGGTAGGCTATCCGTGTTTAGCTCACGCATTAGCTGAACCACAGGGGAAGAACATCGACTACACTGATGGTCAGTCAATCAGAGATGTGTACTGGTGATTTGACTAGGCTAATTTTCATATAACTGTCTGGTAGACCTGCTGTTAACCGAGCAATTTATCAACGTAGGTTTTCGCCACAGTCAGTTTATGAGCCAGTAACTGCTACTGGCTACTCCATTGCCGTTTGTGGTGTTCACTTGCTGGGTGACGCTAGCTGACCGATCGTTCGCAAGTCACTCTCTACCGAATAAAAATTAACACTGTCAGCGGTGATTAACAAATCTACCAAGTATTTTAATAACTGATCTGCAGGCGTGTAAATATGACAATGCACTTTGTAGAGCAAGTTTTCCACCTGATGCATGAAGACAAAAATAATGTACATTGAATTTCTAATTATTATTATTTTCTTGTAGATCATCAAAACCAATGGAGAAAAGCCAATATACGCAAGGAGCCCCCAGGACCGATTCTGAGAACCACTGTCTTAAATGCTCTTGTCGGTCTCTTAAATGCTAAAAACATGTTCCTTTATAAATGCCAGTCTTACAATGATGGTTAATTTCGTTAAATTCTCTGTGTGTGATTTCATCGTGTGTTGTATGTTATCCAGCAAATAAACCTTAGGACTCTTAATTCGCTTCGTGAAACTGAAAATTTTGCAGTGTTTATCCCAAAGTCGGGATTATAGTAGCTTTGTCACATCCGTGAAGCATGGCCCAGGTAGACATTTACGGAATGTACACCACTGACAAGCCGTCAAACACGTTTGACAGATTGAATATTTGCCGGTTAGGGTTAGCTAGCTAGTCAAATGGCCTGGTAGCCGAAGTTGCAAACTGTTTTAGCATAGGCTAGGCCTACTGGCCTACCAAATATAGCAAGCTGATTACGCTTTCTGCCAACTAATTATTTGGTTAAGTAGGCTAAAGGAAATGGTAAAAATTACTTGGCTACCGAAAAAACTTCAGAGGAGAATTATTTCATGGTCGTCTAGTGCAGCTGTAAATAGCACACGCCATAATGAAATCACTACGAAATGGGATGCCTGCATTTTCTGACTTCACACAGGTGGGCCGTGGCCGGAGCCGCAATGTCAAGGCCAAGAGGCGCCACCGCCCACCCCAGTGACCATAGACTGTAGCCCCTACTGTAGCTTAGTCCTTTGCAGTAATCAGGAAGTGAGGTACAGTGGACCAATGAGGTACAGTGCAAACTGTACCTCATTGGTCCACAACAAATATAACAGTGCCGAAATGACACAATAAATCATGAAATCGACCCAGGGACAGTCATAAGACGAATAAAATACACATATTGTGACTATTTGTTCTTGTGAGAAAAAATTATTGACTTTGTATTTTGACCGCATTTGTACCATAGACTTACATGGAAACCGGATATGAAAACACCTATACTGGAGCCAACCGCAGTGGCGCCAGTGAGCAACCAGGAACAACAAGACCAGGAAATGAGCTTCAAAAACGAAGTCTGGTTTTGGCCGCTTGACACACACACGCTCACGCACTCACACTGTCGTATAAGGCCTTGATGGGCTCTTTAGTTCCTACATTTTTATTTAGAAAAAATGGCTCTGCCACAATAGGACTTTGGTGCAAGGTGTTGTTTTTATTTACAATGCTCAAAATTACAAAAAAACAAGTCCCTAAAAGAGTGCAAAAAGTGTATACAACAAAAGGGTAATTTACAGTCAAACAAAAAATAACAAAAAGAAAAACAATATTCAAAATTTACCTTTAAACAATCTTTCATTTCTAGAGCTACCTTCTCTAGTCACCTTCACCAACCACCTCCTCCTGAGGACTGAGGCTCCCTCTTTAACACAGAAACCCCACCCTCTTGGTCCCTACCATGACTGAGGGTTGCTCATTAATAAACAATCAATTTCCAAATCACTATTAAGTGTCTACACAAAGTCACTGGGTAACTATATAATCACTGCTGATTTAGAAAGTAGGCTTAAGTATGTTACAATCAGCAGTTAAAATCATTTATAGCTTCTCTACTAAAGGCGCGGTGGTTTGTTCCAATGTCCACAATTTTTCCAAAATGTGGCAGAAAAAGCGATTTAAAATGACCCGGAGCCGTGCGCTCGGTTTGATCCCACTCGCCACCCACAGAGTACAAACAAACATGCGCTACCGCACATAAAACAGATACAATAGATAAGTAAATAAAGTTGTTTAAATGGAGAAACTTGTGTGATATATTTATGCTGGGGTGTGCAGCAGGGTGAAGTTGTAATATGACATGGCTGTGTTTGTATGTATGAGGGTTGAAGAGTTAGCCACAAATTCTGTGCGTGCACTCACAGCTCGCTGTCTCACACACACATACACACACACACACACACACACACACACACACACTCACAATCACAGACCTCTATTCACACAAACACACACACACCCATTTGTACATTAGCCATATCACTGCTGAATGCTCCAATGACCTGAGATCCCATTTGTTTGATTAAACAGTACTGTTTGGTGAACTTTAATCAAACACTGTTTAATCCCCACGTCTGGTTTCTTTCTGCTTCAGAAAAGGAACAGATTAGAGGCTGAGGAGAAAGATGAGTCAGGCTGTTTCTGAGACTTCTCTGCCTCCTGCCCAGAAACCAGCCAATCCTCTGCCTCCTGCCCCTGTGGACAGCCAATCCTCTGCCTCCTGCCCAGAAACCAGCCAATCTTTTGCCTCCTGCCCAGAGACCAGCCAATCCTCTGCCTCCTGCCTAGAAACCAGCCAATCCCCTGCCTTCTGCCTAAAAACCAGCCAATCCTCTGCCTCCTGTCTATCAACCATCCTCTCCCAGTGACAGGCCGGCTCGGACATGCTGACCTACCGCTGCGGATGTTGAGGGTGTGGTGTTTGTCCAGGGACCAGCCACCCAGGTTGGAGGGGTGGAGCTCAAACCCCTGCAGTACTGCTGTCCTCTTCTCCCACAGGATCAGGCTGGGACACACCTCGTACTCATACCCCACAGACACTGCCAGCCAATGAGGAGAGAGGAGAGGCGTGTCAGAGACTATTCATCACAGTGACGCTCTTATCCATAAATACAGTCAATTTATGCAGCACAATATTTACTGAAATAATTCAGGAGGCTCAAATGGACAAAGACTAACCAGGACTCAAACCGGAAACCACTTCCCAAAGCATCATATTACACTGGTGTCCAGACCGAGAGGTACTGTGATGCAGTACAGGTAAACTCATTAGGGTATATACACAGGTCAATTTAAAAATTACACTACCAAGTAAACAATAAATAACAAAAAATAGGACACACATTTGTCACATTTCCCAGTGATAACTAATATCCTTTTTTAATCTGAAAAAAAAAAACTGTAATTCTTGTGACATTCAATTTCGATGCCATTACCATCATCTCCATGACGATAATTGCTTCTGACTACATGCATGTCGGAGCAGGTCATGAACACGCTGGTTCTGGGCCTGATTCACACCTAGGGCCAGGGGAGAGTTCACACCTCCTCAACACCTTAAAGGTGTCAAATCCATTAAACGAGTGCTAATTGAGGACAAGCAGGAAGACAGGACGTGTTTGTTGGGTTTAATTAAAGACTGTCCTGCGGCTTGGAGGGGTCTGGACTGGGTGTGGAGATGGAAGCGTGAGTGACAGCTCTTAATGGGAGCATGGCACACCACCACAGGGCTCACGCACCATAGCTGAGCTGGGAATTAGCATGAATACATACTAATGAGAAGGAGGCGGAGTCTGGTCAACAGTGGGTATGAGGCTGGTGAAGGGTAAGGTAACAGGCTAACTCCAAAGGTTTGCCTCACCCAACCCTACCACTGACCCACCCAACCCAACCCCACCACTGACCCAACCCAGCCCCACCACTGACCCACCCAATCCCGCCACTGACCCACCCAACCCAACCCCACCACTGACCCAACCCAGCCCCACCACTGACCCACCACCCCAACCCCGCCACTGACCCAACCCAGCCCCACCACTGACCCACCCAACCCAACCCCGCCACTGACCCAACCCAGCCCCACCACTGACCCACCCAACCCAACCCCACCACTGACCCACCCCACCCAACCCACCACTGACCCACCCAACCCCCCCACCACTGACCCAACCCAGCCCTACCACTGACCCACCCAACCCAACCCCACCACTGACCCACCCAACCCAACCCCACCCCACCCAACTTCACCACTGACCCACCCAATCCCACCCCACCCACCCACCCTGCCACTGAACACCACTGACCTACCCAACCCCACCCCACCCAACCCCCCCACTGACCCACAGCTTCTGCCAGGCCGTAGACCCTCTGGCCGTAGGCATCGGTCTTGTCCCAGATGAAGGTGTAGGCCAGGTTGGGGGACGAGTGGAACCACTTCTGGAAGAGATGCCCCTCCACAGCGACCATGAGGTGAACCCGGACCAGGCTGAGCGGCACGACGACCGGCGTCATGGTGATCTTGAGCAGGGCGCGGTAGCCCTGCGTGCGTGAGCTCAGGTAACACAGCTTCAGACTGCTGCCAGGGATGTCCACCTGCTCATGGAGCACCTGCCGGGAGGGACAGAGAGAGCGGGGGAGAGACACAGTCTCTTAACCTCTATTCAGCTAAATGGGCTTGTCTTACCTGTAGTGTTCTATAATGGCATCTTTAGGGTTTAATAAACGTGATATGAAACTGAGGCCTGTGCTGTATCATGACAAAATACTGCTTCTTTTTACTTCTTACATTGATTCCTAAAATAACATTACATGAGAATCAGAACAAATCCAGCTGTTTCAACCACTCAATAGACAGCAGCCAGGAACTCTTATTAAACTCAGAAGCACAGGGTCCCAACTTCACACAGAGGTCACACACGGTCCCAACTTCACACAGAGGTCACACAGGGTCCCAACTTCACACAGAGGTCACACAGGGTCCCAACTTCACACAGAGGTCACACCGGGTCCCAACTTCACACAGGGGTCACACCGGGTCCCAACTTCACACAGAGGTCACACAGGGTCCCAACTTCACACAGAGGTCACACAGGATCCCAACTTCACACAGAGGTCACACAGGATCCCAACTTCACACAGAGGTCACACAGGGTCCCAACTTCACACAGGGGTCACACCGGGTCCCAACTTCACACAGAGGTCACACAGGGTCCCGACTTCATACAGAGGTCACACACGGTCCCAACTTCACACAGGGGTCACACAGGGTCCCAACTTCACACAGAGGTCACACACGGTCCCAACTTCACACAGAGGTCACACAGGGTCCCAACTTCACACAGAGGTCACACAGGGTCCCAACTTCACACAGAGGTCACAGGGTCCCGACTTCATACAGAGGTCACACAGGGTCCCAACTTCACACAGAGGTCACAGGGTCCCGACTTCACACAGAGGTCACACAGGGTCCCGACTTCACACAGAGGTCACACAGGGTCCCAACTTCACACAGAGGTCACACAGGGTCCCAACTTCACACAGAGGTCACACAGGGTCCCAACTTCACACAGGGGTCACACAGGGTCCCAACTTCACACAGAGGTCACACACGGTCCCAACTTCACACAGAGGTCCACACGGTCCCACTTCACACAGGGGTCACACAGGTCCCACTTCACAGAGGTCACACAGAGGGTCACGGTCCCAACTTCACACAGAGGTCACCACAGGGTCCCAACTTCACTTCACACAGGGTCCCAGGGGTCCCAACTTCACACAGGGTCACCACACTTCACACAGAGGTCACACACGGTCCCCAACTTCACACAGGGTCACACAGGGTCCCAACTTCACAGAGGTCACACACGGTCCCACACACAGAGGTCACACAGGGTCCCAACTTCACACAGGGTCACACACGGGTCCCAACTCCCAAACTTCACACAGAGGTCACACACGGTCCCAACTTCACACAGGGGTCACACAGGGTCCCAACTTCACAGAGGTCACACACGGTCCCAACTTCACACAGAGGTCACACAGGGTCCCAACTTCACACAGAGGTCACACAGGGTCCCAACTTCAAGGCCACAGAGACTAACACCAGATCACTGCTGTTGGCTGAAGGGTCACCAGATGTGAATGAGCTCCTGACCCCTGAACCCTGACCCCCGACCCCATACCTGCGTTTCTGGGACGATGGGTCTCTCCCCGGGCAAGGAGCTGAAGAAGGATGACAGGGGGGAGGCCACCACCACGGGGTCAGGACGCACAAACCCGCTGAGGTCGCACCCCGCGATGGTGTTCTCCTCTGTCTTCAGCACCAGCGTGTCCATGGCAACGAACGTGTTCCAGGGCAGCCACAGGGTACGCTCCTGGCTCAGGAAAGGAGCGCGTTCAAAGTGCAAGGTCAGAGAGCCGCCACCATTGGCCAGGAGGTCAAACCTACAGGAAACAGGAAACAAGCAGGGGGAGGAAGAAGAAGAGGAGACTCATCATTCTTTCTTCTGCCTGTGCTACTCACTCCCATTCAGAAATTCAGCAGTGCCAAGTCCCCACTGCTGCTGCCCCGCTGGTTTATAACTGCAGCACAATCTCACTCTAATGCTCTGCGTGGCTCTTTATGCATGCTCGCCATTTTCCCTCAAAGCTGGAACAGCCAATCATATTCACCAGCTATGCTCCCCGCAGCCTCCACTATCAACTCAGGAGAACAGCGCCTTAACAGATACCAGACCATGGGGCCCATCCACACACTGGAACAGAGCCTTAACAGATACCAGACCATGGGGCCCATCCACACACTGGAACAGAGCCTTAACAGATACCGGACCATGGAGACTATCCACACACTGGAACAGAGCCTCAACAGATACCAGACTATGGGGCCCATCCACACACTAGAACAGATCCTTAACAGATACCAGACCATGGAGACTATCCACACACTGGAACAGAGCCTTAACAGATACCAGACCATGGAGACTATCCACACACTGGAACAGAGCCTTAACAGATACCAGGAGCCTTCGTCATTACTCTCAAAAGCAGACTTGATGCCGCTTGGCTAGAGGTGGAAATGACAGGATTATAAAGGGTCCATAAACATGATCACATGGCATGATGTGGGCGGAGCTACTCACGTCCCGTCCTGGCGTGTGAGGGTGTAGCCGTAGAGGGGGTATTTGACGAAGGACACATTGACCCCCACCAGGGGCGTCCCGTCTGCTGTGAGGACCTGCCCTCGAATCAGGGACGCCAAGCTGCACAGAAACAGGACAGTCAGCCCCCTGTCAATCATTCCATGAAACAATCAATCAATCTGACAGAGGTTCTGAGTTTCCATATTAGGAAACTCCTTTTAGCCAAAGCGATAATCCGAAGGTGCATCTAACATGGCTAATCGAACATTGCTGGAGACAGAGATAACTGAAGCTACAACCACATCAGTTTTATATTTATTCAACATTGGTGAAATAATTATAATTAATAATTTATTAATAAGTAAATAAATAATAAGTGTTGACATGCCTACCCAGGAATATAATTAATCAGCTCATTTGTTAATAAACCAGTTCCAACAGAAAATGCAGGATAAAGGGAGTGTGGACGTGTTTTTGGGGCACCTGGCATTTTTGGGGTACCTGGCATTTAAGTGATTCCCAGCAGGATAAAGTGAGTGAGGGTGTGTTTTTGGGATACCTTTCATTAAAGGGGTTCTCAGCAGGAATGATGTGGGTGCTGTCCCTGCCCACCAGCATCTTCACCCGCTCGTAGAATGACCTCACTTTCTGGGCAGGTGATTGGCTGTGCTGGATGAGCTGCAGGGGGTCCCGGGACCCCTGGCACAGCGGACTGTTCTGGCAGGGGCTCTGGATGCAGCAGTCTGGGTCCATGCAGTCTGTCAGCCCGTCTGCATGGGGCGGGGGAGGGGGGTGGGAGGGTTAGGCTTTATTGTCACTTCTGTTTTTTCACCTCATCAAGGCAAGGCAAGTTTATTTGAATAGCACCTTTCATACACAAAGGCAATTCAAAGTTACAATTCAAAAATGAAATCAAATAAAAAACAATTAACAAAAGGCAAACAGTAACATGCTCCCCCCTGCTCACCTCCCTCGTTGTCCTTGTTGTCAGCACAGGATGTTTCCATGGCAACACTGCAGCCTGGCCCCCTCCAGCCCATGTGACATTCGCAGTGCCAGTTGTTCTGTCCCAGAGTGCACTGCCCGTTCCCCCCACACAGGTTAGGGCACCCGTCTGAGGCAGCACGACACAGGCAGAGACAGACAGACATACACACAAACAGACAGACAGACACACAGACAGACACACAGACACAGACAGACATACACACAGACAGATAGACAAGCAGACAGACATACACACAAACAGACAGACAGACACACAGACACAGGCAGAGACAGACAGACATACACACAAACAGACAGACAGACACACAGACAGACACACACACAAACAGACAGACAGACACACATACACACAGACACAGACAGACAAGCAGACAGACATACACACAAACAGACAGACAGACACAGACAGACACACATACAAACAGACAGACAGACACACAGACACACAGACACAGACAGACATACACACAGACAGATAGACAAGCAGACAGACAGACAGACAGACAGACACACACACAGAGAGGGGCCAGGAGAAGATGAGGGGACAGTGGGATGAAACAAAAGGAGAGATGGAGAGAAGTGATGGAGTCAGGTAAACATTTCTTTCAGCGAGAGGAAACTACACACATACACACACACACATATCTCACACACACATATATCTCATACACACACACACCCACACACGCATACTTGTTTATATTCAGTCGTGGGGACGCAAGTACTGACAGTGACTTGTGGGGACTCCCTGTTCCACACATGTCACAGAGTTTAAAAAAATCAAGCATGTTCTAATGCTGTTTCTAAGTACAAATACCACTTGAAATTTTCAATAGGACCTAAATAAAGCAAATTGACATTTCGCTGCCTCCTGGGGACTAGAAATTTCAGGTATAAAATTATACTGAGGACCATCTGAAACACAGTGTTTTCAGGTATAACATCATACCGAGGACAATCTGAAACACTGTGTTTTCAGGTATAACATCATACCGAGGACAATCTGAAACACGGTGTCTTCAGGTATAACATCATACCGAGGACAATCTGAAACACTGTGTTTTCAGGTATAACATCACACCGAGGACAATCTGAAACACTGATTTCAGGTATAAAAATCATACAGAGGACCATCTGAAACACAATGTTTTCAGGTATAAAATCATACCGAGGACCATCTGAAACAGAAAATGTTTGGTCTTGTTATCCTAAGGACATGGGTGTATTCATTTTAAAATTGATCTTACAATAACGAAGGTAACAACTTACAACTGTTGTAATACTGTACATTTAAACAGATACTGTACTTTGTACATTTTAGAGAACTGCACTTCAGTACACTAATAAAATTATGTGACCGAGGCACCAAATATTGTCATTTAAATGATTCCAAAACCTTCCACACATCCCAAAACTACAAAACTTTAAATTCTGGAAAGGATCCACACAGACATTGTGAACAGAAAAAATAAAGCCTCCATGTTGCTTGATGTAGTGTGGCAGCCAGCAATTGATTTAACCACAGACTCCCATTCAAATGCATGTCATGACCTAAGACCTAGACCAAAAAGCAAAACAAGCTGCACTCAATGAAATTCATATCAGTAATGTTGCCTGTTTATACTTTTGTGCATGTAAAACTGTAGCTCCTTAGGAATTTTTTCCCTATGGATGTCTACATTACCTATTAGAAATGTTTGAAGGCATATCTCTGAAAACCTATTCTGGTCACCTTATTTTAACATTTTTCACACACCCATTATCTAGTAAATTATCATATTCTCCTAATATCAAAAATAGCTGTTTGGAGGACTAGCCGTTTAACTGTGAATCTATAAACGGGTGCACAATACACACATGACCTTCTGTATATACATAAGGGATTACAAAAATGAAAACATCAGGAGCAAAAATGTCTGGAAACAATTTATTTATTTCCCCCAAAAAGGAATATTAACAAGTGTAACCCAAAGGTACATTACACATGTAGAACATGTAAATGCTAGTACATGTAGCATTTCTGAAAAGGAGCAGTGCATGTAACAGGACTGAAATAAAATGGGTGTACATTCTCAAATACCCCCTCTGTTTCTGGAGATCTCAAATGAATGTACTTAATGTACCAACATTAAACCAATGTTCACTTAACACTAGCTCTTCAGGATAGAAACCAACCAATTGTTAAATGTAACTCAAAATTGCTAAAGACAATGTCATAGCACGCAACACATTGAACTTGTTACCTTCTCAAACGTTCAATGTTCAAAATAAATGCACCGACTTTGGTGTCTTAGGATTTAATCTTTTCTCTGTAATGCCGTTATGCGGTTTTTAATGTAGAATTTAACAGCTAGCCAATTTCTATCCTTAAGAGATAGTGGCTCAGCTTTGATGCAAGCCTCGCATGCATCCTTTCCTGGGACCCGATATGTTTGGATGAAGTGCATCAAGTGTTTTTCCACAGCGCGGACTTCCGGTCTGACCCAGCTCTTCCTTTTCTTCTGCACTCCTTTACCTAAGTAAAGATATTTAAGTTATTTGAAAGAAAACAACTCAAATCAAAAATATGTATTCTTGTAAACTGAGACATTACCTTTAAAACGGGGCCTCACTTCTCTCCCCTTTTCTGCTTGGCGTTGAGACTGTTCCGCTGTTTGCAGAAGACACCCAGTAGTCTGGTCCTGAGATGCTGCCATTGTAAGAAAGTGTTTGGTAAAGAGTAAGGTGAAGATACTCCACACTACTAACATATGAGGATATTACATTTTCATCAGTGGGCACTCATTCTTACCATTTCTTATTAGTGAGCTCGCTGAAAGTTATTCTTGCTGCTACTTATTCTTCCTCTACTTATTCCCAAATTTTGGTATCCAACTACTTCCACATACTTTGAACTAGGAACTCTGTTTAAATTTCTTAAATATTTATATTTTTGCATTTATATGTAATTGGAAAAAGTCTTTGTTGGTATGATAATGAAACTTCAAGTGTTTCAGCTTTGCATTCAGCTAGCCCACACACATTCTTCAGGAAATTTACTTTTCTAGTTATACCTGTTACTTCCGTTTCGGGGGACTCGCATTCTTCCTCATCAGCTGACATATCACTCTGTGCCGGTATTTGTTCTAAGAGGAACAAAACATAAATAAATCAACGGAATCCAACTATGGAAGATGTTAAACAATAAAAAAACAGCTGTGGAAAAGGACTGTCTGACATACCTTCTGGATCAATGTGGATCTGGTCCAAGTTTTTCCCTTTGAATTCTGCCAATCGGCCTTGCTCGAGAGCCATCAGAATTTTACTGATTTTTGCAAGTTGAAGAGTGCCTTCTGGAAGACGGTAATATTGCCTATGCACACGAATATCATGACCTAAAAAATCTGCTAACTGGTCCAATTCGGTGTCGTTCAGATTGAGAACTTTCGATACCGTAGCAACATGTTTTCGCAACTTTGTGGAAGTCAGGGTGCTTGGATTTTTTAGACCACAAGCATGAACTAGTTGACGAATGCAATCAGAGCCTCTGTAATGGCTCAAAGCAGATGGCCGAGCAAACATGTAGCCATTCTCACTCGGCACTCCCATTTGCATCTCTTTTTTCAACCATTAGTTCGAGAGCCTTCTGCATTTGAGGAGTAAGCAAAACTGGAACCTTGCGTCCTCTTTTGCCTCTTATTTCTAATCTCGTGAAATGGCGGCACACTTTCTGTTCCAATTCCGAAAGTGCTAAATCAATGTCTTCATGAGGGCCTGATTGATCTCTGGAGGTAAAAGCAGTCATTGGCATTTTTGAGACCTCGCCTTCCCTACGTCGATTAAACAAGATGATCTGTGCAAGAGTCACTCGCACAAGGTTTGACCAGCTCTTTGTACTGGGCTCAGCTGACAAAGCACCGTAGTACTCCTGCTGCTTTTCATCTAGATAGGAGTGCAGTGTTCTTACATCTTCAGTGAAAGGCAAGAGCTGGGGCATATTCCACTTTGATTCTCGCAGTGACTTTAAAGCTGATGCTGAGATTATCTCATTCCATCTTGTGTCATAGATCTGTCTGAAGCTAGATGCATTTTTGGCAATGTCGACCTTTCCTTCGATCATTGCCTGACACTCAACCAGACGAGAGATCTTTTGCAAGCTATGTCCCAGTTTTAATGCAAGTGATGGAGTTCTAAATGAACCAGTTTCACTGTCATATCCAGCTGTGTGTTGCACTGCCTTTACTGTATGCAAAAAATTTGCTGGCATGACCAAATCCTCAATACTCTTCAGGGGAGTATTTTCATTGGCATTTATTAAGAGTCGTCCAAGTTCTCTTAATTTCTGACGGATGTACTCGTGTTTCCCTGCATCTGACCCATGTCGGTTATAGAGGTGCTCTCCAAAATGAATGATGCATCTATCACTTTTTATTGCCAAAGAAATCTTATCTGTATTCATGCAACAAATAAGCTTCCATAGACCTTGGCTGACACCAGAGGGTATAGGTTCAGCAAAAGCAAAGAGGGCTTGGATACGGTTTTTACCAGGTTTGGGTTTGTCCTCTTTTGGTTTCAGATGACAATTCTGTGCATGTCGCCACATGTACTTCTTGGAAAAAAGCCCCTGGCAGTACGCACAATGCATGAAGTCTTTGCCATGTGCATCTTTTTGTGGTTGTTTGCCCGGGACTAGCTCTCCACTGCCCGTCTTTATTACAGATACATTGTGAGCAAAGTTGCCCTTATTACGAAGAAGCTCCAAATGTATTTTTCTTCCTTTGGAGCCCTTTGGAAAGACCAATGCCTTTGCAACCTCAGGCTCATTCCTGTGGACTTGCTCAAGATGCCTGGCTATCTTAGAGACAGGCTTTTCGCAGAACAGGCAAAACTGTTTCTTCATGTATCCCCTTGACCCATCCTCTTTTTTTTTTATGGCTTTAATGGACACAGTATCTCTCTCTCTGTCTTCAGTAGTAGTACTGTCCGGTAAAAGGGGACTCTCTTGCTGCTGTACTGAATCATGTTGTTCAGCATTAACAGGGGTCTTTGGTGGTAGTTCAGTGTGTATGCTTTCTTCACTGTCACTACTTTCTTCACAGGAGTCTGGGATGTAATTTTCCTCGCTGTCTGCGCTTGAGTCATACCATTCAGAGAAGTTAGATTCAGCAAGAATTCTCTCATTTAACTGAAAAGGAAAAAATGACAACATTTTTTAGAAAAAACATTACTTCTGTTATGACGACTATTTTTAAAGAGGAGGTATAGTACTCCTCTAATACGACTAGCTCATTCTCCTTATTACCTAAGATAAGATATGGCCCTGCATTAAAATCTGAAAATGACCTGTACTTGCTAGCTTGTGACGTCATGGGAAGGGTTTGTCTCTAGGGATGCTCCGATCGATCGACCAGCGATCGGAATCAGCCGATATTCAGTATAAATATGAGATCGGCGAAAGCCGATAATGCTTTCTAGTGGCCGATCGCGACAGCCGATCGACAATGACGCAAAAAAAACGTGAGCCAATTCTCATTGTCGCATGCTTCATTGTCCCATGCTAACATGTCGGCGGTGTGCACCTTTTACAAAATATGTGTAACAAATGTAACAAATACCATCTGCAATATATGCCAGGATAAAATATCTCACGGTGGAAGCAAGTTAAAAACGTTCAACACAACAAATTTAATAAGGCACTTGAAGTCGCATCACCCAGCGGAGCATGTCCAGTTCAGGAAGCTGATCGCGGAGAATGACAAGAAAAAGGCAGAGATCCCTCCAAAAAGTTATAAACTCTATGTACGTTCGTAATTAGCTAACAGCAATCCTGGTAAACTTTAAAACACGCGTGTATTAATAATTACACTGTACAGTGTTTAGCTGCTTGTATTAGTTAATTTTAGCTAGCGGGTCAGCTGATAATGTTTACGTTAACGTTACATATTTTGCGGGAGTGGGATAAATCTTGCGCTACTGTTGAGTGTTGAGTTTCCAGAGTGATGACGGAGACACTGAGAAACGTGAGTTTGTTTTATTTTCTGCGTTGCGTGTAGTTTTAAAAGAGGATCACAAGAAAAGTGCTTACCTCTCTGCACCCTGCACAAGGCTACTTTATTTTAGCACATCCTGAACAGCAGGTCTAATATTATTATTGCGTTAGGTTATTTGCAATGCTGCAACTGCAAGCCAATGTTCCAATGCATTTGAATAGGCTACACCATTATGCCTATTAAATCGGCTGTTTTTTTCAGCCTGTTAATAAATATTATGTGTGAATTCACAATTCGTTTTAACTTCTTGAATTCATATTTCTTTAAGAAAAAAACAGAAATCTTCATAGACAACCAGTAGCCTAACGTCACAGTAATTCTCTTGATCCTTATTGATAAGGTGTTGACAGGGGCATCATGCAAACCAAATTTGCGGGTGGGCACCATTTTCAGACATGTTCCTATATGTGTATGTTTTATGTCGCGTTTTGTTTTGAATCAATATACACATATATTGTATAAAAATACACATATGCATATGTTAATGTTCTTTAAATTTTACTTTTGTGCAGACTCTCAATTTATCCAGCCAAGTCCAGTGCAGTGTTCTAATTTGAGGCTTTATAACTCCAGTGGTGAGCATCACAGAGACTTGAAAAATGGCTTAAATGAAGCAAGACACTTGTACCATTTACAATACCAACTTAATTTAGTTTATTTTCATAATGTAGGTATAAATAAAGTACTGTGAATAAATAATGTGCTTATTGCGCAAATTTGAAATTTTGCTATGTAAAATCATTGCAATGTTTAACTGAAATGACAAGAGCAGAAACCCCAGCTTGAACGACATCGGTAATATCACTCAGTGAAAACGCAGACCATTCGCAATAGTGTTTTATACTTTTTAATAAAAAAAAGAAAACGCTTCTAATTTGCGCAAAACGTCAATGGAAACCCGCCTAGTGTAACATTTAGCTACCCAGCTAGCTAGTTAACGTCAGCCAGCAAATAGTTCGCTCAAAATACATGACATGGGAATTGAATATGCTGTGTTGTAGTGGTGTTTGTGGCTAGCAAGTACTGACGGAAAGTGTAATCGATAGGCTACAGGAAAAATTACAAACTGGCAAACGAGTTGTCTCTGGTCATGCCGTTATAACTAAGGATGAGAGACCTTGCTGGCTAACATAAGTTCATAAAGCAGTTTCACAATATCGGTGCTAGCATTATGATTAAATAGCTAGCCAACAGTGGCGTAGCCAACCGTGCAAAGTAGAACAAATTCGGCAGTAACCTTACCTTTTAGCGTATGATTACACTCAACCTGTTTCTGATTACTTTTCCTGATTAACAATCAAACAATTGCTTTGCCCAATAGGTAAAATTATTACCACTTTATTTTGAGATAGCAGTATCGCTCCTGGCATCAACACGTGCAAAATGTTCCTATCCTATCCTGATGACGTAAAATTTGAATATTTATTGAAAAGATCCTGACCACAAAGTTTTGTGGTCAGGATCTTTTCAATAAATATTCAAAGATTTTCCAAAAAGACGGGGTTAGGGGAGGGGATTAAGAGGCGCGACGCTCATTTCAGCTAAACCTAGGGCTGTTTACACTGACTGCAGCCTTAACAATGTAGGCAGGTTATTGATTGATCGACTGAATAATTGATTTATACATTTTTACAAAATATTGGGTTGGCATGTGCCCACCTAAATTGATTGGCATGACGCCACTGGGTGTTGAGATGTTTCATGATGAAAGGCTTTTTGGCATATTGGAAGCCGGTGGTTGCAGCTAATTTGCATCTAATTATTACTTGCATGTTTGGGAAATGTTTCAGAGGGGACGTTTCATGTGTGAAGTCCTTAAGTTATGCTTTGTAACTATTGGCCCTCTTACAAAAGGACCCACCTCGACATCTCAGTTTACTGTTTTTCACTCAATCAATGGTGCTTCTTGAATGTCATGTCAGGTAGTAGCAATACCAATAGTAGTTAGCTTTAGCTTTATATTAAATTAATTTAAAAAACAACAGAGACAAACCATTCTTCTGACGTCACAGTGAAAAAGACGAACTTGTTAATTTTTCTAGCAAATACTGATCAATTTCATATTTGAATGCCGAGCCACATCTTATCGAAGGTAAAAAGCAAATTACTGAGTGCTTCACCTCCCCTTTAACATTTAAAGAGCTACAATACATTAAATGCTGTAACTAAGGCAAATTATTCCATGCACTAATACATTTAACACCTTTGACCATGCCATTTAAAGGACCAGGCACTATAATATTTTCAGAACTATACTGTATAGATGACAAGTTATATGCAACTCAAATGCAACTTAGCAGGGGGAAAAATCCCAAGGAAGGACAGTTATGGCTCTTTAGAAACAGTAAAACTATGTGCAAGTTCACTTTATTTTGTCATCTATGGATGACAGTAACATGTGGCTTACCAGTAGACTTTTAGTTCTCCTCAGAACTGGCACATCTGAATTTCTCTGACGACGAATCTTAGAGCCTATTGTTCTGGCGTCAAGTGTGGAATCTGATCCACTGTTTCTGCTCTCTTCCTATAAAAAGACATGGAATTGTAAACTGGAAAATCATACTGAATCATACTGAAACTTAAGTTTCCAAAGCAATACAATTTTACTGTACCGTTGAATCATCTGAAGATTTTCTCTCATCTTCTGAGTCTGGTTTCTCTTCAGCCAGTGCAGAATCAGGTGCCCCCTAAAACAGAAATGACATCTCTGGCTCACTGGTTTAACATTTGTCCGAAGAGGACACTTCGACACGCCCAGGGCGGGGGATTGAACCGGCAACCCTCCGACTGCCAGACAACCGCTCTTACATCCTGAGCTAATCGCCCCGAGTTGTGCCAATAAAAATCAAGGAAGCCATCAAAATATCAATAAATCAATCAAATTAATATCATCATTTTAACTATGTTAACTTATTTGATGAGTAATTAAGAAATAGGAATATACAGTTTGCGCATGTGATATTTTATTTAAAACGCTATTCTACAACTACGGACAAGTCTCCTGAATTAATGAAAACTAGTGAAAGTGCATTTTTTGTCACTGGTTTGGTAGATTATGAGGTTTTCTTCCTACACTTGGCCTCTACATTAGACACGCACACATCAGACTACAGAGAAAATATAGTAAACATGTTATTTAATGTTAGATAGCTTAATTAGTTAGAAAAGTCAGTACCAGTCCAGGGTTTAAAATATGTAAAATGTATTGGACTATTAAAAAGTTTGATTATTTAACCTTGCTTAATGAGATATTAAGTTAGCTGGTTTTACTTTAGCTAGCTCACTCTTTCACAGAACTTCAAATATTTAAGTTATTCTCCCTGAAGTAACCTGGCAAGCCTTCTAGGTCAACATTATACAGGACAGTGTTCTCGGACACGGCTAAAATCAAGCGCTCTCCCATCTCAACCTGCTAACGACAAAAAATCTGATTGAGCATGACCTATTCAATTGTTTACAATGGCTGGCGCTAGGGGGTGTATTCCAATGGTCCGACGGCTTTGAGCTCTTCTTGCCTCTTGCCCAGAAAATACTAACATTCCGTAGCCACGCCCAGTGCGCCCCTGCCCCGGCCACTGACTGCGTCAATGCGCCATGCGAGGGTGATTCCGGAAAATAGGGCTCAAAGTTAGGCATGAATTGTGACCCAGCACAGTGACAATATAACAATCCTGACCTAGCACTAGCTAACGTACTTGCACACTACTGTAGCTAAATACTTGACAACCCCATGTATCCAACATTGAGGCTGCTATTGTTGCTGAGGGGGATGGCAGAACTACGAGAAAATGACGTCAGATTTGACAAAAGTTAGGTCCCATCCAGGCATGACTGCACGCTCCCCTGCTAAATAATTTGCACTATCCATTCTTTGGAAGGAAGGCTTGTTTAAAAAATGGGAGGGATACAGGCACCCTGACCAGATGAGTGGCACATACTTGGCTTTGTGTTGCTCAGGGATATGGGAGGGTTACAGCCCGCAGGGTTATATAGTATTGTTCACTGAGTGGCTCCTGCAGGTCTGGGGACCTGTGACTAAGGGTCATAAGCATGTGTATGAATGGGTCTCCTCAGCTCTGCGTGTTGGTGGTTTACGGCTGCGGTGTGAAAAGAATTGGCTGGCTAGCAAGCTTGTGTTTCAGAGGAGAACCGTGGATTGCCTTCACTCTCCTCAGCTAGCATCAGAGCCATATATGAGCATGCTTGTACACTGTTTGCAAATTGGAGAGGTATTGGGGATAAATCCCAATTTTTAAAAATTAAATCAACCCGAAGTTTTTAGTTGGGAATGACAAACTTTTCCTGGAAGTGCAATTGAAATGAAAATCAAGTGAATACCAAAGAATACCATTCAGAGGAATTACTGAATTAATAAACTTCTATTAACACTTACAAACACACTGTTGGTTCTGATCAGTGCTGGTGCTTCCTCAATTATAGGCCTGGTTCCCTGACACTCAACCTGAGACAATAAATACCTATATAAATAAACTGCTGATATGTGACAAACCTATCATTTAGTAAACTCTGTAAAAGCTCAACTACAAAAGTGAGTACCAAAAATTGATATCGATATGCACACTCTGCATGATGTTTCCTCAGAGCCTGCATACGTGCTTGAAATCTCTGTAGACCCTGGGTGGAGAGAAGCAGAGTATAAAAACCTCTCCCCCTTCCCCTAAGCCCTCTCTCACTTCCCCTTGCCCCTCTCTCTCCTAGCCCATCTCCCCCATTTCCCCTTGCCCCTCTCCCACTTCCCCTCGCCACATGATTATGGATCCAACTAAAGTGCACTTTCACCTCCTGAACCACTGTATTTGTTACTAGAATGAAGTACGGCATGAAGCGGCAGGAACATTTGTTTTGGAGTCATGCTTCAAGTCTTATAACTACAGTGTAGTCTGCTCTGTGCCCTGTGTGTGGTTTCGGCTACTACTGGTGGTGATGAAACAGTTGAAAAGCAAAAGGTAGCCCTAGTTTTCAAACACAACCCAGGTTTTAATGTCGGTCTTTAACTGTATTTGAGAGTCTCCCCTGCAGAACAAAAAAGAAAGAAAACAATCCTACATTCAAAAATATGGAAGTCATTTGACGGCTATTAAAAGGGAGGTTAAAATACTTTTTTTATTTAGTAGACAAAAAGCACATAGCACTTATTGCGCAATAGGACTAACTTCTATTTTTGCACTCGCAATCGATTCCTAGGCTGCACCTCTCGATTTATAAATTACTGTAGTGTTGCCTTTTTTGTAACAGACTTGTAATCTTCATAAAACTCCATAACAAGTCCCTGCTCCCCATAATACTGCATGTTCTTTTGCCATTTAATTCTGATTAAATGTGTCAATTGACATTCAATCACTCTGGCTGTTTAAATAACCAACGCTCAAAAAACTTTGCCCAAACATTGCCCAAACCTGGCTTTCATCAGGCCTGAATTAGCTTCAACTCTTAAACCACAATCTAGCTTTGCAATACTGATCCAGGCTATGTAACCCAGCTAACTGAAGCCAGGCTTATTTTAGTCCCCTTATGGGTCCCCACGAGATTCACCAAGAGAGTGTGTATGACACATTTCATTGTCAAGCTTCTTGCAATCAGTGAGGTAGTTGGTGACACAAGGTTTCTGGTTTACCGTCACGGGGACCTGGTAAAGTGGCACATTCTCAATTAACTGCTGAACCATTTTCTTCTATGTAGACATGTAACTGTACGATTAGACATCTTAAACATTAAAAAATAAATAGCCATCACCGTTTAGATATTCGAATAATAAGGCTATAACCTAGTCTTCAAATGGATAAATAGGTGGTTACAGGATGCACTTCAGAAGCGGTTCATTTTGCAATGCTGTGACTAAACAAAACAATGTTTGATTCTCACATTACCTGTAAATCACAGGATGACACCTTGTTCTTAGCTTCACATGAAGTCACGGCGTCCTTCAGCTTGCCATGTAGAACTGCGCCAGAGTCACAGATCTCATCTTCATCCAACATATCAGGAACAAGCGTAGCCTCACCAGTTATCTGCAAATATTTCATAAAAACAGTCAGTACAAAGTGCACACACTTAACTTCAGTCACTTTCCGTGGAATTGACATTGATAAACCACAACACACCCACCTTTACATTTTACCACCAAAGCTTACCTGGTCAATCAATGGTGGGCTACAGCTGGAGGCCATTTCAGTGTCCACAGTGTCTGTTCCAGTAGGTATGGTCACAGCAGTGACCTGCACAGATGATTTAACATCACATATACAGATAATATGCTTAAAATAATGTATTTTATTAGACAGCTTCGTGAAATACCCCCCAGGTCCCCAAATATGTGCGTAGGTGGTAACAGGATGCACTTTGAAGCAGTTCAGTTTACAGTGCTGAGACAAAACAAAACAATGTATGATTCTCACATTACCTTTAAATCACAGGATGACACCTTGTGCTTGGCATCACGTGAAGTCAAGGCGTCCTTCAGCTTGCCATGTAGAACTGCGCCAGAGTCACAGATCTCATCCTCATCCAAAACATCAGCAACAAGCGTAGCTTCACCAGTCATCTGCAAATATTTAGTAAAACCACTCAATACCAGGTGGAAATATGCCCAGAGAACTGCAATGGTAACATAAGGTTTTATTTTGATGACACAATTCAAACAATAACTATGCTTAACAATAATAAATTATAAAAGAAGAAAAAGTAACATTATATGTATAATGATATAAAAACAAAAAATAACTATTCACATAACTAAGTATTTTTGCCAAAAACTGCATTAGTCTACAAGTTATTGAACCAGGGGACAAACAGCCTACAAAAAGTGACACGAATCGCAATGTAACAAACAGTTTGAAAATAACTGTAGGTTTTGTATTGTCTGTAAAACATTGGTTATATTCCAATAGTTATAATAGCAAATATAGCGGAATATAAACAACAAGTAACATTCGTATTTTATTTCACAAACAGTAAAAACAACACACATCGTCCAGCAATGGCATCCAGTCCATGAAAATAAAAATCCTCAACCCCAGAAAGTGCATGTTTAGTTTCACCAACGTTTTCTGGAGGCATGTTACCGAAGTATTGCACTCGAGTGGAGCATCTTCTCAGTGCTCTCTATGGCCCTCATTTATCAAAAGAACGTAGAAACTTGTGCAGATCCGACCGCATATATCATCTTACGCTAGGGTTCAGGTGTGATTCATGAAACTTCCGTATCTCGCCTATTACAACGTAAGAATAATCGGACGTTGATAAATGTGGCGGCAGAAAACTATCGTCATTTAAATACCACGCCCCTATATATTCTCAGTTTAGAGGCCTCGCTCCTAGAGTTTACGACATGGAGATGCGTAATACGGCCAAGAGCAGAAACTTTTTCCCCGTGACGCGGACACCACACAGACAGACAACCAATCACACGCAACCAGTTGAAACAGACCAGTCACACACAACCAGCAGAAACAGACACGAATTTGCATATGTACAGCGAGCCGGTCATAATTGTGAAATAAACTTCGGTAACCGGCTCGCTGTAGCCTACATGATCCCGCTTATTACACAACTACTTACTAAATAAATCAATAATTTGAAACAAAATATTGATTTAAAAATAGCCTATTTCGTTAGATTCGAACTTCGCAATGGTCTGTTTTTCATTACACCCCTAATTGACCGATCAGAATCGATTATTTAACAAAGCCGTGTAATAAACAAATTAATTATATTTGGCAGGCTGAAAAGTGGTATCAAAGGACATCAGAAAAATGCAGTGTAGAAAGAAATCTATTCTCAAACCAGAACGTGCACTTTTCGCCACATATATGAACTATACATATCGTAACTAATGTAATTAGCCTATATACATTTTATAAAATCAGTTAGGCTATGTAACACAACGAACAATTGTAAAATTATATTGTTCATTCCCCTATATAAATGTATTGTGGTGAGCTTGGGAAATAACAGGCGAAAAAGTCTGGGATTCCAAAACAACCGAAGCAAGCTCCGCTTTATTCGCCGCCTAGCTCCCAGGCAGTCAGTTACCACCACCACGTAAAGGTGCTTTTGAGTTCGCTTACAATAATGAGCAGTAAATCTTTTTAAACACGACTACGCTGCAGACTATCACACTGGTCACGATCACATACTAACTCTCTGTAGGCGACCCTGCATGATCTATATAACAGTTGTCCGAGACAGATTTACTATGCTGCACCGCAAGCACACGGTGACTCGAACTTGCGTACAGGAGCTGAGACTTGACGTGACATTTGATCGTAGCCTCCGCTCACCTCCAAATTGATAAATGCCGAGCTTTGCGTGGAAATGACCGTACACCCAGTTTTCTGCCGTACGTTCGTTTGATAAATGAGGACCTATGTGTTTTCAGCAGGTACTACTGCTGGTGACGAAACAGCCAGAATGTAGCTAAATGTACACATGGTTTTCAAATGCAATTCTGGTTTTACTGTTGGTCAGTTCGATATATCTGAGACTGGCAAGTCACCGCTGCTAGAAAACATTTCCCAAGAATTAGAAATCGCAAGTCGGCACTTTAACTCCTTGAACCCGGATGATGCCAATTGGCATCATAAAGCGCTCCCTTTAATCTCCGTCGAATAACTCTTATTCCTGAATGTAGGACCGTTTGTTATGTAGTTAACTATTAAGATAATAGTATAAGTCAATGCTGATGTCAGAAATAACTGCAATGTTCATTGTGATTTTAAGTCCATTATGGTTTTTCTCTCTGTAATATTCGATTGGTTTTTAGTCCCCTTATGGGTCCCCACGAGATTCACCAAGAGAGTGTGTATGACACATTTCATTGTCAAGCTCCTTGCAATCAGTGAGGTAGTTGGTGACACAAGGTTTCTGGTTTACCATCACGGGGACCTAGTAAAGTGGCACATTCTCAATTAACTGCTGAACCATTTTCTTCGATGTAGACATATAACTGTACAATTAGACATTAAAAAATAAACAAATAGCCATCACCGTTTAAAAATTCGAATAATAAGGCTATAACCTAGTCTTCAAATGGATACACAGGTGGTTACAGGATACACTTCAGAAGCGGTTCATTTTGCAATGCTGTGACTAAACAAAACAATGTTTGATTCTCACATTACCTGTAAATCACAGGATGACACCTTGTTCTTAGCTTCACATGAAGTCACGGCGTCCTTCAGCTTGCCATGTAGAACTGCGCCAGAGTCACAGATCTCATCTTCATCCAACATATCAGCAACAAGCGTAGCCTCACCAGTTATCTGCAAATATTTCATAAAAACAGTCAGTACAAAGTGCACACACTTAACTTCAGTCACTTTCCGTGGAATTGACATTGATAAACCACAACACACCCACCTTTACATTTTACCACCAAAGCTTACCTGGTCAATCAATGGTGGGCTACAGCTGGAGGCCATTTCAGTGTCCACAGTGTCTGTTCCAGTAGGTATGGCCACAGCAGTGACCTGCAAAGATTATTTAACATCACATATACAGATAAAGTGCTTAAATTAATATTTAATGGAGAATACAGTGACTTCAAGTTCTCTCTCTCCAAAACCAGTCAACAAAAGAAATAGACTTTAAACCTTAACCATGACATTATACTGCCAAATCATTTGATATTAATATACCTACATCCTGTAATCACCTACATATAACATTACCAACCGTTAACTTCAGTCACTTTCTGTGATAAACCACAACACACCCTCCTTTCTATTTTACCAACAAAGCTTACCTGGTCAATCAGATGTGAACTTGAGCTAGAGGCCATTTCAGTGTCCACAGTGTCTGTTCCAGTATGTATGGCCACAGCAGTAACCTGCACAGATTGCTTAACATAACTTATGCAGATAATGTGCTTAAAATAATGTATTTCATAGGGAATACCACTGAATACAAACCTTTTCTCTCCAAGGCCAATCATTGTTTCCATAATTGTAGGTAATTTCTTCCCCAGTGCTGATGTTTTTGAGGGCAAATATGCAAAGATGTGGCTTTCCATCAACGATGATTCGTTTTATTTTACAATTAGGACTTTTACAGTCATCATTTATGAGCCTTCCCAGGGATCCATCTTCCAAACTTGCGTCAATGCTTCCAATGTTGTACAGAAAGGGCAATTCAGTGCTATGTCATTTGCATTAATAACTTCTTTAAAAAGAATCAATCACACAGAATGTAATATTTTAAATATTCTACAGATACAGCTTTACTTCCTGCTGCGTGTTATTTTAGAACTTGCAAGTTCTAGGTTTCCTACCTTGAAATTGCACTGCAGGTTAACATAGGCAATAGGAGAAAAAAAACATGTAGAAATACCTGCAGCTAGCCACTATGACGATGAAATAAACTTATTTACTCAAAAGTACACTTATATTTAAAAATATTAAAAAACAGCATTACAAGTCATTTTATAATGTACAGTATTACAGTAACAAAATACATTTTGAAATAAGGTGAAATATGACTGGTAGACTAAAATTCATAGTCACTGCAGAAATAGTATTTATGTAACTGTTAATAATCAAGCTGACTTACCACCAAGTTTTCCCATGCCATAAAAAGTCAAACATAAAAACAGTGCAGGAACTGTGATAAATTCTCCTTCTCCTCTGAGCTTCAGCAGGATCAATTAACTGCCCTTTGTACTCCACCACAAAATCCCCTTTTGAAAACGGAGCAAGGGCAAATACACCCCGTCCTATATCAAGATATTCAGTGTTACTAACCTGTCACCTAATGAGCTTATTTAATGATTAAAAAGTTTTATATTTATTTACATCACACTGTGTACATCACACTTACATCACAAGTCAATCAAATCCTGAATTTACATCAAGCTAGTCAAATCTGTATCAGTAAGTGAACCTCTGATTTAAAATCAAGCAAAAATGGATGTATTGTCAGTAACGACAGCAGTATATTAAAGGAGAGAGTTAGGCACATTCTGTGTTCATTTAGTTAATTTACTCACTGCATCATCTTTACTTGATATACAAAATGGCAATATCTGTGTGACATTGAATAACATTTTAAATAACACAGTTAATACTTATTGATACAGAAAAAGATTTTCCAGATAAACGGACCGGCTGTCTGGGCTAACAGATTATCAAGAACAGAGCCTGACAAAGCCAGACTCAACACTTACTGACCTTTACTGGGGTTGATGTATCTCATTTCTAGCTGCTTTTTGTCACTTGAAATTGTGACATGATAGACGGCATCGTTCTGAGGAGTGATTCTTCGTGACATTCTATACCATGAAAAACATTGCTTTCAGTCTTTTGAAATCCCATAAACAGTTTGTATTGGAAGGAAACTACCTATATTTTAATGCCGTGGAAATGTAATTGATTGACAAAATATTCACTAAAATTCGTAATAACTGAGGAGATGCTTATAGCACCAATGAAAACACTAAAACTTTGGTATGACGGTTCTCGTAAAAAATGGAGCAACATATCACTAGCTATGTCTTGACTGAATCACCGACGCAATATTAGCAAATCCAAGATCATAATTACTCATAACACCTGTTTATAGAACTATCTCTAATCTATATTAATGTGCATATTCCATATCAATTACAGTACTTTTGGGTGACGACTATTTCCGTATTGGCTAGCAACACGATTTAAAATCGTAAAATTTTGAAGCTGAGAAGCCGCCTAATATGGCAAGTTCAGTTCGCTGTATACAGACGCATATAGCCTAACGTGAACATAACCTTAGACAATAATTAACATGCGTCCACTTAATATAGCTGACAGGTTTTAACGCAAGTAATCGAAATCAAATTACAAAGCTTTGGCTAACATTAGCTAAGTTACCAGTATTCAGACCACATGTGTATGACCGTTCTTAGCTAGCCTGGCATCTTACCCTGAACACAAAACCCCACGTTTGAGTATTATATCCCCATTTAACACCAGTTTACTGTGTAATATAAAATTAGTTATATATTGAAGTAAACTGTGATAGCTACCGTATTCACTAGTTAATTAGCTAAGGGCTTACGGTCCCCACGAGATTCACCAAGAGAGTGTGTATGACACATTTCATTGTCAAACTCCTTGCAATCAGTGAGGTAGTTGGTGACACATCGTTTCTGGTTTACCGTCACGGGGACCTAGTAAAGTGGCACATTCTCAATTAACTGCTTAACCATTTTCTTCGATGTAGACATATAACTGTACAATTAGACATTAAAAAATAAACAAATAGCCATCACCGTTTAAAAATTCGAATAATAAGGCTACCAAAAAAAATATATTAGTTTATTGACTTGAAATGCTCCCATATTTTATCATATTTCACGGATTGCACAAACACATGCAGTATTTGTAATTTAGCTTAACAGCTAACGTGACCTTATATCTGCAGATGTTTGCTCGAAAGCTAGCTAGCTAGTAATGTTATTAACCTAACTTGTAGCTAGTAACATTAGCTAATGGTACGCATATTACAAAAATCTTGGGCACCGTACTTAACGTAAAAACAACCTCATATACATATATGTATATTTGTATGCCTTTTTTTATTACCTTATCTGTCTTACCTTTTCCTTGCAAATCAAGTTTAGCTCAAAATCGATGCCGATCCACATTTTCCATCCATGGTGTCCCTAACGTC